>JAIUSX010000173.1:0-89771 GCA_026573805.1 Hesperophylax magnus | reverse complement strand
AGATGATTTTTCCAAACATTCAACTTTATGCAGATTTTAGAATTGATTTTGTTTTGGACAATGATTCTCATCCCAATTCTAAAATTTCAGCCCGTTTGGTACCATAGAGCCTGAAAAAATAGCCTTTTTAGTTCGAACCCAAATCTGAAATTAGTGATATATGGGAATGATGATTTTTCCGAAAATCCGACTTTATGCAGATTTTGTGACTGATTTCGATTTGCACAATGATTCCTATCACTATTCTTAATTTTCAGCTAATTTTATACGATAGAGCCTGAAAAAATGGCCTTTTTAGTTCGAACCTAAGTCTTACATTAGTGCCCATAGTAATGTTGATTTTTCCAAAAATTCAACTTGATGCTGATTCTGTGACAGATTTCGTTTGTGGACAATGATTCTTATCAATATTTTAAAATTTAAGCACGTTTCATCCCAGAGGGTCTGAAAAAATATATTTTTAGTTCGAACCCAAATCTGAAATTAGTGCTCATTGGAACGATGATTTTTCCAAAAAATTCAACTTTATGCAGAATTTTTGACTGATTTCGTTTTGGACAATGATTCTTATCAGTATTCTCAATTTTCAGCCCATTTGGTACCACAGAGCCTGAAAAAATGGCTTTTTTAGTTCGAACCCAAGTTTTAAATAAGTGCCCATACAAATGATGATTTTTCCAAAAATTCCCCTTAATGCATATTTTGTGACTGATTTCGTTTTGGACAATGATTTTTATCACTATTCTAAATTTTTAGCCCATTTGTTACCACAGAGCCTAAAAAAATGGCTTTCTTAGTTCGAACCCAAGTCTTAAATGAGTGCCCATAGGAATGATGATTTTTCCAAAAATTCAACTTAATGCAGATTTTGTGACTGATTTTGTTATGGACAATGATCCTTATGACTATTCTAAAATTTCAGCACGTTTCGTCCCATAGAGCTTGAAAAAATATTTTTAGTTCGAACCCATGTCTGTAATTTGTGACTATAGGAATGATGATTTTCCAAAAATTCAACTTCATGCAGATTTTGTGACTGATTTCGTTTTGGACAATGATTCTCATCAATTTTCTAAAATTTCAGCACGTTTCGTCCCATAGAGCCTGAAAAAATATCTTTTTTAGTTCGAACCCAAGTCTGAAATTAGTGATATATAGGAATTATGATTTTTCCAAAAAATTCAACTTTATGCAGAATTTTTGACTGATTTCGTTTTGGACAATGATTCTTATCAGTATTCTAAATTTTCAGCCCAATTGGTACCATAGAGCCAGAATAAATGGCTTTTTTTAGTTCGAACCCAAGTCTGAAATTAGTGATATATAGAAATGAAACATTATGCAGATTTTGTCAGTGTGCACATTATGCAGATTATGCAGTCAGTGTGCAGATTTATGCAGATTATGCAGATTATGTACACATTATGCAGATTTTTGTGAATGATGATTTTTCCAAAAAATCAACTTTATTCAGATTTTGTGACTGATTTCGTTTTGGACAATGATTCTTATCACTCTTCTAAAATTTCAACACGTTTCGTTCCATAGAGCCTGAAAAAATATCTTTTTTAGTTCGAACCCAAGTCTGAAATTAGTGATATATAGAAATGATGATTTTTCCAGAAATGAAATACTATGCAGATTTTGTTAGTGATTTCTTTTAGGACAATGAATCTTTTCACTTTTCTAAATTTTCAGTACGTAGAGCCTGAAAAAATGGCTTTTTTAGTTAGAACCCAAGTCTTACATTAGTACCCATAGTAATGCTGATTTTTCCAAAAATTCAACTTTATGCAGATTTTGTTTTGGACAATGATCCATATCACAATTCTAAAATTTCAGCCCGTTTGGTACCATAGAGCCTGAAAAAGTGTTTTTTTTAGTTCGAACCAAAGTATGAAATTAGTGATATATAGGAATGATGATTTTTCCGAAAATTCAACTTGATGCAGATTTTGTGACTGATTTCGTTTTGGACATTGATTTTTGTCACTATTCTATAATTTCAGCCCGTTTGGTACCATAGAACCCGAAAAAATTGCTTTTTAATTCGAACCCATGTGTAAAATTAGTGTCCATAGGAATGATGATCTTTCCAAATATCCAACATTTTGCAGATTTTGTGACTTATTTCGTTTTGGACATTGATTCTTATCACTTTTCGGAAATTTAAGCACGTTTCGTCTCATAGAGCCTAAAAAAATGGCTTTTTTAGTTCGAACCCAAGTCTGAAATTGATAATATATAGGAATTACGAATAATCAAGTACGAAAAACCGTGCGCACGTCAAATAATCGCTCCACAAAAATCGCTCAAATTCATAGTTAAAATCTCACCAAAATCAAACAACCGACGGTTGGTGTTTACCTGTAAAACCAGTGAAGTGATTCATCCAATTTAGTTTAGTCTAAACGGCCTAGTCATTACAATTTTAAGTGATTAAAGTGCCAATTCGAAGTGACAGTGACCTTCTTGCAAACTCAATCAAAACCTTTTATTACAACAAATACAAACGGAGCTGTGCCCTCACAATTAATATTATAATTTATAATAAAAACACATAAATTTGTTTTTGACCACGATAGTTTTATTTTCACTCTACCGGTTTCGGAAGATCCCTTCCTTCGTCAGGAGAATATTTAAAACTAATCTACTACACAATTAAATATTCTCCTGACGAAGGAAGGGATCTTCCGAAACCGGTAGAGTGAAAATAAAACTATCGTGGTCAAAAACAAATTTATGTGTTTTTATTATAAA
This sequence comes from Hesperophylax magnus, assembly GCA_026573805.1. Lineage (NCBI taxonomy): Eukaryota > Metazoa > Arthropoda > Insecta > Trichoptera > Limnephilidae > Hesperophylax > Hesperophylax magnus. Next base: position 87,011 of record JAIUSX010000173.1, on the reverse strand, counting down.
TTATGATGAGCCACAAAGTGAATGCTTTTTACAATTACGTAATATTATAATTATTTATCGATACGTCACAGGCGGTCAGTAGCCTGGTGGTATAAACGTTTCGCCAATACTCTCCGTGGAATACGGGAAGTCAGTTCAAACCCCACAGTTTCCAAAAAAAAAAAAAAACTTTGCTGCTTTTTTTTCAACCGCATTTTTTTGTTCTTTTAAATTTAATTTTAATCTGCATTGTAACGTGTGATATTTTTGAAACCCTATTAAAAAAAATAGAGCATCTAATTAAACAATAAACTTATTTTTAAAAATCCACAATGAGCAGCACCAGAGGCAAGACAACCATTCTGGATAGCGAAGATAAAATTATACAGTTCCTAGAAAAAAAATGGACGTAATGAAAAAAGACATAATGTCTCAAATAGCATATCAAAACATTGAAAACCAAAAAAACATCGATAGCTTAAAAAAAGATATGTCGGAAATTATAGAAAAAAAATTCTCTGCTGAATTAAGAGATGTAAAAAACCTCAAGAACCAGCTGTGCGAACTCACCAAGACCATTGACTTTCTTTCACTAAAAATCGATGACTATGAAGTAGAGAGAAATAAACTCCACAAAAAAGTTAAGGAAGTGGAAAAAGAAAACAAAAATTTAAAATCTGTTGTAAATCAATCTCTACAAAATTGCCTTGAAACATCGCTCGAAATCAACGGAATCGAAACTAAAAAAGAAGAAAATCCTAAAATACCTATAGAATGCATCTTTAAAAAAATAGGGTGTGAAGATTTACTAAATAATAATTCCATAATAAACATTTACACCAACTCACTAAAGAAATGTATAACAATAAAGATGGCTACAAAAGAATTGAAAGACAGGATCCTTTCCCAAAAAAAGAAAGCGGGATATTTCTCCGCCAAAGATATTAATCACTCCACCTCGATAAACCCTATCTACATAAATGAAAAGCTGACGCCACAAAACAAGCAATTACTCTGGCTAGCGAGAGCAACAAAATCAATGGCATACCAATATGCGTGGACGAAAAACGGGAACGTCCTTCTCCGTAAAAATAAGGATTCACCAATAATATATGTCAAAGATGCGAGCGACATTCCACTCCAGTAACCGTGCCTCACTTCTACAACTTCTTTGGATACCTCCCGGACTCAATAAAAATGGCCTCCTTAGAAGTATATAGCATCCCGGAAAACCATGAATGCGAAAATTATCAAGACCTAAACTCAATCTTCGAAGACACATCTTTCAATGTACTAAATATGAACATCAGAAGTATTAGGAAACATTTTGATGAGTTCTGTATCCTTTTAAACTCGTTATCTTTCCAAATTGATTTTAATATCTCTTACCGAAACGCAAATGCGCAAATGTTTCCCTTTCAGCCTACCAAACTATATTTCTTTTTCAATTCCAGCTAGACACACCTCTCATGATGGCATTACCATATTTTATAATGTACACTCTATATCTAATATTAACATTGTCAGCCCAAATTTCAAATATTCAAATGCTGTCCATGCAACCTTTACCTCTCAAGGGAAAAAAGTATTCTATTTTGTCAGCATACCGCTCTCCCTCATTATCCACAAATTTGTTCATACACGAAATTAAAACTTTTATTGACGAACATAGCTCAAATCAATTTGATTTTTCATTTTTAATGGGAGACATTAATATAAATATACAAAACGCAATACTAAATCCATCTGCAAACGAATACTTAAACTTACTGTACACCAAAGGTTACCTATCTTACCTGAACAGTACTACTAGGCCCAATCATCCTAATGATTCATGTCTTGATCACATATTTCTGAAAGCAAAAAAAAAAATACCCAAATAGATCTGCTACCTTAAAAATTGACATTACAGACCCACTAACCCACCTTCTACGGTCATTGCGTTATAAATTCTCCCAGAAACATCGATCCCAATAACCATCAGGAAATAAAAACAAAAATTAATTACCTATCACTAAACATATCACTAACAACCGAAACATGGGATTCGGTGCTTTCTAATAACGACCCTAATATGTCTCTAAATAACTTTTATGAAATTATTCAAAACCACATTGAAAAATGTTATGAACAAAGAAAACCACATAAAAGTAAACATAGACAAATAAAACCATGGATCACACGTGGTCTAATAATATCAATACATCATAGAAATAAACTGTTCAAATCTTACAAAACTTACGAAAACCATTGCATAACCAACAATGAAACACAAAATTACAGCAAAAGGAACCATTATATTATATATAGAAATTACCTTAATACTCTTATAAAAAAATGCAAACAACAGTACTATTCTGAACAACTCCAAAAAGCACAAAACGACTCACGAATAACATGGAACATCATAAATGAGATCTCAAACAGGAAACAAAAGGATCACAAAATTCCCCAAAAAATTGTAACCGAACATAATATAATCTTAGAGAATGCTGAAGATATTGCAAACAATTTCAATCACTTTTTCACAAACATTGCATCTACCCTAATAGACAATAACCCTTCTCTTAGCTTACACTCTCAGAATGTATTCTCAGACTATTTAGAGACTAAAAATTCTACCTCTGAACTATCTGAATTCATGGAAATTACAGAAGTTGAAATCTCAAACCATATTGATAACATAAGCGTTAGGTCTGCAAATGGTCCTGATAACTTAAGTAATGCTACAATTAAATCCATAAAACAACATATAATCAAACCACTACATCATATATTTAACACATGTATCAGTAAGAGTATTTTCCCGGATTTATTTAAACTTGCGAATATCATTCCAATACACAAATCAGGACCTCGATGTAAAACAGACAACTACAGACCAATCACCTTAACTTCTCAATTGTCCAAGATATTAGAAAAATGTATAAAAAAACGAATCATCGATTTTCTGGAATCTCATGCACTCCTATCAGCTAACCAATATGGCTTTAGAACCAAACTCGGCACTGACGATGCTATATTTAATTTAACCAATAGAATTTATTCTAACCTAGACTCAAATATTAAAACCCTAACAATTTTTTTAGATTTGAAGAAAGCCTTTGACACAGTCAACCATAGTACTCTCTTAAATAAAATATCCAACATTGGAATTAAAAATAAATGTCTCATGCTTTAACAAAATTACATTTCGAATCGACAACAATGTACAAAAATTGGAATGTGTTTGAGCAATTTTGATACAGTAAAAACACGGTGTTCCACAAGGGACTGTATTAGGGCCGCTACTCTTTTTAATCTATATAAATGATTTATGTAACATTTTTATACCTGGTAATATTTTCTCATTTGCTGACGATACTGCAATAACAGTCCAAGGAAATACATGGGAAGACACAACTAATAAGGCTAACAAATGTATTACTATTGTCAAAGAGTTGCTAGATAGAAACCTTCTTACTTTAAATTATGAAAAAACTCTCTGTATTCCTTTCTATAACACACTGAAGTCAGCTCCCAAAACTAATCTTAATTTAAGATTTCATAATGTAAATTGTAACCCTACCGCATGCTCAAACTGTAAAGAGATGAAATCAGGAAAAAATATTAAGTACTTAGGTGTAACCATAGATTCTCAACTAAAATGGACCAGCCATATAGAAAAAACTGTTAACAAACTGAGATATTTAAATTATATTTTTAAAAGAATGTGTAACATAGTTAATATAAAAACCATAAAATTAGTTTATGATGCACTAGTTCATTCATCTATTTCCTATGGAATAATTGGTTGGGGAGGAAGTTACAATAATCATCTCAAACCATTAGAAATTGCCCAAAAAGCAATAATTAAGATTATGTACCAGAAAAGTAAATCTTATCCCTCCAAACAATTGTTTAGGGAAACCGATATTTTGGACCTTAGACAAACCTATAGTTTTCAATGTCTTAAATTTATCTACAAGCACCCAAACAATTTTATTAAAAACTCTAATCGTTCCAGTCGAAGATGTGGCGCCTGTGAGTATGTTGTACCCCACTGTAAAACTAGACAGGCCCAGAGACACATTAGTTTTATTGCTCCAAAAATCTATAATTCAGTATGTTCAACCCTTAAAGAGACCACTCGTCAAAATCTTCATTCATATAAAAAATATATCAAAATTTGGCTCAAAACAGCCAAAATAGATATTTTTTTCTTCTAAGTTATTAACAAAGCCATTAATTATACTTACAACTAATTAGCTTTAAGAGTAGATATATAATAAAGTCTGCTATGTGTTTGTTGTATCAATTAATACTTGTTGTACCAATTAATATTCATTGAGCACTTAAATATTTTTGGAATTTTAGTAAAAAGTAACTGAAATTAATACGGTAAAATCAATCACATGTACAATATTTTATTTTGATTTAAACCACTGTTTTAAATATCCACAAACAAATAATAATGCCCACGCACAGGCCTCGCCTTTGTGGGATTTTTTTGTTACTCTCTTTTATTTTTTTGTTATTATGTATGTACCTGTATATAAATGTGTCAAAAAAAATTTCAATAAAAAAAAAAAAATAAAAAAAAATTATATTTTTTCCAAAAATTCAACTTAACGCAGATTTTGTGACTGATTTCGTTTTGGACATTGATTCTTATCCTTTTTCGGAATTTCAGCACGTTTCGTCCCATAGAGCCTGAAAAAATATCTTTTTTAGTTCGAACCCAAGTCTGAAATTTGTAATATATAGGAATGATGATTTTTCCAAAAATTCATCTTTATGCAGATTTTGTGACTGATTTTGTTTTGGACATTGATTTTTGTCACAATTCTATAATTTCAGCCCGTTTGGTACCATAAAGCCTGAAAAAATGGCCGTATAAAATCAAACCCAAGTCTGTAATTAGTGACTATAGGAATAATGATTTTTCCAGAAATGAAACACTATGCAGATTTTGTCAGTGATTTCATTTAGGACAATGATTCTTTTTTTACAATTCTTAATTTTCAGCCCATTTGGTACCATAGATCCTGAAAAAATGGCTTTTTTAGTTCGAAACCAAGACTGAAATTAGTGATATATAGGAATGATGATTTTTCCCAAAAATTCAACTTTATGTAGATTTTGTTTTGAACAATGATCCTTATCACAATTATAAAATTTCAGCCCGTTTGGTACCATAGAGCCTGAAAAAGAATTTTTTTTTAGTTCGAACCCAAGTATGAAATTAGTGATATATAGGAATTATGATTTTTCCGAAAATTCAACTTGATGCAGATTTTGTGACTGATTTCGTTTTGGACATTGATTTTTGTCACTATTCTATAACTTCAGCCGTTTGGTACCATAGAACCTGAAAAAATGGCTTTTTAATTCGAACCCATGTCTAAAATTAGTGCCCATAGGAATGATGATCTTTCAAATATCCAACATTATGCAGATTTTGTGACTTATTTCGTTATGGACATTGATTTTTTTCTTTATTCTAAAATTTCAGACGGTTTGGTACCATAGAGCCTAAAAAAATGGCCTTTGTAGTTCGAACCCAAGTCTGAAATTGATAATATATAGGAATGATATTTTTTCCAAAAATTCTTCTTTACGCAGATTTTGTGACTGATTTGGTTTTGGACATTTATTCTTATCTTTTTTCGGAAATTTCAGCACGTTTCGTCCCATAGAGCCTGAAAAAATATCTTTTTTAGTTCGAACCCAAGTCTGAAATTAGTAATATATAGGAATGATGATTTTTCCAAAAATTCATCTTTATGCAGATTTTGTGACTGATTTTGTTTAAGACAATGATCCTTATAACAATGCTCTAATTTCAGCCCGTTTTTTACCATAAAGCCTGAAAAAATGGCATTTTTAAATCGAACCCAAGTCTGTAATTAGTGACCATAGGAATGATGATTTTTCCAGAAATGAAACATTATGCAGATTTTGACAGTGATTTCGTTTAGGACAATGATTCTTTTCCCAATTCTTAATTTTCAGCCCATTTGGTACCATAGATCCTGAAAAAATGGCTTTTTTAGTTCGAACCCAAGTCTGAAATTAGTGATATATAGGAATGATGATTTTTCCAAAAATACAACTTAATGTAGATTTTGTTTTGAACAATGATCCTTATCACAATTCTAAAATTTCAGCCCGTTTGGTACCATAGAGCCTGAAAAAGTATTTTTTTTAGTTCGAACCAAGTATGAAATTAGTGATATATAGGAATGATGATTTTTCCGAAAATTCAACTTGATGCAGATTTTGTGACTGATTTCATTTTGGACATTGATTCTCATCACTTTTCTTTAATATCAGCACCTTTCGTCCCAAAGATCCTGAAAAAATATATTTTTTAGTTCGAACCCAGGTCTGAAATAAGTGATATATAGGAATGTGATTTTTCCAAAAATTCAACTTTTTGTGGATTTTCTGACTGATTTCGTTTTGGACAACGATTTTTGTCCTTATTCTATAATTTCAGCCCGTTTGGTACCATCGAGCCTGAAAAAATGTCTTTTTAATTCGAACCCATTTCTAAAATTAGTGCCCTTAGGAATGATGATCTTTCCAAATATCCAACATTTTGCAGATTTTGTGACTTATATCGTTTTGGACATTGATTTTTTTCTTTATTCAAAAATTTCAGACCGTTTGGTACCATAGAGCCTAAAATAATGGCCTTTTTAGTTCGAACCCAAGTCTGAAATTGATAATATATAGGAATGATATTTTTTCCAAAAATTCAACTTTACGCAGATTTTGTGACTGATTTCGTTTTGGAACCTTGATTCTCATCACTTTTCTTTAATATCAGCACCTTTCGTCCCATAGATCCTGAAAAAATATATTTTTTAGTTCGAACCCAGGTCTGAAATTAGTGATATATAGGAATGATGATTTTTCCAAAAATTCGTCTTTATGCAGATTTTGTGACTGATTTTGTTTTGGACAATGATCCTTATCACAATTCTATAATTTCAGCCCGTTTGGTACCATAAAGCCTGAAAAATGGCCTTATTAAATCAAACCCAAGTCTGTAATTAGTGACTATAGGAATTATGATTTTTCCGGAAATGAAACATATCCAGATTTTGTCAGTGATTTCATTTAGGACAATGATTCTTTTTTTACAATTCCTTATTTTTAGCCCATTTGGTATCATAGATCCTGAAAAAATGGCTTTTTTAGTTCGAACCCAAGTATGAAATAAGTGATATATAGGAATGATGATTTTTCCAAAAATTCAACATGATGCAGACTTTGTGACTGATTTCGTTTAGGACATTGATTTTTGTCACTTTTCTTAAATTTCAGCCCGTTTGGTACCATAGAGCCTGAAAAAATGGCTTTTTAATTCGAACCCATCTCTAAAATTAGTGCCTATAGGAATGATGATCTTTCCAAATATCCAACATTTTGCAGATTTTGTGACTAATTTCGTTTTGGAAATTGATTTTTTTCTTTATTCTAAAATTTCAGACCGTTTGGTACCATAGAGCCTATAAAAATGGCCTTTTTAGTTCGAACCCAAGTCTGAAATTGATAATATATAGGAATGAAATTTTTTCCAAAAATTCAACTTTACGCAGATTTTGTGACTGATTTCGTTTTGGACATTGATTCTTATCACTTTTCGGAAATTTTAGCACGTTTCGTCCCATAGAGCCTGAAAAAATATCTTTTTTAGTTCGAACCCAAGTCTGTAATTAGTGACCATAGGAATGATGATTTTTCCAGAAATGAAACACTATTCTGGCAGATTTTGTCAGTGATTTCGTTTAGGACAATGATTCTTATCACAATTCTATAATTTCAGCCCGTTTGGTACCATAAAGCCTGATAAAATGGCCTTTTTAAATCGAACCCAAGTCTGTAATTGTAAGTGACCATAGAATGATGATTTTTCCAAAAATTCAACTTTATCTGGATTTTCTGACTGATTTCGTTTTGGAAATTGATTTTTGTCCTTATTCTATAATTTCAGCCCGTTTGGTACCATAGAGCCTGAAAAAATGGCTTTTTAATTCGAACCCATGTCTAAAATTAGTGCCCATAGGAATGATGATCTTTCCAAATATCCAACATTTTGCAGATTTTGTGACTTATTTCGTTTTGGACATTGATTTTTTTCTTTATTCTCAAATTTCAGACCGTTTGGTACCATAGAGTCTAAAAAAATGGCCTTTTTAGTTCGAACCCAAGTCTGAAATTGATAATATATAGGAATTATATTTTTTCCAAAATTTAACTTTACGCAGATTTTGTGACTGATCTCTTTTGGACATTGATTCTTATCCTTTTTCGGAAATTTCAGCACGTTTCGTCCCATAGAGCCTGAAAAAATATCTTTTTTACTTCGAACCCAAGTCTGAAATTAGTAATATATAGGAATGATGATTTTTCCAAAAATTCATCTTTATGCAGATTTTGTGACTGATTTTGTTTTGGACATTGATTTTTGTCACAATTCTATAATTTCAGCCCGTTTGGTACCATAAAGCCTGAAAAAATGGCCTTATAAAATCAAACCCAAGTCTGTAATTAGTGACTATAGGAATGATGATTTTTCGAGAAATGAAACATTATGCAGATTTTGTCAGTGATTTCATTTAGGAAAATGATTCTTTTTTTACAATTCTTAATTTTCAGCCCATTTGGTATCATAGATCCTGAAAAAATGGCTTTTTTAGTTCGAACCCAAGTCTGAAATTAGTGATATATAGGAATGATGATTTTTCCAACAATTCAACTTTATGCAGATTTTGTTTTGGACAATGATCCTTATCACAATTCTAAAATTTCAGCCCGTTTGGTACCATAGAGCCTGAAAAAGTATTTTTTTTAGTTCGAACCAAGTATGAAATTAGTGATATATAGGAATGATGATTTTTCCGAAAATTCAACTTGATGCAGATTTTGTGACGGATTTCATTTTGGACATTGATTTTTGTCACTATTCTATAATTTCAGCCCGTTTGGAACCATAGAGCCTGAAAAAATGGCTTTTTAATTCGAACCCATGTCTAAAATTAGTTCCCATTAGAATGATGATCTTCCCAAATATCCAACATTTTGCAGATTTTGTGACTTATTTCGTTTTGGACAATGATTTTTATCTTTATTCTAAAATTTCAGACCGTTTGGTACCATAGAGTCTAAAAAAATGGCCTTTTTAGTTCGAACCCAAGTCTGAAATTGATAATATATAGGAATGCTATTTTTTCCAAAAATTCAACTTCACCCAGATTTGGTGACTGATTTCGTTTTGGACATTGATTCTTATCACTTTTCGGAAATTTTAGCACGTTTCGTCCCATAGAGCCTAAAAAAATATCTTTTTTAGTTCGAACCCAAGTCTGAAATTAGTGATATATATAGGAATGCTGATTTTTCCAAACATTCAACATTATGCAGATTTTGTTTTGGACAATGCTCCTTAGCACAATTCTATAATTTCAGCCCGTTTGGTACCATAGAGCCTGAAAAAATGGCTTTTTAATACGAACCCATGTCTAAAATTATTGCCCATAGGAATGATGATCTTTCCAAATAACCAACATTTTGCAGATTTTGTGACTTATTTCGTTTTGGACATTGATTTTTATCTTTATTCTAAAATTTCAGACCGTTTGGAACCATAGATTTTAAAAAAATGGCTTTTTTAGTTCGAACCAAAGTCTGAAATTAGTGATATATAGGAATGATTATTTTTCCAAAAATTCAACTTTATGCAGATTTTGTTTTGGAAAATTATCCTTATCACAATTCTAAAATTTCAGCCCGTTTGGTACCATAGAGCCAGAAAAAGTATTTTTTTTAGTTCGAACCCAAGTATGAAATTTGTGATATATAGGAATGATGATTTTTCAGAAAATTCAACTTAATGCAGATTTTGTGACTGATTTCGTTTTGGACATTGATTTTTGTCACAATTCTATAATTTCAGCCCGTTTGGTACCATAGAGCCTGAAAAAATGGCTTTTTAATTCGAACCCATGTCTAAAATTATTGCCCATAGGAATGATGATCTTTCCAAATAACCAACATTTTGCAGATTTTGTGACTTATTTCGTTTTGGACATTGATTTTTATCTTTATTCTAAAATTTCAGACCGTTTGGTACCATAGATTTTAAAAAAATGGCTTTTTTAGTTCGAACCAAAGTCTGAAATTAGTGATATATAGGAATGATAATTTTTCCGAAAATACAACTTTATGTGGATTTTCAGACTGATTTCGTTTTGGACAATGATTTCTGTCCTTATTCTATAATTTCAGCCCTTTTGGTACCATAGAGCCTGAAAAAATGGCTTTTTAATTCGAACCCATGTCTAAAAATAGTGCCCATAGGAATGATGATCTTTCAAAATATCCAACATTATGCAGATTTTGTGACTTATTTCGTTTTGGACATTGATTTTTTTCTTTATTCTAAAATTTCAGACCGTTTGGTACCATAGAGCCTAAAAAAATGGCCTTTGTAGTTCGAACCCAAGTCTGAAATTGATAATATATAGGAATGATATTTTTTCCAAAAATTCGTCTTTACGCAGATTTTGTGACTGATTTGGTTTTGGACATTTATTCTTATCTTTTTTCGGAAATTTCAGCACGTTTCGTCCCATAGAGCCTGAAAAAATATCTTTTTTAGTTCGAACCCAAGTCTGAAATTAGTAATATATAGGAATGATGATTTTTCCAAAAATTCATCTTTATGCAGATTTTGTGACTGATTTTGTTTAAGACAATGATCCTTATAACAATGCTCTAATTTCAGCCCGTTTTTTACCATAAAGCCTGAAAAAATGACCTTTTTAAATCGATCCCAAGTCTGTAATTAGTGACCATAGGAATGATGATTTTTCCAGAAATGAAACACTATTCTGGCAGATTTTGTCAGTGATTTCGTTTAGGACAATGATTCTTATCACAATTCTATAATTTCAGCCCGTTTGGTACCATAAAGCATGATAAAATGGCCTTTTTAAATCGAACCCAAGTCTGTAATTGTAAGTGACCATAGGAATGATGATTTTTCCAAAAATTCAACTTTATCTGGATTTTCTGACTGATTTCGTTTTGGAAATTGATTTTTGTCCTTATTCTATAATTTCAGCCCGTTTGGTACCATAGAGCCTGAAAAAATGGCTTTTTAATTCGAACCCATGTCTAAAATTAGTGCCCATAGGAATGATGATCTTTCCAAATATCCAACATTTTGCAGATTTTGTGACTTATTTCGTTTTGGACATTGATTTTTTTCTTTATTCTCAAATTTCAGACCGTTTGGTACCATAGAGTCTAGAAAAATGGCCTTTTTAGTTCGAACCCAAGTCTGAAATTGATAATATATAGGAATTATATTTTTTCCAAAATTTAACTTTACGCAGATTTTGTGACTGATCTCTTTTGGACATTGATTCTTATCCTGTTTCGGAAATTTCAGCACGTTTCGTCCCATAGAGCCTGAAAAAATATCTTTTTTACTTCGAACCCAAGTCTGAAATTAGTAATATATAGGAATGATGATTTTTCCAAAAATTCATCTTTATGCAGATTTTGTGACTGATTTTGTTTTGGACATTGATTTTTGTCACAATTCTATAATTTCAGCCCGTTTGGTACCATAAAGCCTGAAAAAATGGCCTTATAAAATCAAACCCAAGTCTGTAATTAGTGACTATAGGAATGATGATTTTTCGAGAAATGAAACATGATGCAGATTTTGTCAGTGATTTCATTTAGGAAAATGATTCTTTTTTTACAATTCTTAATTTTCAGCCCATTTGGTATCATAGATCCTGAAAAAATGGCTTTTTTAGTTCGAACCCAAGTCTGAAATTAGTGATATATAGGAATGATGATTTTTCCAAACATTCAACATTATGCAGATTTTGTTTTGGACAATGCTCCTTAGCACAATTCTATAATTTCAGCCCGTTTGGTACCATAGAGCCTGAAAAAATGGCTTTTTAATACGAACCCATGTCTAAAATTATTGCCCATAGGAATGATGATCTTTCCAAATAACCAACATTTTGCAGATTTTGTGACTTATTTCGTTTTGGACATTGATTTTTATCTTTATTCTAAAATTTCAGACCGTTTGGTACCATAGATTTTAAAAAAATGGCTTTTTTAGTTCGAACCAAAGTCTGAAATTAGTGATATATAGGAATGATTATTTTTCCAAAAATTCAACTTTATGCAGATTTTGTTTTGGAAAATTATCCTTATCACAATTCTAAAATTTCAGCCCGTTTGGTACCATAGAGCCTGAAAAAGTATTTTTTTTAGTTCGAACCCAAGTATGAAATTTGTGATATATAGGAATGATGATTTTTCAGAAAATTCAACTTAATGCAGATTTTGTGACTGATTTCGTTTTGGACATTGATTTTTGTCACAATTCTATAATTTCAGCCCGTTTGGTACCATAGAGCCTGAAAAAATGGCTTTTTAATACGAACCCATGTCTAAAATTATTGCCCATAGGAATGATGATCTTTCCAAATAACCAACATTTTGCAGATTTTGTGACTTATTTCGTTTTGGACATTGATTTTTATCTTTATTCTAAAATTTCAGACCGTTTGGTACCATAGATTTTAAAAAAATGGCTTTTTTAGTTCGAACCAAAGTCTGAAATTAGTGATATATAGGAATGATAATTTTTCCGAAAATACAACTTTATGTGGATTTTCAGACTGATTTCGTTTTGGACAATGATTTCTGTCCTTATTCTATAATTTCAGCCCTTTTGGTACCATAGAGCCTGAAAAAATGGCTTTTTAATTCGAACCCATGTCTAAAAATAGTGCCCATAGGAATGATGATCTTTCAAAATATCCAACATTATGCAGATTTTGTGACTTATTTCGTTTTGGACATTGATTTTTTTCTTTATTCTAAAATTTCAGACCGTTTGGTACCATAGAGCCTAAAAAAATGGCCTTTGTAGTTCGAACCCAAGTCTGAAATTGATAATATATAGGAATGATATTTTTTCCAAAAATTCGTCTTTACGCAGATTTTGTGACTGATTTGGTTTTGGACATTTATTCTTATCTTTTTTCGGAAATTTCAGCACGTTTCGTCCCATAGAGCCTGAAAAAATATCTTTTTTAGTTCGAACCCAAGTCTGAAATTAGTAATATATAGGAATGATGATTTTTCCAAAAATTCATCTTTATGCAGATTTTGTGACTGATTTTGTTTAAGACAATGATCCTTATAACAATGCTCTAATTTCAGCCCGTTTTTTACCATAAAGCCTGAAAAAATGACCTTTTTAAATCGATCCCAAGTCTGTAATTAGTGACCATAGGAATGATGATTTTTCCAGAAATGAAACACTATTCTGGCAGATTTTGTCAGTGATTTCGTTTAGGACAATGATTCTTATCACAATTCTATAATTTCAGCCCGTTTGGTACCATAAAGCCTGATAAAATGGCCTTTTTAAATCGAACCCAAGTCTGTAATTGTAAGTGACCATAGGAATGATGATTTTTCCAAAAATTCAACTTTATCTGGATTTTCTGACTGATTTCGTTTTGGAAATTGATTTTTGTCCTTATTCTATAATTTCAGCCCGTTTGGTACCATAGAGCCTGAAAAAATGGCTTTTTAATTCGAACCCATGTCTAAAATTAGTGCCCATAGGAATGATGATCTTTCCAAATATCCAACATTTTGCAGATTTTGTGACTTATTTCGTTTTGGACATTGATTTTTTTCTTTATTCTCAAATTTCAGACCGTTTGGTACCATAGAGTCTAAAAAAATGGCCTTTTTAGTTCGAACCCAAGTCTGAAATTGATAATATATAGGAATTATATTTTTTCCAAAATTTAACTTTACTCAGATTTTGTGACTGATCTCTTTTGGACATTGATTCTTATCCTGTTTCGGAAATTTCAGCACGTTTCGTCCCATAGAGCCTGAAAAAATATCTTTTTTACTTCGAAACCAAGTCTGAAATTAGTAATATATAGGAATGATGATTTTTCCAAAAATTCATCTTTATGCAGATTTTGTGACTGATTTTGTTTTGGACATTGATTTTTGTCACTATTCTATAATTTCAGCCCGTTTGGAACCATAAAGCCTGAAAAAATGGCCTTATAAAATCAAACCCAAGTCTGTAATTAGTGACTATAGGAATGATGATTTTTCGAGAAATGAAACATTATGCAGATTTTGTCAGTGATTTCATTTAGGAAAATGATTCTTTTTTTACAATTCTTAATTTTCAGCCCATTTGGTATCATAGATCCTGAAAAAATGGCTTTTTTAGTTCGAACCCAAGTCTGAAATTAGTGATATATAGGAATGATGATTTTTCCAACAATTCAACTTTATGCAGATTTTGTTTTGGACAATGATCCTTATCACAATTCTAAAATTTCAGCCCGTTTGGTACCATAGAGCCTGAAAAAGTATTTTTTTTAGTTCGAACCAAGTATGAAATTAGTGATATATAGGAATGATGATTTTTCCGAAAATTCAACTTGATGCAGATTTTGTGACGGATTTCATTTTGGACATTGATTTTTGTCACTATTCTATAATTTCAGCCCGTTTGGAACCATAGAGCCTGAAAAAATGGCTTTTTAATTCGAACCCATGTCTAAAATTAGTTCCCATTGGAATGATGATCTTCCCAAATATCCAACATTTTGCAGATTTTGTGACTTATTTCGCTTTGGACATTGATTTTTTTCTTTATTCTAAAATTTCAGACGGTTTGGTACCATAGAGCCTAAAAAAATGGCCTTTGTAGTTCGAACCCAAGTCTGAAATTGATAATATATAGGAATGATATTTTTTCCAAAAATTCTTCTTTACGCAGATTTTGTGACTGATTTGGTTTTGGACATTTATTCTTATCTTTTTTCGGAAATTTCAGCACGTTTCGTCCCATAGAGCCTGAAAAAATATCTTTTTTAGTTCGAACCCAAGTCTGAAATTAGTAATATATAGGAATGATGATTTTTCGAAAAATTCATCTTTATGCAGATTTTGTGACTGATTTTGTTTAAGACAATGATCCTTATAACAATGCTCTAATTTCAGCCCGTTTTTTACCATAAAGCCTGAAAAAATGGCATTTTTAAATCGAACCCAAGTCTGTAATTAGTGACCATAGGAATGATGATTTTTCCAGAAATGAAACATTATGCAGATTTTGACAGTGATTTCGTTTAGGACAATGATTCTTTTCCCAATTCTTAATTTTCAGCCCATTTGGTACCATAGATCCTGAAAAAATGGCTTTTTTAGTTCGAACCCAAGTCTGAAATTAGTGATATATAGGAATGATGATTTTTCCAAAAATACAACTTAATGTAGATTTTGTTTTGAACAATGATCCTTATCACAATTCTAAAATTTCAGCCCGTTTGGTACCATAGAGCCTGAAAAAGTATTTTTTTTAGTTCGAACCAAGTATGAAATTAGTGATATATAGGAATGATGATTTTTCCGAAAATTCAACTTGATGCAGATTTTGTGACTGATTTCATTTTGGACATTGATTCTCATCACTTTTCTTTAATATCAGCACCTTTCGTCCCAAAGATCCTGAAAAAATATATTTTTTAGTTCGAACCCAGGTCTGAAATAAGTGATATATAGGAATGTGATTTTTCCAAAAATTCAACTTTATGTGGATTTTCTGACTGATTTCGTTTTGGACAACGATTTTTGTCCTTATTCTATAATTTCAGCCCGTTTGGTACCATCGAGCCTGAAAAAATGTCTTTTTAATTCGAACCCATTTCTAAAATTAGTGCCCATAGGAATGATGATCTTTCCAAATATCCAACATTTTGCAGATTTTGTGACTTATATCGTTTTGGACATTGATTTTTTTCTTTATTCAAAAATTTCAGACCGTTTGGTACCATAGAGCCTAAAATAATGGCCTTTTTAGTTCGAACCCAAGTCTGAAATTGATAATATATAGGAATGATATTTTTTCCAAAAATTCAACTTTACGCAGATTTTGTGACTGATTTCGTTTTGGAACCTTGATTCTCATCACTTTTCTTTAATATCAGCACCTTTCATCCCATAGATCCTGAAAAAATATATTTTTTAGTTCGAACCCAGGTCTGAAATTAGTGATATATAGGAATGATGATTTTTCCAAAAATTCGTCTTTATGCAGATTTTGTGACTGATTTTGTTTTGGACAATGATCCTTATCACAATTCTATAATTTCAGCCCGTTTGGTACCATAAAGCCTGAAAAAATGGCCTTATTAAATCAAACCCAAGTCTGTAATTAGTGACTATAGGAATAATGATTTTTCCAGAAATGAAACATATCCAGATTTTGTCAGTGATTTCATTTAGGACAATGATTCTTTTTTTACAATTCCTTATTTTTAGCCCATTTGGTATCATAGATCCTGAAAAAATGGCTTTTTTAGTTCGAACCCAAGTATGAAATAAGTGATATATAGGAATGATGATTTTTCCAAAAATTCAACATGATGCAGACTTTGTGACTGATTTCGTTTAGGACATTGATTTTTGTCACTTTTCTTAAATTTCAGCCCGTTTGGTACCATAGAGCCTGAAAAAATGGCTTTTTAATTCGAACCCATCTCTAAAATTAGTGCCTATAGGAATGATGATCTTTCCAAATATCCAACATTTTGCAGATTTTGTGACTAATTTCGTTTTGGAAATTGATTTTTTTCTTTATTCTAAAATTTCAGACCGTTTGGTACCATAGAGCCTAAAAAAATGGCCTTTTTAGTTCGAACCCAAGTCTGAAATTGATAATATATAGGAATGAAATTTTTTCCAAAAATTCAACTTTACGCAGATTTTGTGACTGATTTCGTTTTGGACATTGATTCTTATCACTTTTCGGAAATTTTAGCACGTTTCGTCCCATAGAGCCTGAAAAAATATCTTTTTTAGTTCGAACCCAAGTCTGTAATTAGTGACCATAGGAATGATGATTTTTCCAGAAATGAAACACTATTCTGGCAGATTTTGTCAGTGATTTCGTTTAGGACAATGATTCTTATCACAATTCTATAATTTCAGCCCGTTTGGTACCATAAAGCCTGATAAAATGGCCTTTTTAAATCGAACCCAAGTCTGTAATTGTAAGTGACCATAGAATGATGATTTTTCCAAAAATTCAACTTTATCTGGATTTTCTGACTGATTTCGTTTTGGAAATTGATTTTTGTCCTTATTCTATAATTTCAGCCCGTTTGGTACCATAGAGCCTGAAAAAATGGCTTTTTAATTCGAACCCATGTCTAAAATTAGTGCCCATAGGAATGATGATCTTTCCAAATATCCAACATTTTGCAGATTTTGTGACTTATTTCGTTTTGGACATTGATTTTTGAAGTGAAACTTCTTTACGCGCGTCATGCAATTTCGAGGACCGGAGTAAAACCGACTCATGACCGAAACGAAAATGCGGGACCACCGATTAAAGTTCATTTGATCTAGTCAAAGTTTTGAAGTAACATATAAATGCTTCTTAGCTCATCCCGACAACTGGCGTTGGTGGTGTAATGGTCAGCATAGTTGCCTTCCAAGCAGTTGATCCGAGTTCGATTCTCGGCCATCGCACATTATTTTTTTGTTTTTAACGCCTTTTTCATTCAATATCTTATTTTTTAGTAGGTCAGAACATTTTTTAAAAGAAAATAATATTGCAAAATAATAAAAACACTTATCTCACTGTGATAAAACATTACTCCGCTAGAGCGCGCTTTGCGTTATTGTGTTGGATTAAAATTATTATCTAATCCGTATATTATGATAATTGTATTACATTTATTTAATTAATTTATTTATTTTGATAATATGTAATAATTTACAGAAAAAAAAATTAAAACTATCTCCCTCTGATAAAATATCCGTTCGCTAGAGCGCACTACGCGATCTTGTGTGGGATTCTATTTCTGTACATTGTACATTATTTTTAAAAATATATTATATTTTGGGTGTGATGTAGGTAACATTATAAAACATAACAAGCTCTCATATTTTCAGAACCTACATAATATAATCAATTTATGCGGCTTTGCTTACAGTTGGTGCTCAGCGTGGTTGGCTTTCAATCAGTTAAGCGAGGTTCGATTCTCGGCTGTGGCATTTTTGAAGTGAAACCTTGTTGAGGTGGGGGAGCCGCTCACGAACGTTCTCTCTCTTCTCTTCTTTCCTCTCTCTCAGACACCAGCGAACTGCGCCACGCCAAGCATCAGCTGAAACTAGAAGTTTCACTTCTGTCTTGCGTAGGCTTGACACACCCACTTTTTTTTTCTTTATTCTCAAATTTCAGACCGTTTGGTACCATAGAGTCTAAAAAAATGGCCTTTTTAGTTCGAACCCAAGTCTGAAATTGATAATATATAGGAATTATATTTTTTCCAAAATTTAACTTTACGCAGATTTTGTGACTGATCTCTTTTGGACATTGATTCTTATCCTTTTTCGGAAATTTCAGCACGTTTCGTCCCATAGAGCCTGAAAAAATATCTTTTTTACTTCGAACCCAAGTCCGAAATTAGTAATATATAGGAATGATGATTTTTCCAAAAATTCATCTTTATGCAGATTTTGTGACTGATTTTGTTTTGGACATTGATTTTTGTCACAATTCTATAATTTCAGCCCGTTTGGTACCATAAAGCCTGAAAAAATGGCCTTATAAAATCAAACCCAAGTCTGTAATTAGTGACTATAGGAATGATGATTTTTCGAGAAATGAAACATTATGCAGATTTTGTCAGTGATTTCATTTAGGAAAATGATTCTTTTTTTACAATTCTTAATTTTCAGCCCATTTGGTATCATAGATCCTGAAAAAATGGCTTTTTTAGTTCGAACCCAAGTCTGAAATTAGTGATATATAGGAATGATGATTTTTCCAACAATTCAACTTTATGCAGATTTTGTTTTGGACAATGATCCTTATCACAATTCTAAAATTTCAGCCCGTTTGGTACCATAGAGCCTGAAAAAGTATTTTTTTTAGTTCGAACCAAGTATGAAATTAGTGATATATAGGAATGATGATTTTTCCGAAAATTCAACTTGATGCAGATTTTGTGACGCATTTCATTTTGGACATTGATTTTTGTCACTATTCTATAATTTCAGCCCGTTTGGAACCATAGAGCCTGAAAAAATGGCTTTTTAATTCGAACCCATGTCTAACATTAGTTCCCATTAGAATGATGATCTTCCCAAATATCCAACATTTTGCAGATTTTGTGACTTATTTCGTTTTGGACAATGATTTTTATCTTTATTCTAAAATTTCAGACCGTTTGGTACCATAGAGTCTAAAAAAATGGCCTTTTTAGTTCGAACCCAAGTCTGAAATTGATAATATATAGGAATGCTATTTTTTCCAAAAATTCAACTTCACCCAGATTTGGTGACTGATTTCGTTTTGGACATTGATTCTTATCACTTTTCGGAAATTTTAGCACGTTTCGTCCCATAGAGCCTACAAAAATATCTTTTTTAGTTCGAACCCAAGTCTGAAATTAGTGATATATAGGAATGCTGATTTTTCCAAACATTCAACATTATGCAGATTTTGTTTTGGACAATGCTCCTTAGCACAATTCTATAATTTCAGCCCGTTTGGTACCATAGAGCCTGAAAAAATGGCTTTTTAATACGAACCCATGTCTAAAATTATTGCCCATAGGAATGATGATCTTTCCAAATAACCAACATTTTGCAGATTTTGTGACTTATTTCGTTTTGGACATTGATTTTTATCTTTATTCTAAAATTTCAGACCGTTTGGTACCATAGATTTAAAAAAAATGGCTTTTTTAGTTCGAACCAAAGTCTGAAATTAGTGATATATAGGAATGATTATTTTTCCAAAAATTCAACTTTATGCAGATTTTGTTTTGGAAAATTATCCTTATCACAATTCTAAAATTTCAGCCCGTTTGGTACCATAGAGCCTGAAAAAGTATTTTTTTTAGTTCGAACCCAAGTATGAAATTTGTGATATATAGGAATGATGATTTTTCAGAAAATTCAACTTAATGCAGATTTTGTGACTGATTTCGTTTTGGACATTGATTTTTGTCACTATTCTATAATTTCAGCCCGTTTGGTACCATAAAGCCTGAAAAAGTGGCCTTTTTAAATCGAACCCAAGTCTGTAATTAGTGACCATAGGAATGATGATTTTTCCAGAAATGAAACATTATGCAGATTTTGTCAGTGATTTCGTTTAGGACAATGATTCTTTCCACAATTCTTAATTTTCAGCCCATTTGGTACAATAGATCCTGAAAAAATGGCTTTTTTAGTTCGAACCAAAGTCTGAAATTGGTAATATATAGGAATGATTTTTTTCTAAAAATTCAACTTTACGCAGATTTTAAGACTGATTTCGTTTTGGACATTGATTTTTGTCACTATTCTATAATTTCAGCCCGTTTGGTACCATAGATCCTGAAAAAATGGCTTTTTTAGTTCGAACCCAAGTCTGAAATTAGTGATATATAGGAATGATGATTTTTCCAACAATTCAACTTTATGCAGATTTTGTTTTGGACAATGATCCTTATCACAATTCTAAAATTTCAGCCCGTTTGGTACCATAGAGCCTGAAAAAGTATTTTTTTTAGTTCGAACCAAGTATGAAATTAGTGATTTATAGGAATGATGATTTTTCCGAAAATTCAACTTGATGCAGATTTTGTGACGGATTTCATTTTGGACATTGATTTTTGTCACTATTCTATAATTTCAGCCCGTTTGGAACCATAGAGCCTGAAAAAATGGCTTTTTAATTCGAACCCATGTCTAAAATTAGTTCCCATTGGAATGATGATCTTTCCAAATAACCAACATTTTGCAGATTTTGTGACTTATTTCGTTTTGGACATTGATTTTTGTCACTATTCTATAATTTCAGCCCGTTTGGTACAATTTATCCTGAAAAAATGGCTTTTTTAGTTCGAACCCAAGTCTAAAATTGATAATATATAGGAATGATATTTTTTCCAAAAATTCAACTTTACCCAGATTTTGTGACTGATTTCGTTTTGGACCTGATTCTTATCACTTTTCGGAAATTTCAGCACGTTTCTTCCCATAGAGCCTAAAAAAATATCTTTTTTAGTTCGAACCCAAGTCTGAAATTAGTGATATATAGGAATGATGATTTTTCCAGAAATGAAATACTATGCAGATTTTGACAGTGATTTCTTTTAGGACAATGATTCTTATCACTATTCTTAAACTTAAGCACGTTTCGTCCCATAGAGCCTGAAAAAATATCTTTTTTCGTTCGAACCCAAGTCGTAAATTGATGATATATAGGAATGATAATTTTTCCGAAAATACAACTTTATGTGGATTTTCAGACTGATTTCGTTTTGGACAATGATTTCTGTCCTTATTCTATAATTTCAGCCCTTTTGGTACCATAGAGCCTGAAAAAATGGCTTTTTAATTCGAACCCATGTCTAAAAATAGTGCCCATAGGAATGATGATCTTTCAAAATATCCAACATTATGCAGATTTTGTGACTTATTTCGTTTTGGACATTGATTTTTTTCTTTATTCTAAAATTTCAGACCGTTTGGTACCATAGAGCCTAAAAAAATGGCCTTTGTAGTTCGAACCCAAGTCTGAAATTGATAATATATAGGAATGATATTTTTTCCAAAAATTCTTCTTTACGCAGATTTTGTGACTGATTTGGTTTTGGACATTTATTCTTATCTTTTTTCGGAAATTTCAGCACGATAGAGAAAATAATAAACATACGTTTGAAATTTTCCGTAAGCCTACGTTTACAGATACGACCATTAATTATAAATCCTTACACCCATGGTCACATAAATTATCTGCCTACCACTCAATGGTACATAGGCTTAATAACATCCCACTCGACAAGAAAGCATACGAGAAGGAAAAAAATACAATCCTAACTATTGCTAAAAATAATGGCTTCAAGGGTAGAGACATTGAAAAAATAATTAATAATAACAAACACAAAAATAACCTTAAATTAATTTACCCAGTGACTAATAATAAGACGAATAATAAATTTGGGTGTTTAGAATTCATCGGGCAGACATCTAATAAAATTGCAAAAGTCCTCAAAAAGTGTGGCTTAGATATTGCCTTCCGCACAAATAACAACTTAGGATCATCTCTTAAAAACTCAAAAATTACTTACGGTACTCAAATTACAAAATAGTGGCATTTATAAACTCCAGTGTGACGAATGCAACGCTGTTTATGTTGGACAAACGGGCCGGTCCTTTAACACTAGGTTCAAAGAACACATAAGATCTTTTAAAAATAATAATAAAATGCAATCTCAATTTGCCAAACATCTCCTAGATGAAAATCACTCACTTAATGATAATAATAAACCAACTCCGTTACACGTACAAAATAAAGGCCGTAAACTGAACCTTTTAGAACAGTTAGAAATTAACAAAAACTCTAATAATCCGAAAGCTATTCTAATTAATGAACAAACAAATATAATTCGTTCACCCCTACTAGATATCTTCAAACCTAGTTCAAATATGAGTGCACTATGAAGTACTTAATTATGCTATTAAAATAACCCTATGAGTCATCGTTTGGGAATAACTAACATTAAGACATTCAGTCAAATTTTTAACATTACACTAATTGGGGAAACTTTGCTGGGGTAATAACCATTAATAATTTCTAATATCTTACTCAAAAATCAATTAAGAAATCAGTAATTGAAATTAAAATACCTACCTAGAAATAATATAAATGTATCGTCTGTAAGTGGGCTACCCACAGTTTGATAATGCCTTCAGAGGGCGAAACAGCTGTCACGCGTAATAATAATTACACAGCAGAACTTGTTTAAAAATAAACTGTTTTTATAAACCCAATAATAATATTATTGAATATATAAAAAAATAAAAAATAAAATGGAGTTCTACAAATTAAACTTAATAACAATAAATAAATCAATAAATTTCAGCACGTTTCGTCCCATAGAGCCTGAAAAAATATCTTTTTTAGTTCGAACCCAAGTCTGAAATTAGTAATATATAGGAATGATGATTTTTCCAAAAATTCATCTTTATGCAGATTTTGTGACTGATTTTGTTTAAGACAATGATCCTTATAACAATGCTCTAATTTCAGCCCGTTTTTTACCATAAAGCCTGAAAAAATGACCTTTTTAAATCGATCCCAAGTCTGTAATTAGTGACCATAGGAATGATGATTTTTCCAGAAATGAAACACTATTCTGGCAGATTTTGTCAGTGATTTCGTTTAGGAAAATGATTCTTATCACAATTCTATAATTTCAGCCCGTTTGTTACCATAAAGCCTGATAAAATGGCCTTTTTAAATCGAACCCAAGTCTGTAATTGTAAGTGACCATAGGAATGATGATTTTTCCAAAAATTCAACTTTATCTGGATTTTCTGACTGATTTCGTTTTGGAAATTGATTTTTGTCCTTATTCTATAATTTCAGCCCGTTTGGTACCATAGAGCCTGAAAAAATGGCTTTTTAATTCGAACCCATGTCTAAAATTAGTGCCCATAGGAATGATGATCTTTCCAAATATCCAACATTTTGCAGATTTTGTGACTTATTTCGTTTTGGACATTGATTTTTTTCTTTTTTCTCAAATTTCAGACCGTTTGGTACCATAGAGTCTAAAAAAATGGCCTTTTTAGTTCGAACCCAAGTCTGAAATTGATAATATATAGGAATTATATTTTTTCCAAAATTTAACTTTACGCAGATTTTGTGACTGATCTCTTTTGGACATTGATTCTTATCCTTTTTCGGAAATTTCAGCACGTTTCGTCCCATAGAGCCTGAAAAAATATCTTTTTTACTTCGAACCCAAGTCCGAAATTAGTAATATATAGGAATGATGATTTTTCCAAAAATTCATCTTTATGCAGATTTTGTGACTGATTTTGTTTTGGACATTGATTTTTGTCACAATTCTATAATTTCAGCCCGTTTGGTACCATAAAGCCTGAAAAAATGGCCTTATAAAATCAAACCCAAGTCTGTAATTAGTGACTATAGGAATGATGATTTTTCGAGAAATGAAACATTATGCAGATTTTCTCAGTGATTTCATTTAGGAAAATGATTCTTTTTTTACAATTCTTAATTTTCAGCCCATTTGGTATCATAGATCCTGAAAAAATGGCTTTTTTAATTCGAACCCAAGTCTGAAATTAGTGATATATAGGAATGATGATTTTTCCAACAATTCAACTTTATGCAGATTTTGTTTTGGACAATGATCCTTATAACAATGCTCTAATTTCAGCCCGTTTTTTACCATAAAGCCTGAAAAATGACCTTTTTAAATCGATCCCAAGTCTGTAATTAGTGACCATAGGAATGATGATTTTTCCAGAAATGAAACACTATTCTGGCAGATTTTGTCAGTGATTTCGTTTAGGAAAATGATTCTTATCACAATTCTATAATTTCAGCCCGTTTGTTACCATAAAGCCTGATAAAATGGCCTTTTTAAATCGAACCCAAGTCTGTAATTGTAAGTGACCATAGGAATGATGATTTTTCCAAAAATTCAACTTTATCTGGATTTTCTGACTGATTTCGTTTTGGAAATTGATTTTTGTCCTTATTCTATAATTTCAGCCCGTTTGGTACCATAGAGCCTGAAAAAATGGCTTTTTATTCGAACCCATGTCTAAAATTAGTGCCATAGGAATGATGATCTTTCCAAATATCCAACATTTTGCAGATTTTGTGACTTATTTCGTTTTGGACATTGATTTTTTTCTTTTTTCTCAAATTTCAGACCGTTTGGTACCATAGAGTCTAAAAAAATGGCCTTTTTAGTTCGAACCCAAGTCTGAAATTGATAATATATAGGAATTATATTTTTTCCAAATTTAACTTTACGCAGATTTTGTGACTGATCTCTTTTGGACATTGATTCTTATCCTTTTTCGGAAATTTCAGCACGTTTCGTCCCATAGAGCCTGAAAAAATATCTTTTTTACTTCGAACCCAAGTCTGAAATTAGTTATATATAGGAATGATGATTTTTCCAAAAATTCATCTTTATGCAGATTTAGTGACTGATTTTGTTTTGGACATTGATTTTTGTCACAATTCTATAATTTCAGCCCGTTGGTACCATAAAGCCTGAAAAAATGGCCTTATAAAATCAAACCCAAGTCTGTAATTAGTGACTATAGGAATGATGATTTTTCGAGAAATGAAACATTATGCAGATTTTCTCAGTGATTTCATTTAGGAAAATGATTCTTTTTTTACAATTCTTAATTTTCAGCCCATTTGGTATCATAGATCCTGAAAAAATGGCTTTTTTAATTCGAACCCAAGTCTGAAATTAGTGATATATAGGAATGATGATTTTTCCAACAATTCAACTTTATGCAGATTTTGTTTTGGACAATGATCCTTATCACAATTCTAAAATTTCAGCCCGTTTGGTACCATAGAGCCTGAAAAAGTATTTTTTTTAGTTCGAACCAAGTATGAAATTAGTGATATATAGGAATGATGATTTTTCCGAAAATTCAACTTGATGCAGATTTTGTGACGGATTTCATTTTGGACATTGATTTTTGTCACTATTCTATAATTTCAGCCCGTTTGGAACCATAGAGCCTGAAAAAATGCTTTTTAATTCGAACCCATGTCTAAAATTAGTTCCCATTGGAATGATGATCTTCCCAAATATCCAACATTTTGCAGATTTTGTGACTTATTTCGTTTTGGACAATGATTTTTATCTTTATTCTAAAATTTCAGACCGTTTGGTACCATAGAGTCTAAAAAATGGCCTTTTTAGTTCGAACCCAAGTCTGAAATTGATAATATATAGGAATGCTATTTTTTCCAAAACTTCAACTTCACCCAGATTTGGTGACTGATTTCGTTTTGGACATTGATTCTTATCACTTTTCGGAAATTTTAGCACGTTTCGTCCCATAGAGCCTAAAAAAATATCTTTTTTAGTTCGAACCCAAGTCTGAAATTAGTGATATATAGGAATGCTGATTTTTCCAAACATTCAACATTATGCAGATTTTGTTTTGGACAATGCTCCTTAGCACAATTCTATAATTTCAGCCCGTTTGGTACCATAGAGCCTGAAAAAATGGCTTTTTAATACGAACCCATGTCTAAAATTATTGCCCATAGGAATGATGATCTTTCCAAATAACCAACATTTTGCAGATTTTGTGACTTATTTCGTTTTGGACATTGATTTTTATCTTTATTCTAAAATTTCAGACCGTTTGGTACCATAGATTTTAAAAAAATGGCTTTTTTAGTTCGAACCAAAGTCTGAAATTAGTGATATATAGGAATGATTATTTTTCCAAAAATTCAACTTTATGCAGATTTTGTTTTGGAAAATTATCCTTATCACAATTCTAAAATTTCAGCCCGTTTGGTACCATAGAGCCTGAAAAAGTATTTTTTTTAGTTCGAACCCAAGTATGAAATTTGTGATATATAGGAATGATGATTTTTCAGAAAATTCAACTTAATGCAGATTTTGTGACTGATTTCGTTTTGGACATTGATTTTTGTCACAATTCTATAATTTCAGCCCGTTTGGTACCATAGAGCCTGAAAAAATGGCTTTTTAATTCGAACCCATGTCTAAAATTATTGCCCATAGGAATGATGATCTTTCCAAATAACCAACATTTTGCAGATTTTGTGACTTATTTCGTTTTCGACATTGATTTTTATCTTTATTCTAAAATTTCAGACCGTTTGGTACCATAGATTTTAAAAAAATGGCTTTTTTAGTTCGAACCAAAGTGTGAAATTAGTGATATATAGGAATGATAATTTTTCCGAAAATACAACTTTATGTGGATTTTCAGACTGATTTCGTTTTGGACAATGATTTCTGTCCTTATTCTATAATTTCAGCCCTTTTGGTACCATAGAGCCTGAAAAAATGGCTTTTTAATTCGAACCCATGTCTAAAAATAGTGCCCATAGGAATGATGATCTTTCAAAATATCCAACATTATGCAGATTTTGTGACTTATTTCGTTTTGGACATTGATTTTTTTCTTTATTCTAAAATTTCAGACCGTTTGGTACCATAGAGCCTAAAAAAATGGCCTTTGTAGTTCGAACCCAAGTCTGAAATTGATAATATATAGGAATGATATTTTTTCCAAAAATTCTTCTTTACGCAGATTTTGTGACTGATTTGGTTTTGGACATTTATTCTTATCTTTTTTCGGAAATTTCAGCACGTTTCGTCCCATAGAGCCTGAAAAAATATCTTTTTTAGTTCGAACCCAAGTCTGAAATTAGTAATATATAGGAATGATGATTTTTCGAAAAATTCATCTTTATGCAGATTTTGTGACTGATTTTGTTTAAGACAATGATCCTTATAACAATGCTCTAATTTCAGCCCGTTTTTTACCATAAAGCCTGAAAAAATGACCTTTTTAAATCGATCCCAAGTCTGTAATTAGTGACCATAGGAATGATGATTTTTCCAGAAATGAAACACTATTCTGGCAGATTTTGTCAGTGATTTCCTTTAGGACAATGATTCTTTTTTTACAATTCTTAATTTTCAGCCCATTTGGTATCATAGATCCTGAAAAAATGGCTTTTTTAGTTCGAACCCAAGTCTGAAATTAGTGATATATAGGAATGATGATTTTTCCAAACATTCAACATTATGCAGATTTTGTTTTGGACAATGCTCCTTAGCACAATTCTATAATTTCAGCCCGTTTGGTACCATAGAGCCTGAAAAAATGGCTTTTTAATACGAACCCATGTCTAAAATTATTGCCCATAGGAATGATGATCTTTCCAAATAACCAACATTTTGCAGATTTTGTGACTTATTTCGTTTTGGACATTGATTTTTATCTTTATTCTAAAATTTCAGACCGTTTGGTACCATAGATTTTAAAAAAATGGCTTTTTTAGTTCGAACCAAAGTCTGAAATTAGTGATATATAGGAATGATTATTTTTCCAAAAATTCAACTTTATGCAGATTTTGTTTTGGAAAATTATCCTTATCACAATTCTAAAATTTCAGCCCGTTTGGTACCATAGAGCCTGAAAAAATGGCTTTTTAATACGAACCCATGTCTAAAATTATTGCCCATAGGAATGATGATCTTTCCAAATAACCAACATTTTGCAGATTTTGTGACTTATTTCGTTTTGGACATTGATTTTTATCTTTATTCTAAAATTTCAGACCGTTTGGTACCATAGATTTTAAAAAAATGGCTTTTTTAGTTCGAACCAAAGTCTGAAATTAGTGATATATAGGAATGATTATTTTTCCGAAAATACAACTTTATGTGGATTTTCAGACTGATTTCGTTTTGGACAATGATTTCTGTCCTTATTCTATAATTTCAGCCCTTTTGGTACCATAGAGCCTGAAAAAATGGCTTTTTAATTCGAACCCATGTCTAAAAATAGTGCCCATAGGAATGATGATCTTTCAAAATATCCAACATTATGCAGATTTTGTGACTTATTTCGTTTTGGACATTGATTTTTTTCTTTATTCTAAAATTTCAGACCGTTTGGTACCATAGAGCCTAAAAAAATGGCCTTTGTAGTTCGAACCCAAGTCTGAAATTGATAATATATAGGAATGATATTTTTTCCAAAAATTCGTCTTTACGCAGATTTTGTGACTGATTTTGTTTAAGACAATGATCCTTATAACCATGCTCTAATTTCAGCCCGTTTTTTACCATAAAGCCTGAAAAAATGACCTTTTTAAATCGATCCCAAGTCTGTAATTAGTGACCATAGGAATGATGATTTTTCCAGAAATGAAACACTATTCTGGCAGATTTTGTCAGTGATTTCGTTTAGGACAATGATTCTTATCACAATTCTATAATTTCAGCCCGTTTGGTACCATAAAGCCTGATAAAATGGCCTTTTTAAATCGAACCCAAGTCTGTAATTGTAAGTGACCATAGGAATGATGATTTTTCCAAAAATTCAACTTTATCTGGATTTTCTGACTGATTTCGTTTTGGAAATTGATTTTTGTCCTTATTCTATAATTTCAGCCCGTTTGGTACCATAGAGCCTGAAAAAATGGCTTTTTAATTCGAACCCATGTCTAAAATTAGTGCCCATAGGAATGATGATCTTTCCAAATATCCAACATTTTGCAGATTTTGTGACTTATTACGTTTTGGACATTGATTTTTTTCTTTATTCTCAAATTTCAGACCGTTTGGTACCATAGAGTCTAAAAAAATGGCCTTTTTAGTTCGAACCCAAGTCTGAAATTGATAATATATAGGAATTATATTTTTTCCAAAATTTAACTTTACGCAGATTTTGTGACTGATCTCTTTTGGACATTGATTCTTATCCTGTTTCGGAAATTTCAGCACGTTTCGTCCCATAGAGCCTGAAAAAATATCTTTTTTACTTCGAACCCAAGTCTGAAATTAGTTATATATAGGAATGATGATTTTTCCAAAAATTCATCTTTATGCAGATTTTGTGACTGATTTTGTTTTGGACATTGATTTTTGTCACAATTCTATAATTTCAGCCCGTTTGGTAACATAAAGCCTGAAAAAATGGCCTTATAAAATCAAACCCAAGTCTGTAATTAGTGACTATAGGAATGATGATTTTTCGAGAAATGAAACATTATGCAGATTTTGTCAGTGATTTCATTTAGGAAAATGATTCTTTTTTTACAATTCTTAATTTTCAGCCCATTTGGTATCATAGATCCTGAAAAAATGGCTTTTTTAGTTCGAACCCAAGTCTGAAATTAGTGATATATAGGAATGATGATTTTTCCAACAATTCAACTTTATGCAGATTTTGTTTTGGACAATGATCCTTATCACAATTCTAAAATTTCAGCCCGTTTGGTACCATAGAGCCTGAAAAAGTATTTTTTTTAGTTCGAACCAAGTATGAAATTAGTGATATATAGGAATGATGATTTTTCCGAAAATTCAACTTGATGCAGATTTTGTGACGGATTTCATTTTGGACATTGATTTTTGTCACTATTCTATAATTTCAGCCCGTTTGGAACCATAGAGCCTGAAAAAATGGCTTTTTAATTCGAACCCATGTCTAAAATTAGTTCCCATTGGAATGATGATCTTCCCAAATATCCAACATTTTGCAGATTTTGTGACTTATTTCGTTTTGGACAATGATTTTTATCTTTATTCTAAAATTTCAGACCGTTTGGTACCATAGAGTCTAAAAAAATGGCCTTTTTAGTTCGAACCCAAGTCTGAAATTGATAATATATAGGAATGCTATTTTTTCCAAAAATTCAACTTCACCCAGATTTGGTGACTGATTTCGTTTTGGACATTGATTCTTATCACTTTTCGGAAATTTTAGCACGTTTCGTCCCATAGAGCCTAAAAAAATATCTTTTTTAGTTCGAACCCAAGTCTGAAATTAGTGATATATAGGAATGCTGATTTTTCCAAACATTCAACATTATGCAGATTTTGTTTTGGACAATGCTCCTTAGCACAATTCTATAATTTCAGCCCGTTTGGTACCATAGAGCCTGAAAAAATGGCTTTTTAATACGAACCCATGTCTAAAATTATTGCCCATAGGAATGATGATCTTTCCGAATAACCAACATTTTGCAGATTTTGTGACTTATTTCGTTTTGGAGATTGATTTTTATCTTTATTCTAAAATTTCAGACCGTTTGGTACCATAGATTTTAAAAAAATGGCTTTTTTAGTTCGAACCAAAGTCTGAAATTAGTGATATATAGGAATGATTATTTTTCCAAAAATTCAACTTTATGCAGATTTTGTTTTGGAAAATTATCCTTATCACAATTCTAAAATTTCAGCCCGTTTGGTACCATAGAGCCTGAAAAAGTATTTTTTTTAGTTCGAACCCAAGTATGAAATTTGTGATATATAGGAATGATGATTTTTCAGAAAATTCAACTTAATGCAGATTTTGTGACTGATTTCGTTTTGGACATTGATTTTTGTCACAATTCTATAATTTCAGCCCGTTTGGTACCATAGAGCCTGAAAAAATGGCTTTTTAATACGAACCCATGTCTAAAATTATTGCCCATAGGAATGATGATCTTTCCAAATAACCAACATTTTGCAGATTTTGTGACTTATTTCGTTTTGGACATTGATTTTTATCTTTATTCTAAAATTTCAGACCGTTTGGTACCATAGATTTTAAAAAAATGGCTTTTTAGTTCGAACCAAAGTCTGAAATTAGTGATATATAGGAATGATAATTTTTCCGAAAATACAACTTTATGTGGATTTTCAGACTGATTTCGTTTTGGACAATGATTTCTGTCCTTATTCTATAATTTCAGCCCTTTTGGTACCATAGAGCCTGAAAAAATGGCTTTTTAATTCGAACCCATGTCTAACATTAGTTCCCATTAGAATGATGATCTTCCCAAATATCCAACATTTTGCAGATTTTGTGACTTATTTCGTTTTGGACAATGATTTTTATCTTTATTCTAAAATTTCAGACCGTTTGGTACCATAGAGTCTAAAAAAATGGCCTTTTTAGTTCGAACCCAAGTCTGAAATTGATAATATATAGGAATGCTATTTTTTCCAAAAATTCAACTTCACCCAGATTTGGTGACTGATTTCGTTTTGGACATTGATTCTTATCACTTTTCGGAAATTTTAGCACGTTTCGTCCCATAGAGCCTACAAAAATATCTTTTTTAGTTCGAACCCAAGTCTGAAATTAGTGATATATAGGAATGCTGATTTTTCCAAACATTCAACATTATGCAGATTTTGTTTTGGACAATGCTCCTTAGCACAATTCTATAATTTCAGCCCGTTTGGTACCATAGAGCCTGAAAAAATGGCTTTTTAATACGAACCCATGTCTAAAATTATTGCCCATAGGAATGATGATCTTTCCAAATAACCAACATTTTGCAGATTTTGTGACTTATTTCGTTTTGGACATTGATTTTTATCTTTATTCTAAAATTTCAGACCGTTTGGTACCATAGATTTAAAAAAAATGGCTTTTTTAGTTCGAACCAAAGTCTGAAATTAGTGATATATAGGAATGATTATTTTTCCAAAAATTCAACTTTATGCAGATTTTGTTTTGGAAAATTATCCTTATCACAATTCTAAAATTTCAGCCCGTTTGGTACCATAGAGCCTGAAAAAGTATTTTTTTTAGTTCGAACCCAAGTATGAAATTTGTGATATATAGGAATGATGATTTTTCAGAAAATTCAACTTAATGCAGATTTTGTGACTGATTTCGTTTTGGACATTGATTTTTGTCACTATTCTATAATTTCAGCCCGTTTGGTACCATAAAGCCTGAAAAAGTGGCCTTTTTAAATCGAACCCAAGTCTGTAATTAGTGACCATAGGAATGATGATTTTTCCAGAAATGAAACATTATGCAGATTTTGTCAGTGATTTCGTTTAGGACAATGATTCTTTCCACAATTCTTAATTTTCAGCCCATTTGGTACAATAGATCCTGAAAAAATGGCTTTTTTAGTTCGAACCAAAGTCTGAAATTGGTAATATATAGGAATGATTTTTTTCTAAAAATTCAACTTTACGCAGATTTTAAGACTGATTTCGTTTTGGACATTGATTTTTGTCACTATTCTATAATTTCAGCCCGTTTGGTACCATAGATCCTGAAAAAATGGCTTTTTTAGTTCGAACCCAAGTCTGAAATTAGTGATATATAGGAATGATGATTTTTCCAACAATTCAACTTTATGCAGATTTTGTTTTGGACAATGATCCTTATCACAATTCTAAAATTTCAGCCCGTTTGGTACCATAGAGCCTGAAAAAGTATTTTTTTTAGTTCGAACCAAGTATGAAATTAGTGATTTATAGGAATGATGATTTTTCCGAAAATTCAACTTGATGCAGATTTTGTGACGGATTTCATTTTGGACATTGATTTTTGTCACTATTCTATAATTTCAGCCCGTTTGGAACCATAGAGCCTGAAAAAATGGCTTTTTAATTCGAACCCATGTCTAAAATTAGTTCCCATTGGAATGATGATCTTTCCAAATAACCAACATTTTGCAGATTTTGTGACTTATTTCGTTTTGGACATTGATTTTTGTCACTATTCTATAATTTCAGCCCGTTTGGTACAATTTATCCTGAAAAAATGGCTTTTTTAGTTCGAACCCAAGTCTAAAATTGATAATATATAGGAATGATATTTTTTCCAAAAATTCAACTTTACCCAGATTTTGTGACTGATTTCGTTTTGGACCTGATTCTTATCACTTTTCGGAAATTTCAGCACGTTTCTTCCCATAGAGCCTAAAAAAATATCTTTTTTAGTTCGAACCCAAGTCTGAAATTAGTGATATATAGGAATGATGATTTTTCCAGAAATGAAATACTATGCAGATTTTGACAGTGATTTCTTTTAGGACAATGATTCTTATCACTATTCTTAAACTTAAGCACGTTTCGTCCCATAGAGCCTGAAAAAATATCTTTTTTCGTTCGAACCCAAGTCGTAAATTGATGATATATAGGAATGATAATTTTTCCGAAAATACAACTTTATGTGGATTTTCAGACTGATTTCGTTTTGGACAATGATTTCTGTCCTTATTCTATAATTTCAGCCCTTTTGGTACCATAGAGCCTGAAAAAATGGCTTTTTAATTCGAACCCATGTCTAAAAATAGTGCCCATAGGAATGATGATCTTTCAAAATATCCAACATTATGCAGATTTTGTGACTTATTTCGTTTTGGACATTGATTTTTTTCTTTATTCTAAAATTTCAGACCGTTTGGTACCATAGAGCCTAAAAAAATGGCCTTTGTAGTTCGAACCCAAGTCTGAAATTGATAATATATAGGAATGATATTTTTTCCAAAAATTCTTCTTTACGCAGATTTTGTGACTGATTTGGTTTTGGACATTTATTCTTATCTTTTTTCGGAAATTTCAGCACGATAGAGAAAATAATAAACATACGTTTGAAATTTTCCGTAAGCCTACGTTTACAGATACGACCATTAATTATAAATCCTTACACCCATGGTCACATAAATTATCTGCCTACCACTCAATGGTACATAGGCTTAATAACATCCCACTCGACAAGAAAGCATACGAGAAGGAAAAAAATACAATCCTAACTATTGCTAAAAATAATGGCTTCAAGGGTAGAGACATTGAAAAAATAATTAATAATAACAAACACAAAAATAACCTTAAATTAATTTACCCAGTGACTAATAATAAGACGAATAATAAATTTGGGTGTTTAGAATTCATCGGGCAGACATCTAATAAAATTGCAAAAGTCCTCAAAAAGTGTGGCTTAGATATTGCCTTCCGCACAAATAACAACTTAGGATCATCTCTTAAAAACTCAAAAAGTAAGGTACTCAAATTACAAAATAGTGGCATTTATAAACTCCAGTGTGACGAATGCAACGCTGTTTATGTTGGACAAACGGGCCGGTCCTTTAACACTAGGTTCAAAGAACACATAAGATCTTTTAAAAATAATAATAAAATGCAATCTCAATTTGCCAAACATCTCCTAGATGAAAATCACTCACTTAATGATAATAATAAACCAACTCCGTTACACGTACAAAATAAAGGCCGTAAACTGAACCTTTTAGAACAGTTAGAAATTAACAAAAACTCTAATAATCCGAAAGCTATTCTAATTAATGAACAAACAAATATAATTCGTTCACCCCTACTAGATATCTTCAAACCTAGTTCAAATATGAGTGCACTATGAAGTACTTAATTATGCTATTAAAATAACCCTATGAGTCATCGTTTGGGAATAACTAACATTAAGACATTCAGTCAAATTTTTAACATTACACTAATTGGGGAAACTTTGCTGGGGTAATAACCATTAATAATTTCTAATATCTTACTCAAAAATCAATTAAGAAATCAGTAATTGAAATTAAAATACCTACCTAGAAATAATATAAATGTATCGTCTGTAAGTGGGCTACCCACAGTTTGATAATGCCTTCAGAGGGCGAAACAGCTGTCACGCGTAATAATAATTACACAGCAGAACTTGTTTAAAAATAAACTGTTTTTATAAACCCAATAATAATATTATTGAATATATAAAAAAATAAAAAATAAAATGGAGTTCTACAAATTAAACTTAATAACAATAAATAAATCAATAAATTTCAGCACGTTTCGTCCCATAGAGCCTGAAAAAATATCTTTTTTAGTTCGAACCCAAGTCTGAAATTAGTAATATATAGGAATGATGATTTTTCCAAAAATTCATCTTTATGCAGATTTTGTGACTGATTTTGTTTAAGACAATGATCCTTATAACAATGCTCTAATTTCAGCCCGTTTTTTACCATAAAGCCTGAAAAAATGACCTTTTTAAATCGATCCCAAGTCTGTAATTAGTGACCATAGGAATGATGATTTTTCCAGAAATGAAACACTATTCTGGCAGATTTTGTCAGTGATTTCGTTTAGGAAAATGATTCTTATCACAATTCTATAATTTCAGCCCGTTTGTTACCATAAAGCCTGATAAAATGGCCTTTTTAAATCGAACCCAAGTCTGTAATTGTAAGTGACCATAGGAATGATGATTTTTCCAAAAATTCAACTTTATCTGGATTTTCTGACTGATTTCGTTTTGGAAATTGATTTTTGTCCTTATTCTATAATTTCAGCCCGTTTGGTACCATAGAGCCTGAAAAAATGGCTTTTTAATTCGAACCCATGTCTAAAATTAGTGCCCATAGGAATGATGATCTTTCCAAATATCCAACATTTTGCAGATTTTGTGACTTATTTCGTTTTGGACATTGATTTTTTTCTTTTTTCTCAAATTTCAGACCGTTTGGTACCATAGAGTCTAAAAAAATGGCCTTTTTAGTTCGAACCCAAGTCTGAAATTGATAATATATAGGAATTATATTTTTTCCAAAATTTAACTTTACGCAGATTTTGTGACTGATCTCTTTTGGACATTGATTCTTATCCTTTTTCGGAAATTTCAGCACGTTTCGTCCCATAGAGCCTGAAAAAATATCTTTTTTACTTCGAACCCAAGTCTGAAATTAGTTATATATAGGAATGATGATTTTTCCAAAAATTCATCTTTATGCAGATTTAGTGACTGATTTTGTTTTGGACATTGATTTTTGTCACAATTCTATAATTTCAGCCCGTTTGGTACCATAAAGCCTGAAAAAATGGCCTTATAAAATCAAACCCAAGTCTGTAATTAGTGACTATAGGAATGATGATTTTTCGAGAAATGAAACATTATGCAGATTTTCTCAGTGATTTCATTTAGGAAAATGATTCTTTTTTTACAATTCTTAATTTTCAGCCCATTTGGTATCATAGATCCTGAAAAAATGGCTTTTTTAATTCGAACCCAAGTCTGAAATTAGTGATATATAGGAATGATGATTTTTCCAACAATTCAACTTTATGCAGATTTTGTTTTGGACAATGATCCTTATAACAATGCTCTAATTTCAGCCCGTTTTTTACCATAAAGCCTGAAAAAATGACCTTTTTAAATCGATCCCAAGTCTGTAATTAGTGACCATAGGAATGATGATTTTTCCAGAAATGAAACACTATTCTGGCAGATTTTGTCAGTGATTTCGTTTAGGAAAATGATTCTTATCACAATTCTATAATTTCAGCCCGTTTGTTACCATAAAGCCTGATAAAATGGCCTTTTTAAATCGAACCCAAGTCTGTAATTGTAAGTGACCATAGGAATGATGATTTTTCCAAAAATTCAACTTTATCTGGATTTTCTGACTGATTTCGTTTTGGAAATTGATTTTTGTCCTTATTCTATAATTTCAGCCCGTTTGGTACCATAGAGCCTGAAAAAATGGCTTTTTAATTCGAACCCATGTCTAAAATTAGTGCCCATAGGAATGATGATCTTTCCAAATATCCAACATTTTGCAGATTTTGTGACTTATTTCGTTTTGGACATTGATTTTTTTCTTTTTTCTCAAATTTCAGACCGTTTGGTACCATAGAGTCTAAAAAAATGGCCTTTTTAGTTCGAACCCAAGTCTGAAATTGATAATATATAGGAATTATATTTTTTCCAAAATTTAACTTTACGCAGATTTTGTGACTGATCTCTTTTGGACATTGATTCTTATCCTTTTTCGGAAATTTCAGCACGTTTCGTCCCATAGAGCCTGAAAAAATATCTTTTTTACTTCGAACCCAAGTCTGAAATTAGTTATATATAGGAATGATGATTTTTCCAAAAATTCATCTTTATGCAGATTTAGTGACTGATTTTGTTTTGGACATTGATTTTTGTCACAATTCTATAATTTCAGCCCGTTTGGTACCATAAAGCCTGAAAAAATGGCCTTATAAAATCAAACCCAAGTCTGTAATTAGTGACTATAGGAATGATGATTTTTCGAGAAATGAAACATTATGCAGATTTTCTCAGTGATTTCATTTAGGAAAATGATTCTTTTTTTACAATTCTTAATTTTCAGCCCATTTGGTATCATAGATCCTGAAAAAATGGCTTTTTTAATTCGAACCCAAGTCTGAAATTAGTGATATATAGGAATGATGATTTTTCCAACAATTCAACTTTATGCAGATTTTGTTTTGGACAATGATCCTTATCACAATTCTAAAATTTCAGCCCGTTTGGTACCATAGAGCCTGAAAAAGTATTTTTTTTAGTTCGAACCAAGTATGAAATTAGTGATATATAGGAATGATGATTTTTCCGAAAATTCAACTTGATGCAGATTTTGTGACGGATTTCATTTTGGACATTGATTTTTGTCACTATTCTATAATTTCAGCCCGTTTGGAACCATAGAGCCTGAAAAAATGGCTTTTTAATTCGAACCCATGTCTAAAATTAGTTCCCATTGGAATGATGATCTTCCCAAATATCCAACATTTTGCAGATTTTGTGACTTATTTCGTTTTGGACAATGATTTTTATCTTTATTCTAAAATTTCAGACCGTTTGGTACCATAGAGTCTAAAAAATGGCCTTTTTAGTTCGAACCCAAGTCTGAAATTGATAATATATAGGAATGCTATTTTTTCCAAAACTTCAACTTCACCCAGATTTGGTGACTGATTTCGTTTTGGACATTGATTCTTATCACTTTTCGGAAATTTTAGCACGTTTCGTCCCATAGAGCCTAAAAAAATATCTTTTTTAGTTCGAACCCAAGTCTGAAATTAGTGATATATAGGAATGCTGATTTTTCCAAACATTCAACATTATGCAGATTTTGTTTTGGACAATGCTCCTTAGCACAATTCTATAATTTCAGCCCGTTTGGTACCATAGAGCCTGAAAAAATGGCTTTTTAATACGAACCCATGTCTAAAATTATTGCCCATAGGAATGATGATCTTTCCAAATAACCAACATTTTGCAGATTTTGTGACTTATTTCGTTTTGGACATTGATTTTTATCTTTATTCTAAAATTTCAGACCGTTTGGTACCATAGATTTTAAAAAAATGGCTTTTTTAGTTCGAACCAAAGTCTGAAATTAGTGATATATAGGAATGATTATTTTTCCAAAAATTCAACTTTATGCAGATTTTGTTTTGGAAAATTATCCTTATCACAATTCTAAAATTTCAGCCCGTTTGGTACCATAGAGCCTGAAAAAGTATTTTTTTTAGTTCGAACCCAAGTATGAAATTTGTGATATATAGGAATGATGATTTTTCAGAAAATTCAACTTAATGCAGATTTTGTGACTGATTTCGTTTTGGACATTGATTTTTGTCACAATTCTATAATTTCAGCCCGTTTGGTACCATAGAGCCTGAAAAAATGGCTTTTTAATTCGAACCCATGTCTAAAATTATTGCCCATAGGAATGATGATCTTTCCAAATAACCAACATTTTGCAGATTTTGTGACTTATTTCGTTTTCGACATTGATTTTTATCTTTATTCTAAAATTTCAGACCGTTTGGTACCATAGATTTTAAAAAAATGGCTTTTTTAGTTCGAACCAAAGTGTGAAATTAGTGATATATAGGAATGATAATTTTTCCGAAAATACAACTTTATGTGGATTTTCAGACTGATTTCGTTTTGGACAATGATTTCTGTCCTTATTCTATAATTTCAGCCCTTTTGGTACCATAGAGCCTGAAAAAATGGCTTTTTAATTCGAACCCATGTCTAAAAATAGTGCCCATAGGAATGATGATCTTTCAAAATATCCAACATTATGCAGATTTTGTGACTTATTTCGTTTTGGACATTGATTTTTTTCTTTATTCTAAAATTTCAGACCGTTTGGTACCATAGAGCCTAAAAAAATGGCCTTTGTAGTTCGAACCCAAGTCTGAAATTGATAATATATAGGAATGATATTTTTTCCAAAAATTCTTCTTTACGCAGATTTTGTGACTGATTTGGTTTTGGACATTTATTCTTATCTTTTTTCGGAAATTTCAGCACGTTTCGTCCCATAGAGCCTGAAAAAATATCTTTTTTAGTTCGAACCCAAGTCTGAAATTAGTAATATATAGGAATGATGATTTTTCGAAAAATTCATCTTTATGCAGATTTTGTGACTGATTTTGTTTAAGACAATGATCCTTATAACAATGCTCTAATTTCAGCCCGTTTTTTACCATAAAGCCTGAAAAAATGACCTTTTTAAATCGATCCCAAGTCTGTAATTAGTGACCATAGGAATGATGATTTTTCCAGAAATGAAACACTATTCTGGCAGATTTTGTCAGTGATTTCCTTTAGGACAATGATTCTTTTTTTACAATTCTTAATTTTCAGCCCATTTGGTATCATAGATCCTGAAAAAATGGCTTTTTTAGTTCGAACCCAAGTCTGAAATTAGTGATATATAGGAATGATGATTTTTCCAAACATTCAACATTATGCAGATTTTGTTTTGGACAATGCTCCTTAGCACAATTCTATAATTTCAGCCCGTTTGGTACCATAGAGCCTGAAAAAATGGCTTTTTAATACGAACCCATGTCTAAAATTATTGCCCATAGGAATGATGATCTTTCCAAATAACCAACATTTTGCAGATTTTGTGACTTATTTCGTTTTGGACATTGATTTTTATCTTTATTCTAAAATTTCAGACCGTTTGGTACCATAGATTTTAAAAAAATGGCTTTTTTAGTTCGAACCAAAGTCTGAAATTAGTGATATATAGGAATGATTATTTTTCCAAAAATTCAACTTTATGCAGATTTTGTTTTGGAAAATTATCCTTATCACAATTCTAAAATTTCAGCCCGTTTGGTACCATAGAGCCTGAAAAAATGGCTTTTTAATACGAACCCATGTCTAAAATTATTGCCCATAGGAATGATGATCTTTCCAAATAACCAACATTTTGCAGATTTTGTGACTTATTTCGTTTTGGACATTGATTTTTATCTTTATTCTAAAATTTCAGACCGTTTGGTACCATAGATTTTAAAAAAATGGCTTTTTTAGTTCGAACCAAAGTCTGAAATTAGTGATATATAGGAATGATTATTTTTCCGAAAATACAACTTTATGTGGATTTTCAGACTGATTTCGTTTTGGACAATGATTTCTGTCCTTATTCTATAATTTCAGCCCTTTTGGTACCATAGAGCCTGAAAAAATGGCTTTTTAATTCGAACCCATGTCTAAAAATAGTGCCCATAGGAATGATGATCTTTCAAAATATCCAACATTATGCAGATTTTGTGACTTATTTCGTTTTGGACATTGATTTTTTTCTTTATTCTAAAATTTCAGACCGTTTGGTACCATAGAGCCTAAAAAAATGGCCTTTGTAGTTCGAACCCAAGTCTGAAATTGATAATATATAGGAATGATATTTTTTCCAAAAATTCGTCTTTACGCAGATTTTGTGACTGATTTTGTTTAAGACAATGATCCTTATAACCATGCTCTAATTTCAGCCCGTTTTTTACCATAAAGCCTGAAAAAATGACCTTTTTAAATCGATCCCAAGTCTGTAATTAGTGACCATAGGAATGATGATTTTTCCAGAAATGAAACACTATTCTGGCAGATTTTGTCAGTGATTTCGTTTAGGACAATGATTCTTATCACAATTCTATAATTTCAGCCCGTTTGGTACCATAAAGCCTGATAAAATGGCCTTTTTAAATCGAACCCAAGTCTGTAATTGTAAGTGACCATAGGAATGATGATTTTTCCAAAAATTCAACTTTATCTGGATTTTCTGACTGATTTCGTTTTGGAAATTGATTTTTGTCCTTATTCTATAATTTCAGCCCGTTTGGTACCATAGAGCCTGAAAAAATGGCTTTTTAATTCGAACCCATGTCTAAAATTAGTGCCCATAGGAATGATGATCTTTCCAAATATCCAACATTTTGCAGATTTTGTGACTTATTACGTTTTGGACATTGATTTTTTTCTTTATTCTCAAATTTCAGACCGTTTGGTACCATAGAGTCTAAAAAAATGGCCTTTTTAGTTCGAACCCAAGTCTGAAATTGATAATATATAGGAATTATATTTTTTCCAAAATTTAACTTTACGCAGATTTTGTGACTGATCTCTTTTGGACATTGATTCTTATCCTGTTTCGGAAATTTCAGCACGTTTCGTCCCATAGAGCCTGAAAAAATATCTTTTTTACTTCGAACCCAAGTCTGAAATTAGTTATATATAGGAATGATGATTTTTCCAAAAATTCATCTTTATGCAGATTTTGTGACTGATTTTGTTTTGGACATTGATTTTTGTCACAATTCTATAATTTCAGCCCGTTTGGTAACATAAAGCCTGAAAAAATGGCCTTATAAAATCAAACCCAAGTCTGTAATTAGTGACTATAGGAATGATGATTTTTCGAGAAATGAAACATTATGCAGATTTTGTCAGTGATTTCATTTAGGAAAATGATTCTTTTTTTACAATTCTTAATTTTCAGCCCATTTGGTATCATAGATCCTGAAAAAATGGCTTTTTTAGTTCGAACCCAAGTCTGAAATTAGTGATATATAGGAATGATGATTTTTCCAACAATTCAACTTTATGCAGATTTTGTTTTGGACAATGATCCTTATCACAATTCTAAAATTTCAGCCCGTTTGGTACCATAGAGCCTGAAAAAGTATTTTTTTTAGTTCGAACCAAGTATGAAATTAGTGATATATAGGAATGATGATTTTTCCGAAAATTCAACTTGATGCAGATTTTGTGACGGATTTCATTTTGGACATTGATTTTTGTCACTATTCTATAATTTCAGCCCGTTTGGAACCATAGAGCCTGAAAAAATGGCTTTTTAATTCGAACCCATGTCTAAAATTAGTTCCCATTGGAATGATGATCTTCCCAAATATCCAACATTTTGCAGATTTTGTGACTTATTTCGTTTTGGACAATGATTTTTATCTTTATTCTAAAATTTCAGACCGTTTGGTACCATAGAGTCTAAAAAAATGGCCTTTTTAGTTCGAACCCAAGTCTGAAATTGATAATATATAGGAATGCTATTTTTTCCAAAAATTCAACTTCACCCAGATTTGGTGACTGATTTCGTTTTGGACATTGATTCTTATCACTTTTCGGAAATTTTAGCACGTTTCGTCCCATAGAGCCTAAAAAAATATCTTTTTTAGTTCGAACCCAAGTCTGAAATTAGTGATATATAGGAATGCTGATTTTTCCAAACATTCAACATTATGCAGATTTTGTTTTGGACAATGCTCCTTAGCACAATTCTATAATTTCAGCCCGTTTGGTACCATAGAGCCTGAAAAAATGGCTTTTTAATACGAACCCATGTCTAAAATTATTGCCCATAGGAATGATGATCTTTCCGAATAACCAACATTTTGCAGATTTTGTGACTTATTTCGTTTTGGACATTGATTTTTATCTTTATTCTAAAATTTCAGACCGTTTGGTACCATAGATTTTAAAAAAATGGCTTTTTTAGTTCGAACCAAAGTCTGAAATTAGTGATATATAGGAATGATTATTTTTCCAAAAATTCAACTTTA
This sequence comes from Hesperophylax magnus, assembly GCA_026573805.1. NCBI lineage: Eukaryota > Metazoa > Arthropoda > Insecta > Trichoptera > Limnephilidae > Hesperophylax > Hesperophylax magnus. The sequence continues at coordinate 43,932 of JAIUSX010000173.1, read as the reverse complement.
TGCAGATTTTGTTTTGGAAAATTATCCTTATCACAATTCTAAAATTTCAGCCCGTTTGGTACCATAGAGCCTGAAAAAGTATTTTTTTTAGTTCGAACCCAAGTATGAAATTTGTGATATATAGGAATGATGATTTTTCAGAAAATTCAACTTAATGCAGATTTTGTGACTGATTTCGTTTTGGACATTGATTTTTGTCACAATTCTATAATTTCAGCCCGTTTGGTACCATAGAGCCTGAAAAAATGGCTTTTTAATACGAACCCATGTCTAAAATTATTGCCCATAGGAATGATGATCTTTCCAAATAACCAACATTTTGCAGATTTTGTGACTTATTTCGTTTTGGACATTGATTTTTATCTTTATTCTAAAATTTCAGACCGTTTGGTACCATAGATTTTAAAAAAATGGCTTTTTAGTTCGAACCAAAGTCTGAAATTAGTGATATATAGGAATGATAATTTTTCCGAAAATACAACTTTATGTGGATTTTCAGACTGATTTCGTTTTGGACAATGATTTCTGTCCTTATTCTATAATTTCAGCCCTTTTGGTACCATAGAGCCTGAAAAAATGGCTTTTTAATTCGAACCCATGTCTAAAAATAGTGCCCATAGGAATGATGATCTTTCAAAATATCCAACATTATGCAGATTTTGTGACTTATTTCGTTTTGGACATTGATTTTTTTCTTTATTCTAAAATTTCAGACCGTTTGGTACCATAGAGCCTAAAAAAATGGCCTTTGTAGTTCGAACCCAAGTCTGAAATTGATAATATATAGGAATGATATTTTTTCCAAAAATTCGTCTTTACGCAGATTTTGTGACTGATTTGGTTTTGGACATTTATTCTTATCTTTTTTCGGAAATTTCAGCACGTTTCGTCCCATAGAGCCTGAAAAAATATCTTTTTTAGTTCGAACCCAAGTCTGAAATTAGTAATATATAGGAATGATGATTTTTCCAAAAATTCATCTTTATGCAGATTTTGTGACTGATTTGGTTTTGGACATTTATTCTTATCTTTTTTCGGAAATTTCAGCACGTTTCGTCCCATAGAGCCTGAAAAAATATCTTTTTTAGTTCGAACCCAAGTCTGAAATTAGTAATATATAGGAATGATGATTTTTCCAAAAATTCATCTTTATGCAGATTTTGTGACTGATTTTGTTTAAGACAATGATCCTTATAACAATTCTCTAATTTCAGCCCGTTTTTTACCATAAAGCCTGAAAAAATGACCTTTTTAAATCGATCCCAAGTCTGTAATTAGTGACCATAGGAATGATGATTTTTCCAGAAATGAAACACTATTCTGGCAGATTTTGTCAGTGATTTCGTTTAGGACAATGATTCTTATCACAATTCTATAATTTCAGCCCGTTTGGTACCATAAAGCCTGATAAAATGGCCTTTTTAAATCGAACCCAAGTCTGTAATTGTAAGTGACCATAGGAATGATGATTTTTCCAAAAATTCAACTTCATCTGGATTTTCTGACTGATTTCGTTTTGGAAATTGATTTTTGTCCTTATTCTATAATTTCAGCCCGTTTGGTACCATAGAGCCTGAAAAAATGGCTTTTTAATTCGAACCCATGTCTAAAATTAGTGCCCATAGGAATCATGATCTTTCCAAATATCCAACATTTTGCAGATTTTGTGACTTATTACGTTTTGGACATTGATTTTTTTCTTTATTCTCAAATTTCAGACCGTTTGGTACCATAGAGTCTAAAAAAATGGCCTTTTTAGTTCGAACCCAAGTCTGAAATTGATAATATATAGGAATTATATTTTTTCCAAAATTTAACTTTACGCAGATTTTGTGACTGATCTCTTTTGGACATTGATTCTTATCCTGTTTCGGAAATTTCAGCACGTTTCGTCCCATAGAGCCTGAAAAAATATCTTTTTTACTTCGAACCCAAGTCTGAAATTAGTTATATATAGGAATGATGATTTTTCCAAAAATTCATCTTTATGCAGATTTTGTGACTGATTTTGTTTTGGACATTGATTTTTGTCACAATTCTATAATTTCAGCCCGTTTGGTAACATAAAGCCTGAAAAAATGGCCTTATAAAATCAAACCCAAGTCTGTAATTAGTGACTATAGGAATGATGATTTTTCGAGAAATGAAACATTATGCAGATTTTGTCAGTGATTTCATTTAGGAAAATGATTCTTTTTTTACAATTCTTAATTTTCAGCCCATTTGGTATCATAGATCCTGAAAAAATGGCTTTTTTAGTTCGAACCCAAGTCTGAAATTAGTGATATATAGGAATGATGATTTTTCCAACAATTCAACTTTATGCAGATTTTGTTTTGGACAATGATCCTTATCACAATTCTAAAATTTCAGCCCGTTTGGTACCATAGAGCCTGAAAAAGTATTTTTTTTAGTTCGAACCAAGTATGAAATTAGTGATATATAGGAATGATGATTTTTCCGAAAATTCAACTTGATGCAGATTTTGTGACGGATTTCATTTTGGACATTGATTTTTGTCACTATTCTATAATTTCAGCCCGTTTGGAACCATAGAGCCTGAAAAAATGGCTTTTTAATTCGAACCCATGTCTAAAATTAGTTCCCATTGGAATGATGATCTTCCCAAATATCCAACATTTTGCAGATTTTGTGACTTATTTCGTTTTGGACAATGATTTTTATCTTTATTCTAAAATTTCAGACCGTTTGGTACCATAGAGTCTAAAAAAATGGCCTTTTTAGTTCGAACCCAAGTCTGAAATTGATAATATATAGGAATGCTATTTTTTCCAAAAATTCAACTTCACCCAGATTTGGTGACTGATTTCGTTTTGGACATTGATTCTTATCACTTTTCGGAAATTTTAGCACGTTTCGTCCCATAGAGCCTAAAAAAATATCTTTTTTAGTTCGAACCCAAGTCTGAAATTAGTGATATATAGGAATGCTGATTTTTCCAAACATTCAACATTATGCAGATTTTGTTTTGGACAATGCTCCTTAGCACAATTCTATAATTTCAGCCCGTTTGGTACCATAGAGCCTGAAAAAATGGCTTTTTAATACGAACCCATGTCTAAAATTATTGCCCATAGGAATGATGATCTTTCCGAATAACCAACATTTTGCAGATTTTGTGACTTATTTCGTTTTGGACATTGATTTTTATCTTTATTCTAAAATTTCAGACCGTTTGGTACCATAGATTTTAAAAAAATGGCTTTTTTAGTTCGAACCAAAGTCTGAAATTAGTGATATATAGGAATGATTATTTTTCCAAAAATTCAACTATATGCAGATTTTGTTTTGGAAAATTATCCTTATCACAATTCTAAAATTTCAGCCCGTTTGGTACCATAGAGCCTGAAAAAGTATTTTTTTTAGTTCGAACCCAAGTATGAAATTTGTGATATATAGGAATGATGATTTTTCAGAAAATTCAACTTAATGCAGATTTTGTGACTGATTTCGTTTTGGACATTGATTTTTGTCACAATTCTATAATTTCAGCCCGTTTGGTACCATAGAGCCTGAAAAAATGGCTTTTTAATACGAACCCATGTCTAAAATTATTGCCCATAGGAATGATGATCTTTCCAAATAACCAACATTTTGCAGATTTTGTGACTTATTTCGTTTTGGACATTGATTTTTATCTTTATTCTAAAATTTCAGACCGTTTGGTACCATAGATTTTAAAAAAATGGCTTTTTAGTTCGAACCAAAGTCTGAAATTAGTGATATATAGGAATGATAATTTTTCCGAAAATACAACTTTATGTGGATTTTCAGACTGATTTCGTTTTGGACAATGATTTCTGTCCTTATTCTATAATTTCAGCCCTTTTGGTACCATAGAGCCTGAAAAAATGGCTTTTTAATTCGAACCCATGTCTAAAAATAGTGCCCATAGGAATGATGATCTTTCAAAATATCCAACATTATGCAGATTTTGTGACTTATTTCGTTTTGGACATTGATTTTTTTCTTTATTCTAAAATTTCAGACCGTTTGGTACCATAGAGCCTAAAAAAATGGCCTTTGTAGTTCGAACCCAAGTCTGAAATTGATAATATATAGGAATGATATTTTTTCCAAAAATTCGTCTTTACGCAGATTTTGTGACTGATTTGGTTTTGGACATTTATTCTTATCTTTTTTCGGAAATTTCAGCACGTTTCGTCCCATAGAGCCTGAAAAAATATCTTTTTTAGTTCGAACCCAAGTCTGAAATTAGTAATATATAGGAATGATGATTTTTCCAAAAATTCATCTTTATGCAGATTTTGTGACTGATTTGGTTTTGGACATTTATTCTTATCTTTTTTCGGAAATTTCAGCACGTTTCGTCCCATAGAGCCTGAAAAAATATCTTTTTTAGTTCGAACCCAAGTCTGAAATTAGTAATATATAGGAATGATGATTTTTCCAAAAATTCATCTTTATGCAGATTTTGTGACTGATTTTGTTTAAGACAATGATCCTTATAACAATTCTCTAATTTCAGCCCGTTTTTTACCATAAAGCCTGAAAAAATGACCTTTTTAAATCGATCCCAAGTCTGTAATTAGTGACCATAGGAATGATGATTTTTCCAGAAATGAAACATTATGCAGATTTTGTTTTGGAAAATTATCCTTATCACAATTCTAAAATTTCAGCCCGTTTGGTACCATAGAGCCTGAAAAAGTATTTTTTTTAGTTCGAACCCAAGTATGAAATTTGTGATATATAGGAATGATGATTTTTCAGAAAATTCAACTTAATGCAGATTTTGTGACTGATTTCGTTTTGGACATTGATTTTTGTCACTATTCTATAATTTCAGCCCGTTTGGTACCATAAAGCCTGAAAAAGTGGCCTTTTTAAATCGAACCCAAGTCTGTAATTAGTGACCATAGGAATGATGATTTTTCCAGAAATGAAACATTATGCAGATTTTGTCAGTGATTTCGTTTAGGACAATGATTCTTTCCACAATTCTTAATTTTCAGCCCATTTGGTACAATAGATCCTGAAAAAATGGCTTTTTTAGTTCGAACCAAAGTCTGAAATTGGTAATATATAGGAATGATTTTTTTCTAAAAATTCAACTTTACGCAGATTTTAAGACTGATTTCGTTTTGGACATTGATTTTTGTCACTATTCTATAATTTCAGCCCGTTTGGTACCATAGATCCTGAAAAAATGGCTTTTTTAGTTCGAACCCAAGTCTGAAATTAGTGATATATAGGAATGATGATTTTTCCAACAATTCAACTTTATGCAGATTTTGTTTTGGACAATGATCCTTATCACAATTCTAAAATTTCAGCCCGTTTGGTACCATAGAGCCTGAAAAAGTATTTTTTTTAGTTCGAACCAAGTATGAAATTAGTGATTTATAGGAATGATGATTTTTCCGAAAATTCAACTTGATGCAGATTTTGTGACGGATTTCATTTTGGACATTGATTTTTGTCACTATTCTATAATTTCAGCCCGTTTGGAACCATAGAGCCTGAAAAAATGGCTTTTTAATTCGAACCCATGTCTAAAATTAGTTCCCATTGGAATGATGATCTTTCCAAATAACCAACATTTTGCAGATTTTGTGACTTATTTCGTTTTGGACATTGATTTTTGTCACTATTCTATAATTTCAGCCCGTTTGGTACAATTTATCCTGAAAAAATGGCTTTTTTAGTTCGAACCCAAGTCTAAAATTGATAATATATAGGAATGATATTTTTTCCAAAAATTCAACTTTACCCAGATTTTGTGACTGATTTCGTTTTGGACCTGATTCTTATCACTTTTCGGAAATTTCAGCACGTTTCTTCCCATAGAGCCTAAAAAAATATCTTTTTTAGTTCGAACCCAAGTCTGAAATTAGTGATATATAGGAATGATGATTTTTCCAGAAATGAAATACTATGCAGATTTTGACAGTGATTTCTTTTAGGACAATGATTCTTATCACTATTCTTAAACTTAAGCACGTTTCGTCCCATAGAGCCTGAAAAAATATCTTTTTTCGTTCGAACCCAAGTCGTAAATTGATGATATATAGGAATGATAATTTTTCCGAAAATACAACTTTATGTGGATTTTCAGACTGATTTCGTTTTGGACAATGATTTCTGTCCTTATTCTATAATTTCAGCCCTTTTGGTACCATAGAGCCTGAAAAAATGGCATTTTAATTCGAACCCATGTCTAAAAATAGTGCCCATAGGAATGATGATCTTTCAAAATATCCAACATTATGCAGATTTTGTGACTTATTTCGTTTTGGACATTGATTTTTTTCTTTATTCTAAAATTTCAGACCGTTTGGTACCATAGAGCCTAAAAAAATGGCCTTTGTAGTTCGAACCCAAGTCTGAAATTGATAATATATAGGAATGATATTTTTTCCAAAAATTCTTCTTTACGCAGATTTTGTGACTGATTTGGTTTTGGACATTTATTCTTATCTTTTTTCGGAAATTTCAGCACGTTTCGTCCCATAGAGCCTGAAAAAATATCTTTTTTAGTTCGAACCCAAGTCTGAAATTAGTAATATATAGGAATGATGATTTTTCCAAAAATTCATCTTTATGCAGATTTTGTGACTGATTTTGTTTAAGACAATGATCCTTATAACAATGCTCTAATTTCAGCCCGTTTTTTACCATAAAGCCTGAAAAAATGACCTTTTTAAATCGATCCCAAGTCTGTAATTAGTGACCATAGGAATGATGATTTTTCCAGAAATGAAACACTATTCTGGCAGATTTTGTCAGTGATTTCGTTTAGGAAAATGATTCTTATCACAATTCTATAATTTCAGCCCGTTTGTTACCATAAAGCCTGATAAAATGGCCTTTTTAAATCGAACCCAAGTCTGTAATTGTAAGTGACCATAGGAATGATGATTTTTCCAAAAATTCAACTTTATCTGGATTTTCTGACTGATTTCGTTTTGGAAATTGATTTTTGTCCTTATTCTATAATTTCAGCCCGTTTGGTACCATAGAGCCTGAAAAAATGGCTTTTTAATTCGAACCCATGTCTAAAATTAGTGCCCATAGGAATGATGATCTTTCCAAATATCCAACATTTTGCAGATTTTGTGACTTATTTCGTTTTGGACATTGATTTTTTTCTTTTTTCTCAAATTTCAGACCGTTTGGTACCATAGAGTCTAAAAAAATGGCCTTTTTAGTTCGAACCCAAGTCTGAAATTGATAATATATAGGAATTATATTTTTTCCAAAATTTAACTTTACGCAGATTTTGTGACTGATCTCTTTTGGACATTGATTCTTATCCTTTTTCGGAAATTTCAGCACGTTTCGTCCCATAGAGCCTGAAAAAATATCTTTTTTACTTCGAACCCAAGTCTGAAATTAGTTATATATAGGAATGATGATTTTTCCAAAAATTCATCTTTATGCAGATTTAGTGACTGATTTTGTTTTGGACATTGATTTTTGTCACAATTCTATAATTTCAGCCCGTTTGGTACCATAAAGCCTGAAAAAATGGCCTTATAAAATCAAACCCAAGTCTGTAATTAGTGACTATAGGAATGATGATTTTTCGAGAAATGAAACATTATGCAGATTTTCTCAGTGATTTCATTTAGGAAAATGATTCTTTTTTTACAATTCTTAATTTTCAGCCCATTTGGTATCATAGATCCTGAAAAAATGGCTTTTTTAATTCGAACCCAAGTCTGAAATTAGTGATATATAGGAATGATGATTTTTCCAACAATTCAACTTTATGCAGATTTTGTTTTGGACAATGATCCTTATCACAATTCTTAAATTTCAGCCCGTTTGGTACCATAGAGCCTGAAAAAGTATTTTTTTTAGTTCGAACCAAGTATGAAATTAGTGATATATAGGAATGATGATTTTTCCGAAAATTCAACTTGATGCAGATTTTGTGACGGATTTCATTTTGGACATTGATTTTTGTCACTATTCTATAATTTCAGCCCGTTTGGAACCATAGAGCCTGAAAAAATGGCTTTTTAATTCGAACCCATGTCTAAAATTAGTTCCCATTGGAATGATGATCTTCCCAAATATCCAACATTTTGCAGATTTTGTGACTTATTTCGTTTTGGACAATGATTTTTATCTTTATTCTAAAATTTCAGACCGTTTGGTACCATAGAGTCTAAAAAATGACCTTTTTAGTTCGAACCCAAGTCTGAAATTGATAATATATAGGAATGCTATTTTTTCCAAAACTTCAACTTCACCCAGATTTGGTGACTGATTTCGTTTTGGACATTGATTCTTATCACTTTTCGGAAATTTTAGCACGTTTCGTCCCATAGAGCCTAAAAAAATATCTTTTTTAGTTCGAACCCAAGTCTGAAATTAGTGATATATAGGAATGCTGATTTTTCCAAACATTCAACATTATGCAGATTTTGTTTTGGACAATGCTCCTTAGCACAATTCTATAATTTCAGCCCGTTTGGTACCATAGAGCCTGAAAAAATGGCTTTTTAATACGAACCCATGTCTAAAATTATTGCCCATAGGAATGATGATCTTTCCAAATAACCAACATTTTGCAGATTTTGTGACTTATTTCGTTTTGGACATTGATTTTTATCTTTATTCTAAAATTTCAGACCGTTTGGTACCATAGATTTTAAAAAAATGGCTTTTTTAGTTCGAACCAAAGTCTGAAATTAGTGATATATAGGAATGATTATTTTTCCAAAAATTCAACTTTATGCAGATTTTGTTTTGGAAAATTATCCTTATCACAATTCTAAAATTTCAGCCCGTTTGGTACCATAGAGCCTGAAAAAGTATTTTTTTTAGTTCGAACCCAAGTATGAAATTTGTGATATATAGGAATGATGATTTTTCAGAAAATTCAACTTAATGCAGATTTTGTGACTGATTTCGTTTTGGACATTGATTTTTGTCACAATTCTATAATTTCAGCCCGTTTGGTACCATAGAGCCTGAAAAAATGGCTTTTTAATTCGAACCCATGTCTAAAATTATTGCCCATAGGAATGATGATCTTTCCAAATAACCAACATTTTGCAGATTTTGTGACTTATTTCGTTTTCGACATTGATTTTTATCTTTATTCTAAAATTTCAGACCGTTTGGTACCATAGATTTTAAAAAAATGGCTTTTTTAGTTCGAACCAAAGTGTGAAATTAGTGATATATAGGAATGATAATTTTTCCGAAAATACAACTTTATGTGGATTTTCAGACTGATTTCGTTTTGGACAATGATTTCTGTCCTTATTCTATAATTTCAGCCCTTTTGGTACCATAGAGCCTGAAAAAATGGCTTTTTAATTCGAACCCATGTCTAAAAATAGTGCCCATAGGAATGATGATCTTTCAAAATATCCAACATTATGCAGATTTTGTGACTTATTTCGTTTTGGACATTGATTTTTTTCTTTATTCTAAAATTTCAGACCGTTTGGTACCATAGAGCCTAAAAAAATGGCCTTTGTAGTTCGAACCCAAGTCTGAAATTGATAATATATAGGAATGATATTTTTTCCAAAAATTCTTCTTTACGCAGATTTTGTGACTGATCTCTTTTGGACATTGATTCTTATCCTGTTTCGGAAATTTCAGCACGTTTCGTCCCATAGAGCCTGAAAAAATATCTTTTTTACTTCGAACCCAAGTCTGAAATTAGTAATATATAGGAATGATGATTTTTCCAAAAATTCATCTTTATGCAGATTTTGTGACTGATTTTGTTTTGGACATTGATTTTTGTCACAATTCTATAATTTCAGCCCGTTTGGTACCATAAAGCCTGAAAAAATGGCCTTATAAAATCAAACCCAAGTCTGTAATTAGTGACTATAGGAATGATGATTTTTCGAGAAATGAAACATGATGCAGATTTTGTCAGTGATTTCATTTAGGAAAATGATTCTTTTTTTACAATTCTTAATTTTCAGCCCATTTGGTATCATAGATCCTGAAAAAATGGCTTTTTTAGTTCGAACCCAAGTCTGAAATTAGTGATATATAGGAATGATGATTTTTCCAAACATTCAACATTATGCAGATTTTGTTTTGGACAATGCTCCTTAGCACAATTCTATAATTTCAGCCCGTTTGGTACCATAGAGCCTGAAAAAATGGCTTTTTAATACGAACCCATGTCTAAAATTATTGCCCATAGGAATGATGATCTTTCCAAATAACCAACATTTTGCAGATTTTGTGACTTATTTCGTTTTGGACATTGATTTTTATCTTTATTCTAAAATTTCAGACCGTTTGGTACCATAGATTTTAAAAAAATGGCTTTTTTAGTTCGAACCAAAGTCTGAAATTAGTGATATATAGGAATGATTATTTTTCCAAAAATTCAACTTTATGCAGATTTTGTTTTGGAAAATTATCCTTATCACAATTCTAAAATTTCAGCCCGTTTGGTACCATAGAGCCTGAAAAAATGGCTTTTTAATACGAACCCATGTCTAAAATTATTGCCCATAGGAATGATGATCTTTCCAAATAACCAACATTTTGCAGATTTTGTGACTTATTTCGTTTTGGACATTGATTTTTATCTTTATTCTAAAATTTCAGACCGTTTGGTACCATAGATTTTAAAAAAATGGCTTTTTTAGTTCGAACCAAAGTCTGAAATTAGTGATATATAGGAATGATTATTTTTCCGAAAATACAACTTTATGTGGATTTTCAGACTGATTTCGTTTTGGACAATGATTTCTGTCCTTATTCTATAATTTCAGCCCTTTTGGTACCATAGAGCCTGAAAAAATGGCTTTTTAATTCGAACCCATGTCTAAAAATAGTGCCCATAGGAATGATGATCTTTCAAAATATCCAACATTATGCAGATTTTGTGACTTATTTCGTTTTGGACATTGATTTTTTTCTTTATTCTAAAATTTCAGACCGTTTGGTACCATAGAGCCTAAAAAAATGGCCTTTGTAGTTCGAACCCAAGTCTGAAATTGATAATATATAGGAATGATATTTTTTCCAAAAATTCGTCTTTACGCAGATTTTGTGACTGATTTGGTTTTGGACATTTATTCTTATCTTTTTTCGGAAATTTCAGCACGTTTCGTCCCATAGAGCCTGAAAAAATATCTTTTTTAGTTCGAACCCAAGTCTGAAATTAGTAATATATAGGAATGATGATTTTTCCAAAAATTCATCTTTATGCAGATTTTGTGACTGATTTGGTTTTGGACATTTATTCTTATCTTTTTTCGGAAATTTCAGCACGTTTCGTCCCATAGAGCCTGAAAAAATATCTTTTTTAGTTCGAACCCAAGTCTGAAATTAGTAATATATAGGAATGATGATTTTTCCAAAAATTCATCTTTATGCAGATTTTGTGACTGATTTTGTTTAAGACAATGATCCTTATAACAATTCTCTAATTTCAGCCCGTTTTTTACCATAAAGCCTGAAAAAATGACCTTTTTAAATCGATCCCAAGTCTGTAATTAGTGACCATAGGAATGATGATTTTTCCAGAAATGAAACACTATTCTGGCAGATTTTGTCAGTGATTTCGTTTAGGACAATGATTCTTATCACAATTCTATAATTTCAGCCCGTTTGGTACCATAAAGCCTGATAAAATGGCCTTTTTAAATCGAACCCAAGTCTGTAATTGTAAGTGACCATAGGAATGATGATTTTTCCAAAAATTCAACTTTATCTGGATTTTCTGACTGATTTCGTTTTGGAAATTGATTTTTGTCCTTATTCTATAATTTCAGCCCGTTTGGTACCATAGAGCCTGAAAAAATGGCTTTTTAATTCGAACCCATGTCTAAAATTAGTGCCCATAGGAATGATGATCTTTCCAAATATCCAACATTTTGCAGATTTTGTGACTTATTACGTTTTGGACATTGATTTTTTTCTTTATTCTCAAATTTCAGACCGTTTGGTACCATAGAGTCTAAAAAAATGGCCTTTTTAGTTCGAACCCAAGTCTGAAATTGATAATATATAGGAATTATATTTTTTCCAAAATTTAACTTTACGCAGATTTTGTGACTGATCTCTTTTGGACATTGATTCTTATCCTGTTTCGGAAATTTCAGCACGTTTCGTCCCATAGAGCCTGAAAAAATATCTTTTTTACTTCGAACCCAAGTCTGAAATTAGTTATATATAGGAATGATGATTTTTCCAAAAATTCATCTTTATGCAGATTTTGTGACTGATTTTGTTTTGGACATTGATTTTTGTCACAATTCTATAATTTCAGCCCGTTTGGTAACATAAAGCCTGAAAAAATGGCCTTATAAAATCAAACCCAAGTCTGTAATTAGTGACTATAGGAATGATGATTTTTCGAGAAATGAAACATTATGCAGATTTTGTCAGTGATTTCATTTAGGAAAATGATTCTTTTTTTACAATTCTTAATTTTCAGCCCATTTGGTATCATAGATCCTGAAAAAATGGCTTTTTTAGTTCGAACCCAAGTCTGAAATTAGTGATATATAGGAATGATGATTTTTCCAACAATTCAACTTTATGCAGATTTTGTTTTGGACAATGATCCTTATCACAATTCTAAAATTTCAGCCCGTTTGGTACCATAGAGCCTGAAAAAGTATTTTTTTTAGTTCGAACCAAGTATGAAATTAGTGATATATAGGAATGATGATTTTTCCGAAAATTCAACTTGATGCAGATTTTGTGACGGATTTCATTTTGGACATTGATTTTTGTCACTATTCTATAATTTCAGCCCGTTTGGAACCATAGAGCCTGAAAAAATGGCTTTTTAATTCGAACCCATGTCTAAAATTAGTTCCCATTGGAATGATGATCTTCCCAAATATCCAACATTTTGCAGATTTTGTGACTTATTTCGTTTTGGACAATGATTTTTATCTTTATTCTAAAATTTCAGACCGTTTGGTACCATAGAGTCTAAAAAAATGGCCTTTTTAGTTCGAACCCAAGTCTGAAATTGATAATATATAGGAATGCTATTTTTTCCAAAAATTCAACTTCACCCAGATTTGGTGACTGATTTCGTTTTGGACATTGATTCTTATCACTTTTCGGAAATTTTAGCACGTTTCGTCCCATAGAGCCTAAAAAAATATCTTTTTTAGTTCGAACCCAAGTCTGAAATTAGTGATATATAGGAATGCTGATTTTTCCAAACATTCAACATTATGCAGATTTTGTTTTGGACAATGCTCCTTAGCACAATTCTATAATTTCAGCCCGTTTGGTACCATAGAGCCTGAAAAAATGGCTTTTTAATACGAACCCATGTCTAAAATTATTGCCCATAGGAATGATGATCTTTCCGAATAACCAACATTTTGCAGATTTTGTGACTTATTTCGTTTTGGACATTGATTTTTATCTTTATTCTAAAATTTCAGACCGTTTGGTACCATAGATTTTAAAAAAATGGCTTTTTTAGTTCGAACCAAAGTCTGAAATTAGTGATATATAGGAATGATTATTTTTCCAAAAATTCAACTTTATGCAGATTTTGTTTTGGAAAATTATCCTTATCACAATTCTAAAATTTCAGCCCGTTTGGTACCATAGAGCCTGAAAAAGTATTTTTTTTAGTTCGAACCCAAGTATGAAATTTGTGATATATAGGAATGATGATTTTTCAGAAAATTCAACTTAATGCAGATTTTGTGACTGATTTCGTTTTGGACATTGATTTTTGTCACAATTCTATAATTTCAGCCCGTTTGGTACCATAGAGCCTGAAAAAATGGCTTTTTAATACGAACCCATGTCTAAAATTATTGCCCATAGGAATGATGATCTTTCCAAATAACCAACATTTTGCAGATTTTGTGACTTATTTCGTTTTGGACATTGATTTTTATCTTTATTCTAAAATTTCAGACCGTTTGGTACCATAGATTTTAAAAAAATGGCTTTTTAGTTCGAACCAAAGTCTGAAATTAGTGATATATAGGAATGATAATTTTTCCGAAAATACAACTTTATGTGGATTTTCAGACTGATTTCGTTTTGGACAATGATTTCTGTCCTTATTCTATAATTTCAGCCCTTTTGGTACCATAGAGCCTGAAAAAATGGCTTTTTAATTCGAACCCATGTCTAAAAATAGTGCCCATAGGAATGATGATCTTTCAAAATATCCAACATTATGCAGATTTTGTGACTTATTTCGTTTTGGACATTGATTTTTTTCTTTATTCTAAAATTTCAGACCGTTTGGTACCATAGAGCCTAAAAAAATGGCCTTTGTAGTTCGAACCCAAGTCTGAAATTGATAATATATAGGAATGATATTTTTTCCAAAAATTCGTCTTTACGCAGATTTTGTGACTGATTTGGTTTTGGACATTTATTCTTATCTTTTTTCGGAAATTTCAGCACGTTTCGTCCCATAGAGCCTGAAAAAATATCTTTTTTAGTTCGAACCCAAGTCTGAAATTAGTAATATATAGGAATGATGATTTTTCCAAAAATTCATCTTTATGCAGATTTTGTGACTGATTTGGTTTTGGACATTTATTCTTATCTTTTTTCGGAAATTTCAGCACGTTTCGTCCCATAGAGCCTGAAAAAATATCTTTTTTAGTTCGAACCCAAGTCTGAAATTAGTAATATATAGGAATGATGATTTTTCCAAAAATTCATCTTTATGCAGATTTTGTGACTGATTTTGTTTAAGACAATGATCCTTATAACAATTCTCTAATTTCAGCCCGTTTTTTACCATAAAGCCTGAAAAAATGACCTTTTTAAATCGATCCCAAGTCTGTAATTAGTGACCATAGGAATGATGATTTTTCCAGAAATGAAACATTATGCAGATTTTGTTTTGGAAAATTATCCTTATCACAATTCTAAAATTTCAGCCCGTTTGGTACCATAGAGCCTGAAAAAGTATTTTTTTTAGTTCGAACCCAAGTATGAAATTTGTGATATATAGGAATGATGATTTTTCAGAAAATTCAACTTAATGCAGATTTTGTGACTGATTTCGTTTTGGACATTGATTTTTGTCACTATTCTATAATTTCAGCCCGTTTGGTACCATAAAGCCTGAAAAAGTGGCCTTTTTAAATCGAACCCAAGTCTGTAATTAGTGACCATAGGAATGATGATTTTTCCAGAAATGAAACATTATGCAGATTTTGTCAGTGATTTCGTTTAGGACAATGATTCTTTCCACAATTCTTAATTTTCAGCCCATTTGGTACAATAGATCCTGAAAAAATGGCTTTTTTAGTTCGAACCAAAGTCTGAAATTGGTAATATATAGGAATGATTTTTTTCTAAAAATTCAACTTTACGCAGATTTTAAGACTGATTTCGTTTTGGACATTGATTTTTGTCACTATTCTATAATTTCAGCCCGTTTGGTACCATAGATCCTGAAAAAATGGCTTTTTTAGTTCGAACCCAAGTCTGAAATTAGTGATATATAGGAATGATGATTTTTCCAACAATTCAACTTTATGCAGATTTTGTTTTGGACAATGATCCTTATCACAATTCTAAAATTTCAGCCCGTTTGGTACCATAGAGCCTGAAAAAGTATTTTTTTTAGTTCGAACCAAGTATGAAATTAG
This sequence comes from Hesperophylax magnus, assembly GCA_026573805.1. Classification (NCBI taxonomy): domain Eukaryota; kingdom Metazoa; phylum Arthropoda; class Insecta; order Trichoptera; family Limnephilidae; genus Hesperophylax; species Hesperophylax magnus. Next base: position 28,348 of record JAIUSX010000173.1, on the reverse strand, counting down.
TGATTTATAGGAATGATGATTTTTCCGAAAATTCAACTTGATGCAGATTTTGTGACGGATTTCATTTTGGACATTGATTTTTGTCACTATTCTATAATTTCAGCCCGTTTGGAACCATAGAGCCTGAAAAAATGGCTTTTTAATTCGAACCCATGTCTAAAATTAGTTCCCATTGGAATGATGATCTTTCCAAATAACCAACATTTTGCAGATTTTGTGACTTATTTCGTTTTGGACATTGATTTTTGTCACTATTCTATAATTTCAGCCCGTTTGGTACAATTTATCCTGAAAAAATGGCTTTTTTAGTTCGAACCCAAGTCTAAAATTGATAATATATAGGAATGATATTTTTTCCAAAAATTCAACTTTACCCAGATTTTGTGACTGATTTCGTTTTGGACCTGATTCTTATCACTTTTCGGAAATTTCAGCACGTTTCTTCCCATAGAGCCTAAAAAAATATCTTTTTTAGTTCGAACCCAAGTCTGAAATTAGTGATATATAGGAATGATGATTTTTCCAGAAATGAAATACTATGCAGATTTTGACAGTGATTTCTTTTAGGACAATGATTCTTATCACTATTCTTAAACTTAAGCACGTTTCGTCCCATAGAGCCTGAAAAAATATCTTTTTTCGTTCGAACCCAAGTCGTAAATTGATGATATATAGGAATGATAATTTTTCCGAAAATACAACTTTATGTGGATTTTCAGACTGATTTCGTTTTGGACAATGATTTCTGTCCTTATTCTATAATTTCAGCCCTTTTGGTACCATAGAGCCTGAAAAAATGGCTTTTTAATTCGAACCCATGTCTAAAAATAGTGCCCATAGGAATGATGATCTTTCAAAATATCCAACATTATGCAGATTTTGTGACTTATTTCGTTTTGGACATTGATTTTTTTCTTTATTCTAAAATTTCAGACCGTTTGGTACCATAGAGCCTAAAAAAATGGCCTTTGTAGTTCGAACCCAAGTCTGAAATTGATAATATATAGGAATGATATTTTTTCCAAAAATTCGTCTTTACGCAGATTTTGTGACTGATTTGGTTTTGGACATTTATTCTTATCTTTTTTCGGAAATTTCAGCACGTTTCGTCCCATAGAGCCTGAAAAAATATCTTTTTTAGTTCGAACCCAAGTCTGAAATTAGTAATATATAGGAATGATGATTTTTCCAAAAATTCATCTTTATGCAGATTTTGTGACTGATTTTGTTTAAGACAATGATCCTTATAACAATGCTCTAATTTCAGCCCGTTTTTTACCATAAAGCCTGAAAAAATGACCTTTTTAAATCGATCCCAAGTCTGTAATTAGTGACCATAGGAATGATGATTTTTCCAGAAATGAAACACTATTCTGGCAGATTTTGTCAGTGATTTCGTTTAGGACAATGATTCTTATCACAATTCTATAATTTCAGCCCGTTTGGTACCATAAAGCCTGATAAAATGGCCTTTTTAAATCGAACCCAAGTCTGTAATTGTAAGTGACCATAGGAATGATGATTTTTCCAAAAATTCAACTTTATCTGGATTTTCTGACTGATTTCGTTTTGGAAATTGATTTTTGTCCTTATTCTATAATTTCAGCCCGTTTGGTACCATAGAGCCTGAAAAAATGGCTTTTTAATTCGAACCCATGTCTAAAATTAGTGCCCATAGGAATGATGATCTTTCCAAATATCCAACATTTTGCAGATTTTGTGACTTATTTCGTTTTGGACATTGATTTTTTTCTTTATTCTCAAATTTCAGACCGTTTGGTACCATAGAGTCTAAAAAAATGGCCTTTTTAGTTCGAACCCAAGTCTGAAATTGATAATATATAGGAATTATATTTTTTCCAAAATTTAACTTTACGCAGATTTTGTGACTGATCTCTTTTGGACATTGATTCTTATCCTGTTTCGGAAATTTCAGCACGTTTCGTCCCATAGAGCCTGAAAAAATATCTTTTTTACTTCGAACCCAAGTCTGAAATTAGTTATATATAGGAATGATGATTTTTCCAAAAATTCATCTTTATGCAGATTTTGTGACTGATTTTGTTTTGGACATTGATTTTTGTCACAATTCTATAATTTCAGCCCGTTTGGTACCATAAAGCCTGAAAAAATGGCCTTATAAAATCAAACCCAAGTCTGTAATTAGTGACTATAGGAATGATGATTTTTCGAGAAATGAAACATTATGCAGATTTTGTCAGTGATTTCATTTAGGAAAATGATTCTTTTTTTACAATTCTTAATTTTCAGCCCATTTGGTATCATAGATCCTGAAAAAATGGCTTTTTTAGTTCGAACCCAAGTCTGAAATTAGTGATATATAGGAATGATGATTTTTCCAACAATTCAACTTTATGCAGATTTTGTTTTGGACAATGATCCTTATCACAATTCTAAAATTTCAGCCCGTTTGGTACCATAGAGCCTGAAAAAGTATTTTTTTTAGTTCGAACCAAGTATGAAATTAGTGATATATAGGAATGATGATTTTTCCGAAAATTCAACTTGATGCAGATTTTGTGACGGATTTCATTTTGGACATTGATTTTTGTCACTATTCTATAATTTCAGCCCGTTTGGAACCATAGAGCCTGAAAAAATGGCTTTTTAATTCGAACCCATGTCTAAAATTAGTTCCCATTGGAATGATGATCTTCCCAAATATCCAACATTTTGCAGATTTTGTGACTTATTTCGTTTTGGACAATGATTTTTATCTTTATTCTAAAATTTCAGACCGTTTGGTACCATAGAGTCTAAAAAAATGGCCTTTTTAGTTCGAACCCAAGTCTGAAATTGATAATATATAGGAATGCTATTTTTTCCAAAAATTCAACTTCACCCAGATTTGGTGACTGATTTCGTTTTGGACATTGATTCTTATCACTTTTCGGAAATTTTAGCACGTTTCGTCCCATAGAGCCTAAAAAAATATCTTTTTTAGTTCGAACCCAAGTCTGAAATTAGTGATATATAGGAATGCTGATTTTTCCAAACATTCAACATTATGCAGATTTTGTTTTGGACAATGCTCCTTAGCACAATTCTATAATTTCAGCCCGTTTGGTACCATAGAGCCTGAAAAAATGGCTTTTTAATACGAACCCATGTCTAAAATTATTGCCCATAGGAATGATGATCTTTCCGAATAACCAACATTTTGCAGATTTTGTGACTTATTTCGTTTTGGACATTGATTTTTATCTTTATTCTAAAATTTCAGACCGTTTGGTACCATAGATTTAAAAAAAATGGCTTTTTTAGTTCGAACCAAAGTCTGAAATTAGTGATATATAGGAATGATTATTTTTCCAAAAATTCAACTTTATGCAGATTTTGTTTTGGAAAATTATCCTTATCACAATTCTAAAATTTCAGCCCGTTTGGTACCATAGAGCCTGAAAAAGTATTTTTTTTAGTTCGAACCCAAGTATGAAATTTGTGATATATAGGAATGATGATTTTTCAGAAAATTCAACTTAATGCAGATTTTGTGACTGATTTCGTTTTGGACATTGATTTTTGTCACAATTCTATAATTTCAGCCCGTTTGGTACCATAGAGCCTGAAAAAATGGCTTTTTAATACGAACCCATGTCTAAAATTATTGCCCATAGGAATGATGATCTTTCCAAATAACCAACATTTTGCAGATTTTGTGACTTATTTCGTTTTGGACATTGATTTTTATCTTTATTCTAAAATTTCAGACCGTTTGGTACCATAGATTTAAAAAAAATGGCTTTTTTAGTTCGAACCAAAGTCTGAAATTAGTGATATATAGGAATTATAATTTTTCCGAAAATACAACTTTATGTGGATTTTCAGACTGATTTCGTTTTGGACAATGATTTCTGTCCTTATTCTATAATTTCAGCCCTTTTGGTACTATAGAGCCTGAAAAAATGGCTTTTTAATTCGAACCCATGTCTAAAAATAGTGCCCATAGGAATGATGATCTTTCAAAATATCCAACATTATGCAGATTTTGTGACTTATTTCGTTTTGGACATTGATTTTTTTCTTTATTCTAAAATTTCAGACCGTTTGGTACCATAGAGCCTAAAAAAATGGCCTTTGTAGTTCGAACCCAAGTCTGAAATTGATAATATATAGGAATGATATTTTTTCCAAAAATTCGTCTTTACGCAGATTTTGTGACTGATTTGGTTTTGGACATTTATTCTTATCTTTTTTCGGAAATTTCAGCACGTTTCGTCCCATAGAGCCTGAAAAAATATCTTTTTTAGTTCGAACCCAAGTCTGAAATTAGTAATATATAGGAATGATGATTTTTCCAAAAATTCATCTTTATGCAGATTTTGTGACTGATTTTGTTTAAGACAATGATCCTTATAACAATGCTCTAATTTCAGCCCGTTTTTTACCATAAAGCCTGAAAAAATGACCTTTTTAAATCGATCCCAAGTCTGTAATTAGTGACCATAGGAATGATGATTTTTCCAGAAATGAAACACTATTCTGGCAGATTTTGTCAGTGATTTCGTTTAGGACAATGATTCTTATCACAATTCTATAATTTCAGCCCGTTTGGTACCATAAAGCCTGATAAAATGGCCTTTTTAAATCGAACCCAAGTCTGTAATTGTAAGTGACCATAGGAATGATGATTTTTCCAAAAATTCAACTTTATCTGGATTTTCTGACTGATTTCGTTTTGGAAATTGATTTTTGTCCTTATTCTATAATTTCAGCCCGTTTGGTACCATAGAGCCTGAAAAAATGGCTTTTTAATTCGAACCCATGTCTAAAATTAGTGCCCATAGGAATGATGATCTTTCCAAATATCCAACATTTTGCAGATTTTGTGACTTATTTCGTTTTGGACATTGATTTTTTTCTTTATTCTCAAATTTCAGACCGTTTGGTACCATAGAGTCTAAAAAAATGGCCTTTTTAGTTCGAACCCAAGTCTGAAATTGATAATATATAGGAATTATATTTTTTCCAAAATTTAACTTTACGCAGATTTTGTGACTGATCTCTTTTGGACATTGATTCTTATCCTGTTTCGGAAATTTCAGCACGTTTCGTCCCATAGAGCCTGAAAAAATATCTTTTTTACTTCGAACCCAAGTCTGAAATTAGTAATATATAGGAATGATGATTTTTCCAAAAATTCATCTTTATGCAGATTTTGTGACTGATTTTGTTTTGGACATTGATTTTTGTCACAATTCTATAATTTCAGCCCGTTTGGTACCATAAAGCCTGAAAAAATGGCCTTATTAAATCAAACCCAAGTCTGTAATTAGTGACTATAGGAATAATGATTTTTCCAGAAATGAAACATATCCAGATTTTGTCAGTGATTTCATTTACGACAATGATTCTTTTTTTACAATTCTTAATTTTCAGCCCATTTGGTATCATAGATCCTGAAAAAATGGCTTTTTTAGTTCGAACCCAAGTCTGAAATTAGTGATATATAGGAATGATGATTTTTCCAACAATTCAACTTTATGCAGATTTTGTTTTGGACAATGATCCTTATCACAATTCTTTAATTTCACCCCGTTTGGTACCATAGAGCCTGAAAAAGTATTTTTTTTAGTTCGAACCCAAGTATGAAATAAGTGATATATAGGAATGATCATTTTTCCAAAAATTCAACTTGATGCAGATTTTGTGACTGATTTCGTTTTGGACGTTGATTTTTGTCACTATTCTATAATTTCAGCCCGTTTGGTACCATCGAGCCTGAAAAAATGTCTTTTTAATTCGAACCCATTTCTTAAATTAGTGCCCTTAGGAATGATGATCTTTCCAAATATCCAACATTTTGCAGATTTTGTGACTTATATCGTTTTGGACATTGATTTTTTTCTTTATTCTAAAATTTCAGACCGTTTGGTACCATAGAGCCTAAAATAATGGCCTTTTTAGTTCGAACCCAAGTCTGAAATTGATAATATATAGGAATGATATTTTTTCCAAAAATTCAACTTTACGCAGATTTTTTGACTGATTTCGTTTTGGAACCTTGATTCTCATCACTTTTCTTTAATATCAGCACCTTTCGTCCCATAGATCCTGAAAAAATATATTTTTTAGTTCGAACCCAGGTCTGAAATTAGTGATATATAGGAATGATGATTTTTCCAAAAATTCGCCTTTATGCAGATTTTGTGACTGATTGTGTTTTGGACAATGATCCTTATCACAATTCTATAATTTCAGCCCGTTTGGTACCATAGAGCCTAAAAAAATGGCCTTTTTAGTTCGATCCCAAGTCTGAAATTGATAATATATAGGAATGATATTTTTTTCAAAAATTCACCTTTACGCAGATTTTGTCACTGCTTTCGTTTTGGACATTGATTCTTATCACTTTTCGGAAATTTCAGCACGTTTCGTCCCATAGAGCCTGAAAAAATATCTTTTTTAGTTCGAACCTTCAATTTTTTATACTGCTCCATTGAAAATAGTGAAATATTTGCTTAAAAACATATTTATACGACATAAAACGCTATTAACAGTGACAGTGCAAAGCTGTAGTAAGCTGAAGAAAAGATTGTGTACAAAATCCATGCAAGTGGCCTATTAAACGCTCTTACGATAATCAACCGAAAGTGTGTAAAAAAGTGAATTCAAATAGCATACAAATTTGAAAATAAGTGCAGCCTTGTGCGGGCTATAGTGGTGTTCTTTTATCCTCTCGGTATTCCATCGGAAAATATTACAAGTGCAATTTTTAATTCTAGCGAATAACAATAATACTGTTAAAACCGGGTAGTTTAAGTAGCTGCATGACGATTGGTTGAAAGTGAGCTCACTTTGTTTACCTTGTACCAGTGCTAGCCGATTTGCGGAAAACAGGCGTATCTTTGCCAATTCCCATTATACAAATAAAGTGCTAGTCCGATTGCAGACAAATAGGCGTTATCTATTCCAAAAGCCAAAATGCCATTCAGTGAACACGAAAACGACAAGATACTCCCTGAAGAGACGATAAAGAATGCACGAGGCATACAAAAGGATATCAATAATTTATTGGCGTCTAACATCCTAACAAAAGATCAACGGACGACCATAAAGAACGGCGTAAGTTGCTTAATAGATTACGTAGTGGAAATGGCAGATCATTTCTCCCAAATTCACTCCGAAACACCTTTAAAAAATGTTATGAGAAGCATCGAATTGCTCTCCAATGATATTAATAAAATCAATAAAAAGCTGGACCAAACCCCTCAAGCTACAACGTACGCGACTATTGCAGCTAGGCAGAAGACAACCCTTCAGAATCATGCCCTAGTAATAAGCTCCGACGACCCACAGAAAAAATCAGCCGACATTGAAAAACTCATCAAAAAGCACGTAGATGTTCGCACTCTGGGGATCGGTGTTGCGCACGCATGCGAAAATCGAATAACAGCGACAAATTAATCTTCAATATGGCCTCCCTGGAAGATAAAAATAAATTTAAAGAAGAATTAAATAAAGGGCTACAAGGCAAAATAAATATAGCAGAAGGAAAAAAATTGAATCCTATGGTTATAATTAGAGGCCTTATCAAAGGAGCTACTAATGATGACCTAATGCATTCCTGGAGAAACAAAATAATGGGATAGGTATAGATTTCTCGCAAAAAATATTCATTAATAACAAAAAAAATCATAGGAATGCACTTCTTTGCAATACAGTATTAGAATTATCGCCAAAAAACTGGAAAAGCTTGATAGAAGCTGGCCATATCAATGTGGGATACCAACGTTTAAAAGTGGAGGATCAGTCACCATTGGTCCAATGCTATAAATGTATGGGTTTCGGACACACCCAATTGTTCTGCAAGGAAGAAACGGCCTGTGTTCACTGCGGGGGCAACCACAATTTCGAGGCCTGCCCTAACAAAAAAGAGCAGCCTACATGTACCAACTGTAATGATGTAAGTCATAACGATCACATAGCCACCAGCTCAGAATGTCCAATCTGGAAGATGATGGATAAACGTGTTAGGGAAAAAGTAGACTACGCCGGAATTTGTTGAAAAAAGCTGCTGACCAATCAATCATACAAAGGAAGTACCAATCGATGGATGACTATATACCTATAAAAAATAGTTTGAGAGTCCTGTACATTAATGCCAGAAGTATTCGAAACAAAGTAGACGAAATAGAAGAAACGCTCAAAAGAATACCGGATACTGTGCACGTCTTAGTTGTCACCGAAACTTGGCTGGGAGATGGAGAAGGATCTTTGTTCAACATCGATGGCTACCAGGGTACTTTTGCTTCCCGGACTACTGGAAGAGGAGGAGGAGTGGCGATATATACTCACAAAACATTTAACTGTGAAGTTATTGAAAAGTGGTCAAATGAAAACTCTTTTTTAGGAGTTAGGGTTCAATATAAACATTTTAAACCATTAAATATATATGGTATATACAGAAAACCTAACAAAAATATAAATGATTTTCTAGTATCTCTTGAATCTATATTACAAAAAAGTAGCCTAGATACACTCATCTTCGGGGATTTCAACATTAATGTTCTTAAAAAAAATGATACAACAAAAAAATATATCAACACTTTATTTTCATATAATTATTTCATATGTAATAATACACATCCCGCGAGAGTTACGGAAACCAGCAGTTCTCTTTTAGACCATATTATATCAAATAGAGAAAACATATCTTCAACGACCTCCAATATTGATAACCAGATAAGTGATCACAGTATAATGCTCTTAGACTACCAAAACTCTTTGAAACACCACTCTAACAACAGAATACCACCAAACATAAACATCAGTATCGATAAGAGGGCTTTGAGAACATATTTTGAAACCCAACCGTTTTCTCACAACACTACCAATATAACCGAAAATTTTAATCAATTTTTTAAATATATCAAAACAGTGATTGACACTTGCAAATTTAAGCCCAGGTTGCGAATAAGAAACCCTAAGCAAGGTAATACACCATGGTTTGACAAAAAACTAGATCTTCTTATTAGAGAAAGAAATACTAATTACAAACAGTGGAAAAAAGATCCGTTAAACAGTCTTCTTATATCACTTAAAAATAAGTCAAGAAATTCGGTAACTAATTACAGACGTTTCGCCAAAATAAAATATTACACAGATATTTTTAAAGAAAACATACATAATCCAAGACAAACTTGGAAAACAATAAATTCAATAATAACTAACAGTCCAAAGAACTTGACAAATAAAATTGAAACTCTTACCATCAATAACATAGACATAAATGACCCGAAGCAGATATGTACAGCGTTTAATGACTTCTTTACATCGGTTGGTGAAAATTTAGCTGCGAGCATCCCATCACATTCAGATGACGTAAATACAATAAACATGGAACCAAAGCCATTACAGTCCCTCTACATGGCCAATACAAACAAACTAGAAGTTTTAAAAATTATATCAAAACTAAAAACTAATGCATCTCCAGGGGTCGATGGTATGACAACTAACTTACTCGGATTCTGTAAAGAAAAATTAGCGGATCATCTTGTTATTCTCATTAATCAATCATTAGCGAGTGGACTGTTTCCAGATCAATTAAAGCTAGCAAAAATCGTTCCAATTCACAAAGAAGTCTGCAAAAAAAATCCATCTAATTATCGTCCAATATCAATACTCCCAGTCTTTTCCAAAGTATTTGAACATGTAATCAAAAATAGACTAACAAAATATCTCACAACTAATAATATTCTCACGCCTCAACAATATGGGTTCAGAAAATTCTCCAACACGAAATGTGCTGCCTTTGATTTTATACTAACTCTTCAAAAACACTTAGATCAAGGAAAATATGCAGCGGGCATTTTCATAGACCTCAAAAAAGCGTTCGATACGGTTGATCATAAGATTCTGTTAGAAAAGCTTGAATATCTGGGCATCGTGGGCAAAAATCTAAATCTTTTATCTAGTTATCTTACGGGTAGGTGCTCTTCGGTTGTTATTGGAAAAGAATCAAGTGATCATAGAAATAAAACATGTGGTGTACCACAGGGCTCGATTCTCGGGCCTTTATTATTCTTGATTTATATAAATGATATTGCAAAATGGGGGTTGAAAGGTACCCTTCAACTTTATGCTGATGACACAATATTATTCTATCATAATACTAATTTAAACGAAATGGAAAAAGACATGGAAAGGGATTTGGGTCATCTAGCCGAGTGGTTGAGAATCAATAAACTTAGCCTTAACATTAAAAAGACTCACTATGTGCTATTCGGGAATAGGAAAGGACAACGCCTAAACATTTCCCTGGGAATAAACAAACTGGAACAAACAGATGTCGCGAAATATCTAGGACTTTTAATTGACTCACGGCTTACATGGAAAAACCATTTTGACCATGTAAAATCAAAGATTGCTCCGGTGACCGGTGTAATGTACAGACTACGTAGATTGCTTCCCACAGCCATACTGCGATCATTGTACTATGCTATGATTCACTCCCACTTGGCATATCTTTCGAGTATCTGGGGCTTTGCTACCAAAAAAATGATATCGGAGGTGCAAATAATCCAAAATAGAGCCTTGCGTAACATTTTTGGCTTGCCTTGGGATATACCTGTTAAAGATATTTACCGTTACGCACTTGTTTTGCCATTTAAGATGGTTCCTAGCTTTGAGATAACAAACACCATTTTAAATATTATTCAGTGTAACACCCACACAAATATAAAACTGAACTATAACAACGATGTTCACCAATATAATACACGACAACACAACAAACTACATATATCAAAAATACACTCAACAAAGTTCGGACTGAAATCATTAGAATATATTGCCTACACTAACTATAACAAATTGCCTGAAGAATTAAGACAGGTATATGCCTCTAACAAATCTCGAAACGATATATTGAAATCCTATTTTTTCAAATGTTATTTGGTAAACGAGTCATAAGTAGGTACAAACTCTGTTCTGATAGCCGTCCTAATTATCTCCAAATACCAAACTTTGTACATCCAGAGATGATGAGCTTTTGTAATCTTCTCATGTATTTTGAATGTAAAACATCTTGTATTAGATCTGTTTATTTTTGAGCTCGTACTTTTTAATGTATTTTCCTGATTTTGTTTTTATGCATTTATATAGTCCATCATTGAGGATACTTTTTCAACTTTTTGACACCAACAGTACATAAATCAAATGAGTGATTATAATAATGCATAAAGTCTTATAAGACATTTTTTTTTTGTGACATATCTGTAAAGTGATTCTTCATATGTTGTGTCTGTATGTTGCTTTTGTGAAATGTTTTGTAAATGTTTTCTTCATACATTGTGTCTGCACATTGGGTTGGGTTGGTTATTTTTAATTTTTGATCTAATTTTTCTGTACAAAACTCTTTTTTTTAAATTTTTTTACTCTTCTATTTCAAAACTACCAATGGCGATCCCTTAATGAGTTTAATAACTCATGGGAAAAGAACATCGTTTGTTGTATGTTTTAAAAAAAAAAAACCCAAGTCTGAAGTTAGTGATATATAGGAATGATGATTTTTCCAAAAATTCATCTTTATGAAGATTTTGTGACTGATTTTGTTTTGGACAATGATCCTCATAACAATTCTATAATTTCAGCCCGTTTGGTACCATAAAGCCTGAAAAAATGGCCTTTTTAAATCGAACCCAAGTCTGTAATTAGTGACCATAGGAATGATGATTTTTCCAGAAATGAAACATTATGCAGATTTTGTCAGTGATTTCGTTTAGGACAATGATTCTTTTCACAATTCTTAATTTTCAGCCCATTTGGTACCATAGATCCTGAAAAAATGGCTTTTTTAGTTCGAACCCAAGTCTGAAATTAGTGATATATAGGAATGATGATTTTTCCGAAAATTCAATTTATGCAGATTTTGTTTTGAACAATGATCCTTATCACAATTCTAAAATTTCAGCCCGTTTGGTACCATAGAGCCTGAAAAAGTATTTTTTTTAGTTTGAACCCATGTATGAAATTTGTGATATATAGGAATTATTTTACAAGCAATAATTATTCGCCTGAAGCACTCATCCACATTGCAAAATCTCCTGATAAAAGATACATGACGCCAACGGGACTCGAACCCGTGTCCCTTCGATTTCCGGTCGACAGCTCTGACCACTGAGCTATGGCGGCTTATCTCTTATCCGCGAAATAATTCAATATATACTAGTGTTTCATTCAACAATTACTGCTTGTTACATTTTTTCACCTGAAAACAACCAACTTTATTTTATATGAGAAAGGCATTGTAAGTGCTAACTCTCTCACTAGATGGCGTCGAGACAAATTGTCTACATTTTTAGGTGAAATACTTGAACTTGTCAAATATTAATTATTTTTTTTTTGGTAAACTAACATTTAAGACAAGATTTTTTATGCATAGCACAAAGTGTAACAATTATTTTACAAGCAATAATTATTCGCCTGAAGCACTCATCCACATTGCAAAATCTCCTGATAAAAGATACATGACGCCAACGGGACTCGAACCCGTGTCCCTTCGATTTCCGGGCGACAGCTCTGACCACTGAGCTATGGCGGCTTATCTCTTATCCGCGAAATAATTCAATATATACTAGTGTTTCATTCAACAATTACTGCTTGTTACATTTTTTCACCTGAAAACAACCAACTTTATTTTATATGAGAAAGGCATTGTAAGTGCTAACTCTCTCACTAGATGGCGTCGAGACAAATTGTCTACATTTTTAGGTGAAATACTTGAACTTGTCAAATATTAATTATTATTTTTTTGGTAAACTAACGTTTAAGACAAGATTTTTTATGCATAGCACAAAGTGTAACAATTATTTTACAAGCAATAATTATTCAGGTTGTTTTCAGGTGAAAAAATGTAACAAGCAGTAATTGTTGAATGAAACACTAGTATATATTGAATTATTTCGCGGATAAGAGATAAGCCGCCATAGCTCAGTGGTCAGAGCTGTCGACCGGAAATCGAAGGGACACGGGTTCGAGTCCCGTTGGCGTCATGTATCTTTTATCAGGAGATTTTGCAATGTGGATGAGTGCTTCAGGCGAATAATTATTGCTTGTAAAATAATTGTTACACTTTGTGCTATGCATAAAAAATCTTGTCTTAAACGTTAGTTTACCAAAAAAATAATAATTAATATTTGACAAGTTCAAGTATTTCACCTAAAAATGTAGACAATTTGTCTCGACGCCATCTAGTGAGAGAGTTAGCACTTACAATGCCTTTCTCATATAAAATAAAGTTGGTTGTTTTCAGGTGAAAAAATGTAACAAGCAGTAATTGTTGAATGAAACACTAGTATATATTGAATTATTTCGCGGATAAGAGATAAGCCGCCATAGCTCAGTGGTCAGAGCTGTCGACCGGAAATCGAAGGGACACGGGTTCGAGTCCCGTTGGCGTCATGTATCTTTTATCAGGAGATTTTGCAATGTGGATGAGTGCTTCAGGCGAATAATTATTGCTTGTAAAATAATTGTTACACTTTGTGCTATGCATAAAAAATCTTGTCTTAAACGTTAGTTTACCAAAAAAAATAATAATTAATATTTGACAAGTTCAAGTATTTCACCTAAAAATGTAGACAATTTGTCTCGACGCCATCTAGTGAGAGAGTTAACACTTACAATGCCTTTCTCATATAAAATAAAGTTGGTTGTTTTCAGGTGAAAAAATGTAACAAGCAGTAATTGTTGAATGAAACACTAGTATATATTGAATTATTTCGCGGATAAGAGATAAGCCGCCATAGCTCAGTGGTCAGAGCTGTCGACCGGAAATCGAAGGGACACGGGTTCGAGTCCCGTTGGCGTCATGTATCTTTTATCAGGAGATTTTGCAATGTGGATGAGTGCTTCAGGCGAATAATTATTGCTTGTAAATAATTGTTACACTTTGTGCTATGCATAAAAAATCTTGTCTTAAATGTTAGTTTACCAAAAAAATAATAATTAATATTTGACAAGTTCAAGTATTTCACCTAAAAATGTAGACAATTTGTCTCGACGCCATCTAGTGAGAGAGTTAGCACTTACAATGCCTTTCTCATATAAAATAAAGTTGGTTGTTTTCAGGTGAAAAAATGTAACAAGCAGTAATTGTTGAATGAAACACTAGTATATATTGAATTATTTCGCGGATAAGAGATAAGCCGCCATAGCTCAGTGGTCAGAGCTGTCGACCGGAAATCGAAGGGACACGGGTTCGAGTCCCGTTGGCGTCATGTATCTTTTATCAGGAGATTTGCAATGTGGATGAGTGCTTCAGGCGAATAATTATTGCTTGTAAAATAATTGTTACACTTTGTGCTATGCATAAAAATCTTGTCTTAAACGTTAGTTTACCAAAAAAATAATAATTAATATTTGACAAGTTCAAGTATTTCACCTAAAAATGTAGACAATTTGTCTCGACGCCATCTAGTGAGAGAGTTAGCACTTACAATGCCTTTCTCATATAAAATAAAGTTGGTTGTTTTCAGGTGAAAAAATGTAACAAGCAGTAATTGTTGAATGAAACACTAGTATATATTGAATTATTTCGCGGATAAGAGATAAGCCGCCATAGCTCAGTGGTCAGAGCTGTCGACCGGAAATCGAAGGGACACGGGTTCGAGTCCCGTTGGCGTCATGTATCTTTTATCAGGAGATTTTGCAATGTGGATGAGTGCTTCAGGCGAATAATTATTGCTTGTAAAATAATTGTTACACTTTGTGCTATGCATAAAAAATCTTGTCTTAAACGTTAGTTTACCAAAAAAATAATAATTAATATTTGACAAGTTCAAGTATTTCACCTAAAAATGTAGACAATTTGTCTCGACGCCATCTAGTGAGAGAGTTAGCACTTACAATGCCTTTCTCATATAAAATAAAGTTGGTTGTTTTCAGGTGAAAAAATGTAACAAGCAGTAATTGTTGAATGAAACACTAGTATATATTGAATTATTTCGCGGATAAGAGATAAGCCGCCATAGCTCAGTGGTCAGAGCTGTCGACCGGAAATCGAAGGGACACGGGTTCGAGTCCCGTTGGCGTCATGTATCTTTTATCAGGAGATTTTGCAATGTGGATGAGTGCTTCAGGCGAATAATTATTGCTTGTAAAATAATTGTTACACTTTGTGCTATGCATAAAAAATCTTGTCTTAAACGTTAGTTTACCAAAAAAATAATAATTAATATTTGACAAGTTCAAGTATTTCACCTAAAAATGTAGACAATTTGTCTCGACGCCATCTAGTGAGAGAGTTAGCACTTACAATGCCTTTCTCATATAAAATAAAGTTGGTTGTTTTCAGGTGAAAAAATGTAACAAGCAGTAATTGTTGAATGAAACACTAGTATATATTGAATTATTTCGCGGATAAGAGATAAGCCGCCATAGCTCAGTGGTCAGAGCTGTCGACCGGAAATCGAAGGGACACGGGTTCGAGTCCCGTTGGCGTCATGTATCTTTTATCAGGAGATTTTGCAATGTGGATGAGTGCTTCAGGCGAATAATTATTGCTTGTAAAATAATTGTTACACTTTGTGCTATGCATAAAAAATCTTGTCTTAAACGTTAGTTTACCAAAAAAATAATAATTAATATTTGACAAGTTCAAGTATTTCACCTAAAAATGTAGACAATTTGTCTCGACGCCATCTAGTGAGAGAGTTAGCACTTACAATGCCTTTCTCATATAAAATAAAGTTGGTTGTTTTCAGGTGAAAAAATGTAACAAGCAGTAATTGTTGAATGAAACACTAGTATATATTGAATTATTTCGCGGATAAGAGATAAGCCGCCATAGCTCAGTGGTCAGAGCTGTCGACCGGAAATCGAAGGGACACGGGTTCGAGTCCCGTTGGCGTCATGCATCTTTTATCAGGAGATTTTGCAATGTGGATGAGTGCTTCAGGCGAATAATTATTGCTTGTAAAATAATTGTTACACTTTGTGCTATGCATAAAAAATCTTGTCTTAAACGTTAGTTTACCAAAAAAATAATAATTAATATTTGACAAGTTCAAGTATTTCACCTAAAAATGTAGACAATTTGTCTCGACGCCATCTAGTGAGAGAGTTAGCACTTACAATGCCTTTCTCATATAAAATAAAGTTGGTTGTTTTCAGGTGAAAAAATGTAACAAGCAGTAATTGTTGAATGAAACACTAGTATATATTGAATTATTTCGCGGATAAGAGATAAGCCGCCATAGCTCAGTGGTCAGAGCTGTCGACCGGAAATCGAAGGGACACGGGTTCGAGTCCCGTTGGCGTCATGTATCTTTTATCAGGAGATTTTGCAATGTGGATGAGTGCTTCAGGCGAATAATTATTGCTTGTAAAATAATTGTTACACTTTGTGCTATGCATAAAAAATCTTGTCTTAAACGTTAGTTTACCAAAAAAATAATAATATATAGGAATGATGATTTTTCCGAAAATTCAACTTGATGCAGATTTTGTGACTGATTTCGTTTTGGACATTGATTTTTGTCACTATTCTATAATTTCAGCCCGTTTGGTACCATAGAGCCTGAAAAAATGGCTTTTTAATTCGAACCCATGTCTAAAATTAGTGCCCATAGGAATGATGATCTTTCCAAATATCCAACATTTTGCAGATTTTGTGACTTATTTCGTTTTGGACATTGATTTCTTTCTTTATTCTAAAATTTCAGACCGTTCGGTACCATAGAGTCTAAAAAAATGGCCTTTTTAGTTCGAACCCAAGTCTGAAATTGATAATATATAGGAATGATATTTTTTCCAAAAATTCAACTTTACGCAGATTTTGTGACTGATTTCGTTTTGGACATTGATTCTTATCCTTTTTCGGAAATTTCAGCACGTTTCGTCCCATAGAGCCTGAAAAAATATCTTTTTTAGTTCGAACCCAAGTCTGAAATAAGTGATAAATAGGAATGATGATTTTTCCAAAAATTCAACTTGATGCAGATTTTGTGACTGATTTTGTTTTGGACAATGATCCTTATAACAATTCTATAATTTCAGCCCGTATGGTACCATAAAGCCTGAAAAAATGGCATTTTTAAATCGAACCCAAGTCTGTAATTAGTGACCATAGGAATGATGATTTTTCCAGAAATGAAACATTATGCAGATTTTGTCAGTGATTTCGTTTAGGACAATGATTCTTTTCACAATTCTTAATTTTCAGCCCATTTGGTACCATAGATCCTGAAAAAATGGCTTTTTTAGTTCGAACCCAAGTCTGAAATTAGTGATATATAGGAATGATGATTTTTCCAAAAATTCAACTTTATATAGATTTTGTTTTGGACAATGATCCTTATTACAATTCTAAAAATTCAGCCCGTTTGGTACCATAGGGCCTGAAAAAGTATTTTTTTTAGTTTGAACCCAAGTATGAAATTTGTGATATATAGGAATGATGATTTTTCCAGAAATGAAATACTATGCAGATTTTGTCAGTGATTTCTTTGTCCTAACAATGATTCTTATCACTATTCTCAAATTTAAGCACGTTTCGTCCCATAGATCCTGAAAAAATATATTTTTTAGTTCAAACCCAAGTCTGAAATTAGTGATATATAGGAATGATGATTTTTCCAAAAATTCATCTTTATGCAGATTTTGTGACTGATTTTGTTTTGGACAATGATCCTTATCACAATTCTATAATTTCAGCCCGTTTGGTACCATAAAGCATGAAAAAATGGCCTTTTTAAATCGAACCCAAGTCTGTAATTAGTGACTATAGGAATGATGATTTTTCCAGAAATAAAACATTATGCAGATTTTGTCAGTGATTTCATTTAGGACAATGATTCTTTTTTTACAATTCTTAATTTTCAGCCCATTTGGTACCATAGATCCTGAAAAAATGGCTTTTTTAGTTCGAACCCAAGTCTGAAATTAGTGATATATAGGAATGATGATTTTTTCAAAAATTCAACTTTATGCAGATTTTGTTTTGGACAATGATCCTTATCACAATTCTTAAATTTCAGCCCGTTTGGTACCATAAAGCATGAAAAAATGGCCTTTTTAAATCGAACCCAAGTCTGTAATTAGTGACTATAGGAATGATGATTTTTCCAGAAATGAAACATTATGCAGATTTTGTCAGTGATTTCGTTTAGGACAATGATTCTTTTCACAATTCTTAATTTTCAGCCCATTTGGTACCATAGATCCTGAAAAAATGGCTTTTTTAGTTCGAACCCAAGTCTGAAATTAGTGATATATAGGAATGATGATTTTTCCAAAAATTCAACTTTATGCAGATTTTGTTTTGGACAATGATCCTTATCACAATTCTTAAATTTCAGCCCGTTTGGTACCATAGAGCCTGAAAAAATGGCTTTTTAATTCGAACCCATGTCTAAAATTAGTGCCCATAGGAATGATGATCTTTCCAAATATCCAACATTTTGCAGATTTTGTGACTTATTTCGTTTTGGACATTGATTTCTTTCTTTATTCTAAAATTTCAGACCGTTCGGTACCATAGA
Source organism: Hesperophylax magnus (assembly GCA_026573805.1). Lineage (NCBI taxonomy): Eukaryota > Metazoa > Arthropoda > Insecta > Trichoptera > Limnephilidae > Hesperophylax > Hesperophylax magnus. The sequence continues at coordinate 9,842 of JAIUSX010000173.1, read as the reverse complement.
GTCTAAAAAAATGGCCTTTTTAGTTCGAACCCAAGTCTGAAATTGATAATATATAGGAATGATATTTTTTCCAAAAATTCAACTTTACGCAGATTTTGTGACTGATTTCGTTTTGGACATTGATTCTTATCCTTTTTCGGAAATTTCAGCACGTTTCGTCCCATAGAGCCTGAAAAAATATCTTTTTTAGTTCGAACCCAAGTCTGAAATAAGTGATAAATAGGAATGATGATTTTTCCAAAAATTCAACTTGATGCAGATTTTGTGACTGATTTTGTTTTGGACAATGATCCTTATAACAATTCTATAATTTCAGCCCGTATGGTACCATAAAGCCTGAAAAAATGGCATTTTTAAATCGAACCCAAGTCTGTAATTAGTGACCATAGGAATGATGATTTTTCCAGAAATGAAACATTATGCAGATTTTGTCAGTGATTTCGTTTAGGACAATGATTCTTTTCACAATTCTTAATTTTCAGCCCATTTGGTACCATAGATCCTGAAAAAATGGCTTTTTTAGTTCGAACCCAAGTCTGAAATTAGTGATATATAGGAATGATGATTTTTCCAAAAATTCAACTTTATACAGATTTTGTTTTGGACAATGATCCTTATTACAATTCTAAAAATTCAGCCCGTTTGGTACCATAGGGCCTGAAAAAGTATTTTTTTTAGTTTGAACCCAAGTATGAAATTTGTGATATATAGGAATGATGATTTTTCCAGAAATGAAATACTATGCAGATTTTGTCAGTGATTTCTTTGTCCTAACAATGATTCTTATCACTATTCTCAAATTTAAGCACGTTTCGTCCCATAGATCCTGAAAAAATATATTTTTTAGTTCAAACCCAAGTCTGAAATTAGTGATATATAGGAATGATGATTTTTCCAAAAATTCATCTTTATGCAGATTTTGTGACTGATTTTGTTTTGGACAATGATCCTTATCACAATTCTATAATTTCAGCCCGTTTGGTACCATAAAGCATGAAAAAATGGCCTTTTTAAATCGAACCCAAGTCTGTAATTAGTGACTATAGGAATGATGATTTTTCCAGAAATAAAACATTATGCAGATTTTGTCAGTGATTTCATTTAGGACAATGATTCTTTTTTTACAATTCTTAATTTTCAGCCCATTTGGTACCATAGATCCTGAAAAAATGGCTTTTTTAGTTCGAACCCAAGTCTGAAATTAGTGATATATAGGAATGATGATTTTTTCAAAAATTCAACTTTATGCAGATTTTGTTTTGGACAATGATCCTTATCACAATTCTTAAATTTCAGCCCGTTTGGTACCATAAAGCATGAAAAAATGGCCTTTTTAAATCGAACCCAAGTCTGTAATTAGTGACTATAGGAATGATGATTTTTCCAGAAATGAAACATTATGCAGATTTTGTCAGTGATTTCGTTTAGGACAATGATTCTTTTCACAATTCTTAATTTTCAGCCCATTTGGTACCATAGATCCTGAAAAAATGGCTTTTTTAGTTCGAACCCAAGTCTGAAATTAGTGATATATAGGAATGATGATTTTTCCAAAAATTCAACTTTATGCAGATTTTGTTTTGGACAATGATCCTTATCACAATTCTTAAATTTCAGCCCGTTTGGTACCATAGAGCCTGAAAAAATGGCTTTTTAATTCGAACCCATGTCTAAAATTAGTGCCCATAGGAATGATGATCTTTCCAAATATCCAACATTTTGCAGATTTTGTGACTTATTTCGTTTTGGACATTGATTTCTTTCTTTATTCTAAAATTTCAGACCGTTCGGTACCATAGAGTCTAAAAAAATGGCCTTTTTAGTTCGAACCCAAGTCTGAAATTGATAATATATAGGAATGATATTTTTTCCAAAAATTCAACTTTACGCAGATTTTGTGACTGATTTCGTTTTGGACATTGATTCTTATCCTTTTTCGGAAATTTCAGCACGTTTCGTCCCATAGAGCCTGAAAAAATATCTTTTTTAGTTCGAACCCAAGTCTGAAATAAGTGATAAATAGGAATGATGATTTTTCCAAAAATTCAACTTGATGCAGATTTTGTGACTGATTTTGTTTTGGACAATGATCCTTATAACAATTCTATAATTTCAGCCCGTATGGTACCATAAAGCCTGAAAAAATGGCATTTTTAAATCGAACCCAAGTCTGTAATTAGTGACCATAGGAATGATGATTTTTCCAGAAATGAAACATTATGCAGATTTTGTCAGAGATTTCGTTTAGGACAATGATTCTTTTCACAATTCTTAATTTTCAGCCCATTTGGTACCATAGATCCTGAAAAAATGGCTTTTTTAGTTCGAACCCAAGTCTGAAATTAGTGATATATAGGAATGATGATTTTTCCAAAAATTCAACTTTATACAGATTTTGTTTTGGACAATGATCCTTATTACAATTCTAAAAATTCAGCCCGTTTGGTACCATAGGGCCTGAAAAAGTATTTTTTTTAGTTTGAACCCAAGTATGAAATTTGTGATATATAGGAATGATGATTTTTCCAGAAATGAAATACTATGCAGATTTTGTCAGTGATTTCTTTGTCCTAACAATGATTCTTATCACTATTCTCAAATTTAAGCACGTTTCGTCCCATAGATCCTGAAAAAATATATTTTTTAGTTCAAACCCAAGTCTGAAATTAGTGATATATAGGAATGATGATTTTTCCAAAAATTCATCTTTATGCAGATTTTGTGACTGATTTTGTTTTGGACAATGATCCTTATCACAATTCTATAATTTCAGCCCGTTTGGTACCATAAAGCATGAAAAAATGGCCTTTTTAAATCGAACCCAAGTCTGTAATTAGTGACTATAGGAATGATGATTTTTCCAGAAATAAAACATTATGCAGATTTTGTCAGTGATTTCATTTAGGACAATGATTCTTTTTTTACAATTCTTAATTTTCAGCCCATTTGGTACCATAGATCCTGAAAAAATGGCTTTTTTAGTTCGAACCCAAGTCTGAAATTAGTGATATATAGGAATGATGATTTTTTCAAAAATTCAACTTTATGCAGATTTTGTTTTGGACAATGATCCTTATCACAATTCTTAAATTTCAGCCCGTTTGGTACCATAAAGCATGAAAAAATGGCCTTTTTAAATCGAACCCAAGTCTGTAATTGGTGACTATAGGAATGATGATTTTTCCAGAAATGAAACATTATGCAGATTTTGTCAGTGATTTCGTTAAGTTCAATGATTCTTTTCATTTTTTTAATATTCAGCACGTTTCGTCCCATAGAGCCCGAAAAAGTATTTTTTTAGTTCGAACCCAAGTATGAAATAAGTGATATATAGGAATGATGATTTTTCAAAAAATTCAACTTGATGCAGATTTTGTGACTGATTTCGTTTTGGACATTGATTTTTGTCACTATTCTATAATTTCAGCCCGTTTGGTACCATAGAGCCTGAAAAAATGGCTTTTTAATTCGAACCCATGTCTAAAATTAGTGCCCATAGGAATGATGATCTTTCCAAATATCCAACATTTTGCAGATTTTGTGACTTATTTCGTTTTGGAATTTGATTTTTTTCTTTATTCTAAAATTTCAGACCTTTGGTACCATAGAGCCTAAAAAAATGGCCTTTTTAGTTCGAACCCAAGTCTGAAATTGATAATATATAGGAATGATATTTTTTTCAAAAATTCAACTTTACGCAGATTTTGTGACTGATTTCGTTTTGGACATTGTTTCTTATCCCTTTTCGGAAATTTCAGCACGTTTCGTCCCATAGAGCCTGAAAAAATATATTTTTTAGTTCGAACCCAAGTCTGAAATTAGTGATATATAGGAATGATGATTTTTCCAAAAATTCATCTTTTTGCAGATTTTGTGACTGATTTTGTTTTGGACAATGATCCTTATAACAATTCTATAATTTCAGCCCGTATGGTACCATAGAGCCTGAAAAAGTATTTTTTTTAGTTCGAACCCATGTCTGAAATTTGTGATATATAGGAATGATGATTTTTCCGAAAATTCAACTTGATGCAGATTTTGTGACTGATTTCGTTTTGGACATTGATTTTTGTGACTATTCTATAATTTCAGCCCGTTTGGTACCATAGAGTCTGAAAAAATGGCTTTTTAATTCGAACCCATGTCTAAAGTTAGTGCCGATTTTATGCAGATTTTGTGACTGATTTCGTTTTGGACATTGATTCTTATCCTTTTTCGGAAATTTCAGCACGTTTCGTCCCATAGAGCCTGAAAAAATATCTTTTTTAGTTCGAACCCAAGTCTGAAATTAGTGATATATAGGAATGACGATTTTTCCAAAAATTCATCTTTATGCAGATTTTGTGACTGATTTTGTTTTGGACAATGATCCTTATTCTATAATTTCAGCCCGTTTGGTACCATAAAGCCTGAAAAAATGGCCTTTTTAAATCAAACCCAAGTCTGTAATTAGTGACTATAGGAATGATGATTTTTCCAGAAATGAAACATTATGCAGATTTTGTCAGTGATTTCATTTAGGACAATGATTCTTTTTTTACAATTCTTAATTTTTAGCCCATTTGGTACTATAGATCCTGAAAAAATGGATTTTTTAGTTCGAACCCAAGTCTGAAATTAGTGATATATAGGAATGATGATTTTTCCAAAAATTCAACTTTATGCAGATTTTGTTTTGGACAATGATCCTTATCACAATTCTTAAATTTCAGCCAGTTTGGTACCATAGAGCCTGAAAAAATGGCTTTTTAATTCGAACCCATGTCTAAAATTAGTGCCCATAGGAATGATGATCTTTCCAAATATCCAACATTTTGCAGATTTTGTGACTTATTTCGTTTTGGAATTTGATTTTTTTCTTTATTCTAAAATTTCAGACCGTTCGGTACCATAGAGTCTAAAAAAATGGCCTTTTTAGTTCGAACCCAAGTCTGAAATTGATAATATATAGGAATGATATTTTTTCCAAAAATTCAACTTTACGCAGATTTTGTGACTGATTTCGTTTTGGACATTGATTCTTATCCTTTTTCGGAAATTTCAGCACGTTTCGTCCCATAGAGCCTGAAAAAATATCTTTTTTAGTTCGAACCCAAGTCTGAAATAAGTGATAAATAGGAATGATGATTTTTCCAAAAATTCAACATGATGCAGAATTTGTGACTGATTTTGTTTTGGACAATGATCCTTATAACAATTCTATAATTTCAGCCCGTATGGTACCATAAAGCCTGAAAAAATGGCATTTTTAAATCGAACCCAAGTCTGTAATTAGTGACCATAGGAATGATGATTTTTCCAGAAATGAAACATTATGCAGATTTTGTCAGTGATTTCGTTTAGGACAATGATTCTTTTCACAATTCTTAATTTTCAGCCCATTTGGTACCATAGATCCTGAAAAAATGGCTTTTTTAGTTCGAACCCAAGTCTGAAATTAGTGATATATAGGAATGATGATTTTTCCAAAAATTCAACTTTATACAGATTTTGTTTTGGACAATGATCCTTATTACAATTCTAAAAATTCAGCCCGTTTGGTACCATAGGGCCTGAAAAAGTATTTTTTTTAGTTTGAACCCAAGTATGAAATTTGTGATATATAGGAATGATGATTTTTCCAGAAATGAAATACTATGCAGATTTTGTCAGTGATTTCTTTGTCCTAACAATGATTCTTATCACTATTCTCAAATTTAAGCACGTTTCGTCCCATAGATCCTGAAAAAATATATTTTTTAGTTCAAACCCAAGTCTGAAATTAGTGATATATAGGAATGATGATTTTTCCAAAAATTCATCTTTATGCAGATTTTGTGACTGATTTTGTTTTGGACAATGATCCTTATCACAATTCTATAATTTCAGCCCGTTTGGTACCATAAAGCATGAAAAAATGGCCTTTTTAAATCGAACCCAAGTCTGTAATTAGTGACTATAGGAATGATGATTTTTCCAGAAATAAAACATTATGCAGATTTTGTCAGTGATTTCATTTAGGACAATGATTCTTTTTTTACAATTCTTAATTTTCAGCCCATTTGGTACCATAGATCCTGAAAAAATGGCTTTTTTAGTTCGAACCCAAGTCTGAAATTAGTGATATATAGGAATGATGATTTTTTCAAAAATTCAACTTTATGCAGATTTTGTTTTGGACAATGATCCTTATCACAATTCTTAAATTTCAGCCCGTTTGGTACCATAAAGCATGAAAAAATGGCCTTTTTAAATCGAACCCAAGTCTGTAATTAGTGACTATAGGAATGATGATTTTTCCAGAAATGAAACATTATGCAGATTTTGTCAGTGATTTCGTTAAGTTCAATGATTCTTTTCATTTTTTTAATATTCAGCACGTTTCGTCCCATAGAGCCCGAAAAAGTATTTTTTTAGTTCGAACCCAAGTATGAAATAAGTGATATATAGGAATGATGATTTTTCAAAAAATTCAACTTGATGCAGATTTTGTGACTGATTTTGTTTTGGACAATGATCCTTATAACAATTCTATAATTTCAGCCCGTATGGTACCATAAAGCCTGAAAAAATGGCATTTTTAAATCGAACCCAAGTCTGTAATTAGTGACCATAGGAATGATGATTTTTCCAGAAATGAAACATTATGCAGATTTTGTCAGTGATTTCGTTTAGGACAATGATTCTTTTCACAATTCTTAATTTTCAGCCCATTTGGTACCATAGATCCTGAAAAAATGGCTTTTTTAGTTCGAACCCAAGTCTGAAATTAGTGATATATAGGAATGATGATTTTTCCAAAAATTCAACTTTATACAGATTTTGTTTTGGACAATGATCCTTATTACAATTCTAAAAATTCAGCCCGTTTGGTACCATAGGGCCTGAAAAAGTATTTTTTTTAGTTTGAACCCAAGTATGAAATTTGTGATATATAGGAATGATGATTTTTCCAGAAATGAAATACTATGCAGATTTTGTCAGTGATTTCTTTGTCCTAACAATGATTCTTATCACTATTCTCAAATTTAAGCACGTTTCGTCCCATAGATCCTGAAAAAATATATTTTTTAGTTCAAACCCAAGTCTGAAATTAGTGATATATAGGAATGATGATTTTTCCAAAAATTCATCTTTATGCAGATTTTGTGACTGATTTTGTTTTGGACAATGATCCTTATCACAATTCTATAATTTCAGCCCGTTTGGTACCATAAAGCATGAAAAAATGGCCTTTTTAAATCGAACCCAAGTCTGTAATTAGTGACTATAGGAATGATGATTTTTCCAGAAATAAAACATTATGCAGATTTTGTCAGTGATTTCATTTAGGACAATGATTCTTTTTTTACAATTCTTAATTTTCAGCCCATTTGGTACCATAGATCCTGAAAAAATGGCTTTTTTAGTTCGAACCCAAGTCTGAAATTAGTGATATATAGGAATGATGATTTTTTCAAAAATTCAACTTTATGCAGATTTTGTTTTGGACAATGATCCTTATCACAATTCTTAAATTTCAGCCCGTTTGGTACCATAAAGCATGAAAAAATGGCCTTTTTAAATCGAACCCAAGTCTGTAATTGGTGACTATAGGAATGATGATTTTTCCAGAAATGAAACATTATGCAGATTTTGTCAGTGATTTCGTTAAGTTCAATGATTCTTTTCATTTTTTTAATATTCAGCACGTTTCGTCCCATAGAGCCCGAAAAAGTATTTTTTTAGTTCGAACCCAAGTATGAAATAAGTGATATATAGGAATGATGATTTTTCAAAAAATTCAACTTGATGCAGATTTTGTGACTGATTTCGTTTTGGACATTGATTTTTGTCACTATTCTATAATTTCAGCCCGTTTGGTACCATAGAGCCTGAAAAAATGGCTTTTTAATTCGAACCCATGTCTAAAATTAGTGCCCATAGGAATGATGATCTTTCCAAATATCCAACATTTTGCAGATTTTGTGACTTATTTCGTTTTGGAATTTGATTTTTTTCTTTATTCTAAAATTTCAGACCTTTGGTACCATAGAGCCTAAAAAAATGGCCTTTTTAGTTCGAACCCAAGTCTGAAATTGATAATATATAGGAATGATATTTTTTTCAAAAATTCAACTTTACGCAGATTTTGTGACTGATTTCGTTTTGGACATTGTTTCTTATCCCTTTTCGGAAATTTCAGCACGTTTCGTCCCATAGAGCCTGAAAAAATATATTTTTTAGTTCGAACCCAAGTCTGAAATTAGTGATATATAGGAATGATGATTTTTCCAAAAATTCATCTTTTTGCAGATTTTGTGACTGATTTTGTTTTGGACAATGATCCTTATAACAATTCTATAATTTCAGCCCGTATGGTACCATAGAGCCTGAAAAAGTATTTTTTTTAGTTCGAACCCATGTCTGAAATTTGTGATATATAGGAATGATGATTTTTCCGAAAATTCAACTTGATGCAGATTTTGTGACTGATTTCGTTTTGGACATTGATTTTTGTGACTATTCTATAATTTCAGCCCGTTTGGTACCATAGAGTCTGAAAAAATGGCTTTTTAATTCGAACCCATGTCTAAAGTTAGTGCCGATTTTATGCAGATTTTGTGACTGATTTCGTTTTGGACATTGATTCTTATCCTTTTTCGGAAATTTCAGCACGTTTCGTCCCATAGAGCCTGAAAAAATATCTTTTTTAGTTCGAACCCAAGTCTGAAATTAGTGATATATAGGAATGACGATTTTTCCAAAAATTCATCTTTATGCAGATTTTGTGACTGATTTTGTTTTGGAAATGATCCTTATTCTATAATTTCAGCCCGTTTGGTACCATAAAGCCTGAAAAAATGGCCTTTTTAAATCAAACCCAAGTCTGTAATTAGTGACTATAGGAATGATGATTTTTCCAGAAATGAAACATTATGCAGATTTTGTCAGTGATTTCATTTAGGACAATGATTCTTTTTTTACAATTCTTAATTTTTAGCCCATTTGGTACTATAGATCCTGAAAAAATGGATTTTTTAGTTCGAACCCAAGTCTGAAATTAGTGATATATAGGAATGATGATTTTTCCAAAAATTCAACTTTATGCAGATTTTGTTTTGGACAATGATCCTTATCACAATTCTTAAATTTCAGCCAGTTTGGTACCATAGAGCCTGAAAAAATGGCTTTTTAATTCGAACCCATGTCTAAAATTAGTGCCCATAGGAATGATGATCTTTCCAAATATCCAACATTTTGCAGATTTTGTGACTTATTTCGTTTTGGAATTTGATTTTTTTCTTTATTCTAAAATTTCAGACCGTTCGGTACCATAGAGTCTAAAAAAATGGCCTTTTTAGTTCGAACCCAAGTCTGAAATTGATAATATATAGGAATGATATTTTTTCCAAAAATTCAACTTTACGCAGATTTTGTGACTGATTTCGTTTTGGACATTGATTCTTATCCTTTTTCGGAAATTTCAGCACGTTTCGTCCCATAGAGCCTGAAAAAATATCTTTTTTAGTTCGAACCCAAGTCTGAAATAAGTGATAAATAGGAATGATGATTTTTCCAAAATTCAACTTGATGCAGATTTTGTGACTGATTTTGTTTTGGACAATGATCCTTATAACAATTCTATAATTTCAGCCCGTATGGTACCATAAAGCCTGAAAAAATGGCATTTTTAAATCGAACCCAAGTCTGTAATTAGTGACCATAGGAATGATGATTTTTCCAGAAATGAAACATTATGCAGATTTTGTCAGTGATTTCGTTTAGGACAATGATTCTTTTCACAATTCTTAATTTTCAGCCCATTTGGTACCATAGATCCTGAAAAAATGGCTTTTTTAGTTCGTACCCAAGTCTGAAAT
>JAIUSX010000172.1:0-25984 GCA_026573805.1 Hesperophylax magnus | reverse complement strand
TAGACCATTTAGCAAATTTTACAGGAGACGTTTTTTTTTGTTTTTACAGGCAAATTCAAAAAAATTCTCGATTTTGGTCATTTCGTTTAATACATATGTGTAGCAGGAAATTTTTAAAGATCATTTTTCGAAGATTAAAGCTATAATATCCCCATATTATGAATTTAATGGTGGACGTTGAACATGGTTTAGGATTTACCGTTTTGTGGGTTTAAACAGATCCTAAAGAACTCTCAATATCAGAAGGTTGTTTTTAATAAAAGAAGGTTGAAATTCACTGAGTTTATTTGAACACATCGTTATACGTGACAATAATTTTACATGGAAGATTCTAGAATGTAGACGGTATTCAAAAGGGCACAACCAGTCGAGACGAAGACATCTATCAATTTTAAGGGCTATAAATTAGGTTCAATTTTTTGTCGAGAGAGCCATATTCATGGAGGTGTCTGCATTTACCTAAACGAAAACATTGCTTTTACAGAACTAGAAAGTGTTAAACAAATAACGAAAGAATTTGTATTTGAATGTGTTGGTATTGAAATCCCAAAGCTTAAAATGATAATTTGTACAGTTTACTATAATGACTCTGATATAAATATTTTTTTTGAACAACTTGAACTATTATTAAACAAAATTTGCAAAAACAACAAAAAACAAATAATACTCTGCGGTGACTTAAATATTGATACAAGCTACAAGAACAAAAACGCAGATTCACTCAAAAACACACTAAAATCTCACAACATACGCTTGATTATTGATAAACCTACTCGTATACAAGGAAATAAAAAAAAGTATAATTGATCATATAGGTACAAATATATCAAAAAGCTCTTACACATGGGAAGTCACAGAATTAGCTGTATCAGATCATATGGCACAGTTAATGCACGTAAAAACAGAATATAATATAAACCAAACGTGGTATACAAAAAAACAATTATTTAACACAGAAAACACAAACATTTTTAACAATTACTTATCGTGTATATGTTGGGAACCACTGAAATCCTTTGAATCCATTAATGACAGCTACGAATACTTCATTAATTCAAAAAATAATGGTATGAAGCTTTGTTTCCCCTTTAAACAGTATAAATATCCCCAAAAACGCAAAATAAATTGGTTAACGACTGGTATTAAGATATCTATTAAACAAAAAAGACATCTGTACATGAAACAAAAAAACACAAATGACCTCACAATCATAAACAATTACAAACAATACAAAAAAATTCTCAGCAAAGTAAAACAGGTAGCTAAACGGAATTACAATAGTAAACGAATTCAAAACGCGCAAAATAAAACCAAAACATCGTGGAACATAATAAAAAAGAACTCAAATAATTCTAATTCTAAAAGTAAAACAAAAATCTGTCTTAAAATAAATGATAACCTGGTATCAGAACCAAAAAACATTGCAAATGAATTTAACATTTTCTTTGCACCACCGCCACCACCACAAAATACATCTCTACATCCACAATCTGCCAAAACAGTCAAAAACAAACAGTCGCGATCATTCTTTATAACGCCTGTAAACAGGGAGGAAATTATTAAAATCATCGTAAAACTGAAAAATAAAAGCAGTGTCGGCACTGACAAAATCCCTATAGAAATTATAAAAGCATGTGCAGAAGCGTTAAGTTACCCGTTTGAAATATTAATTAACAAATCTTTTGAATCAGGAACCTTCCCAGAACAATTAAAACAATCTATTATTGTACCTTTGTATAAGAAGGGTCCTAAACAGGAAATCTCAAACTACAGACCGATATCCTTATTACCAAACTTTTCAAAAATATTTGAAAGAGCCATGTACAATCGCATTTATAACTTTCTCGAAAACTTTGAGATAATATGTCCACAACAATTTGGATTCCGTAAAGGCCGTTCAACAACACAGGCAGTTTTCAATTTTTTGAACAAAATTCTAGAAAATATTAATATTAGTAAAAAAACTGTAGGTATCTTTCCCGACCTCTCAAAAGCATTCGACAATGTTGATCATGAGCTTCTTCTAACTTAACTTGAACATGTGGGTATTAGAGGTCTAGCATTAAAATGGTTTGAATCGTACTTAAAAAATTGTCAGCAGAAAGTTCAAATTTCAAATATCAATGAAAAAATGGTCCAGTACATGGTAGAATCCAAATCGAGAACAATAAACAAGGGTGCGCCACAAGGAAGCATTCTTGGGCCTCTCCTCTTCCTTATCTATATAAACGAACTTCCAATAATTGCTGGCACAGAATGTTCAATGTTTGCTGATGACACCGCTTTGTTGTTTGAATGTAATGGAGACGTTGACGAATTTAACAAACAAGTTAACGAGACTTGCCAATTAATAGCAAACTGGCTGTTATCGCAACATCTATCACTCAACACAAACAAAACCCAAATTTAAAAATTTTGTCCAGTGCAATAACTTTTGACTCTAAATTAAACTTTATATCGCATATAAATAATATTAATAATAAAGGAATGAAAATGCTAGGCTTCAATCTTCGAAATTCCAGAGGTTTCAAGAATATTTCAACATTAAAAATTTTGTATACATCCCTGGTTCGTAGTCAAGTCGAATATAACTCCTCGATCTGGTCCCCCCACTACAAATTACATTCAGATTCATTCGAAAAAATTCAACATAAATTCCTAAGACACATTAATTTTAAACTCGGTATTCCCATTGAAAATATAAATTATAATTACTTGACGAAAAATCTAAATTTATTAAAACTCTCAGATCGAAGAATTATATCCGACTTAATATTTATGTTCAAAATTGTAAATGGTAGTATAGACAGTCCTGATTTAATTAACCTCATTGAATTTCATATACCCACGAGAGCTACTCGTTCTAAAATTTTGTTTAAATGCAACAATATCAGGACTGAGTATTCTAAAAACTCGCTTGTACCTAGGTTGCATCAAGTTAGTAATAGATACGCAGATGTGGCAGATCTATTTAAATGCACGCAAGGTAGGTACAAGAGGGCTATGCTATCAAATCTTTTCAATCAATATTAATTTAATCTAATTCTACCTTATTTGCACTATAGAAACTTATGTACTTGTATCTCTTGTTTACTTACTCTCTAATGTCATTTCACAATCAAATGCCACATATATTTGTAATTCTTTTTGAAAATATTTCAACGATTTTAACTGTGACATGTTATCATTGTTTATGGTATATTTATACCGTTGATATTAAATAAATAAATAAATAAATTCTGTACTATTTTCTAGGCCGCGCAAATATCCCCTAAACTGTCGTTTTTGTAAATTTTCGATTTCTCGGCGGGGGCTCTTACCGTTGTCTGATATTATTTATATTTTTATTTGAGGTACCTAACTGAAATTAATTTTCGAAAGATGAATAAAAACTATAAACAAAGTTTCAAGTGCCCATCTTGCAAAGAAACTAATAAAATTTCTCAACAAACAAATGAGCTGACAGAGACATCTGTGAATGAAGCCCCACAACATAATGAAGATGAGCTGATGGAGACATCTGTGAACAAAACCCTACAACATAATGAAACACCGGGAGATAACGATAAAATTAATTCAATAATTAACCAATTAAACAAAAACTTCAAAAGCTTCCAAGAGATGTCTCTAAAAATATATTCACTACTAGAAAATTTTCAACAAGAAATTAAAAGTCAAATTACAAACATAAATAAAAACATTTATGAACTAAAGCATGTAACAAAAAAAGTGGAGAATTCCTTAACAAATTTAACACCTTCTAGCAGTATTCAATCGCTCTTGACTTATAAAGCCGAAACAAAAGCAACTTCCCATAGTGGAAAATAACATTTCTTTATTTCTTACCGTCCCGTTATCAAATTCCAACTTCTTATTAGAATTAGCGACGATTAAACAAATCGCGATTAATAATGGCTATAATGCAAATATGGTCAATAACATCCTAAATAAGAAATTAAAAAGATTATCGACAAGTAAATTTCTATTTAACAGCTCCCCTCATAATAATAATATATCAACTAATAATAATCAACCTCAACAATGGCGTAGAATTTTGTCCATCAATAATTTCTCTCAAAAAAGCATAAAAAACCTCCCACCAGATATCAAACCAGCTTTTTACACTAACAATAGTATAGGTAAATTTTTGATGAACGTTAAGGACAAAGAACATCGGTTAAATCATTCAGGTATTTACTCACTGCAATGTAGTGACTGTCCCGCGTTTTACATTGGCAAAACAGCACGTAATATCAACACGCGAGTCAAAGAACACCTGAGATGCTTAAATAGTAATGGGTTCTCCGAATTCGCAAATCATCTCATATCAACCAACCATACGTTTGACAAAAACACTGGCGTCAGTCTATTGCATAAAAACGGAATAGGCCTTAGGTTGGATAACTTAGAGGCGTTAGAATTAAGGAAAGCCAAAAACGTCAATAGCAAAGTCATCAACAACCAAATAAACTTAAATAAAAGCCCTATACTCAGATTGTTCCCTATTGACAAAGAGCACTCGCATCTCAATCTCCCACCTATCCCTACCTCTTCCGCTGTAGCTCAGACCGTCTACTTACCGTGATATCAACACATGTTAATTAATATTTTATATGTCTAGGTTTAGTATTATACAGTCCTGATGAAGCTACGGTTGTAGTGAAACCCGGTCGACATTAAGTATTTACCTATAAGTGATGTTTACAAAGTTATTGTTTAATTTTAAAACATTTCTTTACATCAACTAGCAGATCTCGTAATGCCGCCGCAGGAAAACAAATCTAAAGTACTCATTTTTGGAGATGAGGATGGAAAAAAAATGAGACGAACTATTGAAAAAAATTCAAAAACAATAGAATGCCGGAGTTATATTTATCCCGGTGGCACTGTAGACAAATTTAGTGCAACAATATTAAGGTCATGTGAAATCCTTACAAAAAAAGATTTTGTCATCATTTTTACTGGGACAAATGAAAAATCACCGAAAAATATAATTAGGTAGTCACTTGTACTACATTGTAAATAATCGTCACCACACCAATGTTATAGTGCACTCGGTACCTAAAAATAATCACTTGAATGTTTCCAAACTCAACCACGAAATAAGGTCTCACGCTGCTCTATTCAAAAATCCTTGTCAATTCATCGGACCAATTTTCCACGACCGAATGAATGAATACGATATCTCGAAATCGATGAGTTTGGCAAGAATAAACATAATTGAAATAATTAAGAATAACCACCGGAAAATGTTCTAAAATATCGAGAAGGAAATAAACAAACATGAACCCAAATCTACCTACACGCAAACTCCAAAAAACTGGATCCCGATAGTGCCGGAAAAATCACCAATTTAATGGACGAAATGGAATCTTATAATAAAAAAAAACAAAATAGTCAATCGACGACCACCAGTCATATCGAAACTTACTATTTAGAAACAAAAAAAACTACATACACGGGTAGATGACGTAACTCTCTACAAACAATTGGGAACAAACAAAAACCAAACTTCAATCTCATTCCTATATCTAAATATTAGAAGCCTGAAAGGAAAAGTCGACGAGATCCTGTGCTTATTAAAAACCATTAACTACAAAATCAACATCATACTTTTAACAGAAACTTGGCTCAAAGAAACGGACGTACCATACATCAATATTGAAGGCTAAAAACACGAGGCATCCTGCCGACCTGAAGGCATCGGTGGTGGAGTATCCATATTTATCGAAGAAAACTTAGAATATAATTTAATCGACAATAGGTATAGTAGATCCAGACAACAATTTCCTCTGGATACAATTAAATAAACTTAACTTAAACATTGGAGTGATATATAAAAAACCAAACACCAATTTCCAAGATTTTCTAGATAAGTTAAACACACAGCTGAAAACTCACAAAAGGTCCATAATACTAGGGGACTTTAATATCAACTTACTTGACTCCACAAACACACACACTTGTAAATACACAGAAATCATCAAGTCAAACAATTTCAATATAATAAACAAAATAAACAAAAAACATGCGACACGTATCACAGAAAGCACCAACACCATTATCGATCACATCATCTCAGACATAAATCTTTCATATTCTATAACATTATCCGAATACAAGCACGACACAGGGCCACGCCGTGAAATAAAACGGCTGAAAGCAGCCAGAAAAGCATTTGAAGTTAAGTCAGAGACCAACTCAATATGAATAGCCTTAGTCACAAGGCATACAAACATACAAATATATGCCTTCTGAATGTTGTCCTCTCCGACGAGCAAGCGTAATACGAAGAGGACCCGCGTAATCAACACCGGTATGAACGAAGGCTTTTGCTTCAGTACTACGATATGAAGGTAAATCTGCCATCTTTGGCGTAGGATGTGATGGATTTGAGCGGAAGCAGCAGTTGCATTTCCGCACCCTTGCCCTAATAACCGTCCTAGCATATAATTTCCAATAGCGCTGACGTAATATAGACATAAGAAGTCCTGGACCGGTATGACAGTTCATGACATGAAAGTGATCTATGATAAGATTTACAACAGAGTCATGTTTAGGTAGTAATACCGGATGTTTAGCTTCAAAAGGTACCTAAGTCCGATTTAGAAAGGCGTCCCCCAATACGTAACAAATTGTCCTCATCAAGAAATAAAGACAAACCCTGAAGCCTTTTGGAGTGGAATTTGCCTTTCTGAAGTGCAGCAATATCATTTGAAAAATGAGCATTCTGCACGGAACGAAGTACAGCCTTTTCAGCAGTCACAAGATTATTGACAATTCCAGAGAAAGGTGATATCTTTTTTATGAATCGGAGGATATAAACGCTATACGCTGGGCCAGTTCGCCCAGAACCGATTGTTCACCCAGAACCATTGCAGTGAGCACATTAACTTTGTGTTTAGGCATTTCACCGGTATTGGTGGGGCGAAACGGTTTTACTGGCCACTCCAAAGGCGGGTGGCGAATCCATGGTGGGCCGTTCCACCATAATTAATGTGAAACGAGTTGAGAGGGTAGCATGCCACGAGAAAGGCAATCGCTCGGGTTATCACTACCGGTGACATGGTAAAAATTCTGATTCTGATGATTCTGTGATATAAACTGTGGTGATTTTTCGAGCTGATCATCCAGATTTCTTTGTAATAAAAGTATGTGGGTACTATTTGGTTTTATTCAGGTAGCTACAAGTATTGATAAAATGGACAATATAAAAGTTTGCTAATGAAGAGAGGACGAGTTACAACAGACATGCCTTGTTATACGTCTCGGTCATGCTGTCCCACTCAGATATGCCTATCTCTTTTATACCGACAGACATACATTCACCACAATAACTAACATTAATAATTAAAAAGTGTGACTTATACTGATGGATTCGCTATTATTTTAAAAATTTGTACATAAAATATTAAAGGATTATAGGTGCCTACAACAACATATTATAAGATGAATATTTGTCTCAAACAATTTTTATTCTTAAATTAAATAATTAATCAATTTACAGAGAATAAGCATTTATGTTAACTAAAATAATTCGTCGGCTAACTCTTCACCGCTATTCATTTTTTAAATGTTTTTCTTCTATAGAAGCAAGTGCTTGTGTTTAAAAGAGTCGTGAGCATCAAGATGAAAAATATATAGTGTTTTTAATCAATAATTATTTGAGGAAATATGATTATTTTAAAAAAACATGTAAATAAACAAATTAAAATTTACATTTATTAAGAAAAGGAGAATTAATAATGAAGTAAGTAAAATGGCATGGTTCACAATGCTTCAACTGGGCCACTTGGCCTACTTCTATTTTATGGTGTTAATTATAATGTTTATATAATCGAGTTGAAATATGTGCACTTATAAGTTATAACATTAATTTATTATTTTTCGCTGGCTATCATAGGAAGGTGGGTACGTGGAATAAAAATTAGATTTTTTTGTACAATTTCGAAAACTGATGTAGTATTATTATTGTCACCATAATAATCTGAAAGGCTCGAAGGTACAAAGAAAAAAGCATTAAAAAATCAAAGACAACAAACACAAATGAAATATTATAACCATATTCCAAAAATCAAATTAACAATGTTAATAACAATTCACCCATTTTGCTTTACTTTCAGAAGATGTATTAAAAAACGAATATAAATACAATATTTAGTGAGAATAATGGGTATGTTTCAGTTTTATGTACCTTCGGTTACAGTGCATCCGCTGTCGTTAAACGAAACTTTGATGATGAATAAATATATTTGTTTGAGAGATCAGTTTCATCGTGCAACATCCCCGGCTTCACACGAGTTCACTGCGAGAGTCATATGGGTCTTGATATTGAGAAACTTTTTTGCGAAATGTCAGTCATTTAGTTTAATTTGAATAAGACACGGCCAATAGGCCGGCATTATCGTCATTCACCACATAAATAGTTTCGTTCTTATTGGCATGAGATACACTTTTAACGTTCTCAGATGCACGATCTGTGTGAGTTGAGGAGCTGCTTCCAAAAATATTAAATAAAATGAAGCTTCCTAACCTTAGCTTAACTAACGATTGTAAATTATTTCGTGTGTAGTTCATGTTACTCCATGGTGTTTAAGATTGTGTCTCGTCAGAGAGACCATTTGACAAAATGAATAAATGCACTTAACACATGAAAAAGGTTTTTTCCACTGTGAGTCAGCATGTAGCTATTCAGATTGCCCCTTTGAGAAAATGAATAGTTGCATTCAGAACATGAAAAAGGTTTTTCTCCACCGTGAGTCAGCAAGTGCCTCATTAGATTGGCCTTCCAAAAAAAGGAATAGTGGCACTCGGAACACGAAAAGGGTTTTTCTCCACTGTGAGTCAGCATGTGCCTTTTTAGATGGAACTTCTAAGAAAATGAATAGTGGCACTCGGAACACGAAAAAGGTTTTTCTCCACTGTGAGTCAGCATGTGGTACTTCAGTTGGCCACTTCCTGAACAAGAATAATTGCACTCGGAACATGAAAAAGGTTTTTCTCCACTGTGAGTCAGCAAGTGACTCGTAAGACTGCCTCTTCGAGAACATGAATAATTGCACTCAGAACATGAAAAAGGTTTTTCTCCACTGTGCGTCAGCATGTGGTACTTCAGTTGGCCACTTCCTGAACAAGAATAATTGCACTCGGAACACGAAAAAGGTTTTTCCCCACTGTGACTCAGCACGTGGCTCTTCAGTCGGCCACTTCGAGAACATGAATAATTGCATTCAGAACATGAAAACGGTTTTTCTCCACTGTGAGTCAGCATGTGGCTCTTCAGTTGGCCACTTTGAGAACATGAATAATTGCACTTGAAACATGAAAAAGGTTTTTCTCCACTGTGAGTCCGCATGTGCCTCTTTAGATCGCTCTTTCGAGAAAAAAAATAGTTGCACTCGGAACATGAAAAAGGTTTTTCTCCACTGTGAGTCAGCATGTGGATCGTCAGTTGGCCCTTTCGAAAACATGAATAGTTGCACTCAGAACATGAAAAGGGTTTTTCTCCACGGTGAGTTAGCATGTGTCTCGTCAGTTGGCCCTTTCGAAAACATGAATAGTTGCACTCAGAACATGAAAAGGGTTTTTCTCCACGGTGAGTTAGCATGTGTCTCGTCAGATGGCCCTTTCGAGAACATGTATAGTTGCACTCAGAACATGAAAAAGGTTTTTCACCACTGTGAGTCAGCATGTGGATCGTCAGTTCGCCCTTTCGAGAATATGAATTGTTGCACTCGGAACATGAAAAAGGTTTTTCTCCACTGTGAGTCAGCATGTGGATCGTCAGTTGGCCCTTTCGAGAACATGAATAGTTGCACTCGGAACAAGAATAAGGTTTTTCATCACTGTGAGTCAGCATGTGGATCGTCAGAGATCCCTTTTGAGAATATGAGTAATTGCATTTGGAACATGTAAAAGGTTTTTCTCCACTGTGAGTCAGCATGTGTTTCCTCAGATAGCCCCTTCGAGAACATGAATAATTGCACTCGGAACATGAAAAAGGTTTTTCACCACTGTGAGTCACCATGTGCATCGTCAGTAGGCCCTTTTGAGAACATGAATAGTTGCACTCGGAACAAGAATAAGGTTTTTCTCCACTGTGAGTCTGCATATGGCATTTCAGAGCGTCCTTTCGAGAACATGAATAGGTGCACTTGGAACATGAAAAAGGTTTTTCTCCACTGTGAGTCAGCATGTGGATCGTCAGTTGGCCCTTTCGAAAACATGAATAGTTGCACTCGGAACATGAAAAGGGTTTTTCTCCACGGTGAGTTAGCATGTGTCTCGTCAGATGGCCCTTTCGAGAACATGTATAGTTGCACTCAGAACATGAAAAAGGTTTTTCACCACTGTGAGTCAGCATGTGGATCGTCAGTTCGCCCTTTCGAGAATATGAATTGTTGCACTCGGAACATGAAAAAGGTTTTTCTCCACTGTGAGTCAGCATGTGGATCGTCAGTTGGCCCTTTCGAGAACATGAATAGTTGCACTCGGAACATGAAAAAGGTTTTTCATCACTGTGAGTCAGCATGTGGATCGTCAGTTGGCCCTTTCGAGAACATGAATAGTTGCACTTGGAACATGAAAAATGTTTTTCATCACTGTGAGTCAGCATGTGTTTCGTCAGATAGCCCCTTCGATAACATGAATAATTGCACTCGGAACATGAAAAAGGTTTTTCACCACTGTGAGTCACCATGTGCATCGTCAGTAGGCCCTTTTGAGAACATGAATAGTTGCACTCGGAACATGAATAAGGTTTTTCTCCACTGTGAGTCTGCATATGGCGATTCAGAGCGTCCTTTCGAGAACATGAATAGTTGCACTCGGAACATGAAAAAGGTTTTTCACCACTGTGAGTCAGCATGTGGATCGTCAGAGAGCTCTTTTGAGAACATGAGTAATTGCACTCGGAACATGAAAAAGGTTTTTCTCCACTGTGAGTCAGCATGTGGATCGTCAGTTGGCCCTGTCGAGAACATGAATAGTTGCACTCGGAACATGAAAAGGGTTTTTCTCCACTGTGAGTTAGCATGTGTCTCGTTAGATGGCCCTTTCGAGAACATGTATAGTTGCACTCGGAACATGAAATATGTTTTTTTCCTGTAGGGTTGCATAGGTGCCTATTTAAATTCGACTTATTAGAAAGGGAGAAGATAGAATTAGGACAAAATAATTGTTTTTCCACAGGATGCGTCTTGATATCTGTCGAAAAAAAAATAATACGATTATAAAAGCTTTATTCGACTTAATATCTACACTTACCACAATAAAGCACTCAAATTGATAAAAAATTTAACAAATTACGATGGCAGAAAATGTAAAATTTTAGGAAGGAAATTGTTTATACCGGACAGGTAGATTCGTTCTAAGCATTCCTTTTTGACATCCGGCAGGTCTATGTCAATTTCCATACAAGGAAGTTCCCCATAACTATCTTCTCCGTATCCGAGTTCCGCCTTAACGGTAACAGTCTCCACTTTAATGTAAGCTATAAAACAACATGTACATAGATTGATAATCGATGTTAAACAACACAAGTTTTCAAATTATAATATTTACGATAAAATACACCATTGATTAATCCTGCAGAATTGAAAATTAGATGAAGAGAGTTCAAGGTTAATTAAATCAAATTAATAAGGACAACCCCAGATGTCCGCTTGAGGAAGGAATAAACATTTGCTTTAGAGCACCTGAATTATGTAGTTTTTATAAGTCGACGAAATGTTGTTTTCTTCCAATAATAGTAAGAGCCCTAATTGGGCGTGAACAAACAAATAAATAAATTTGTATTTTTAACTTTCATACATTTTTTCATTGTTTCATACATCAATCATTGACACAAACATCACAAAAAATTCCTACACATCATTCAGAACTCACTAACTCTTATATTTATATATTATTTTAATTAAATTATAACTTTGATTCAGCTGCATGTGACTAAGTACAGTCAATACAATATAAGAATAAGAAGAAGTCCAAGAACTAAGTAAAATAAATACACTGGACTAAACAAGAGTCGCTTTTGATGGATCTACCTATTTTTGTCTGTTCTAAAACGGGTGATATCCTAGTTGGACAGCCAAGGATCGCTGTAACAATGTATTATGTCATTTTTTTTTTGAAATTAAATAAATAAATAAAACTCATGAGGAAAAAAATGGAAAATTTGAGGAATCGAGCACTTATTGTGAACATTGGCGGCTTCTGTAATCAAAGGGAATGGCTGTCGACTTGTAATCTGTAGGTTCCGGGATAAAATCCAAGCGTGCGCAAGCAATTTTTTTGATTGATACATGATATTTCACAATATATTCTTGCGGCACGTTCCAATGTGAAGTACTTCCCACCTTTCACCACTCTATATCCATTCCCTCCTTTTGACTTCTAGCCACACAACGTACTACTACGCCAAGAGCTTGAGAGCAGTTGGAACACGCGTGGAGTATTCACAAAACGAAATAAAACTAATTTAGTTTAACTAATGTTGTAGATTGGCTGTTTCTGGCAAAGATAAAAACTAAAATAACTACGGCAAAAGAGGGCAGCGTTAAAAAACATATTATGTTCTGTCGCCATGGCAATCCAAAATGGACTTGAATTAATAACAAACAATTTATTATACAAAAGCAATGCAACTTACTGGCTGTCTGAGTACTCTCCGCATATTGCGAACATTCCTTCTTTACATCTGGGAGATCTAAATCCATTTCACCTCCGCCTTCTTCCTGGGGCCCTGGTTCCGTCTTGATGGAAACAGTTTCTGGATTTACTAGATCCATGGCACCGCTGTCATAGGCTTTGGTAATTGGTACAAGCCCAAACAAATATGCATACCTGAAACAGAACATAATTGTGACGGAACCCTATTTTAAATGAGCTTTTCATTTTGTTTGGTTAAATATTTTGTCAAAACAATGATATCATATGCGAAACTCATATTGGGAAATAGGGATATACATATTGTGAATATCTTGACCTTGGAGTTGACATTTAAAATCTGTTGAAAGATTCGTCGGATAACTCAATATAACTATAACCATAAGTAATGCAAATACTTTATTAAAGTAAAGCTCTTATTAAGTTCGCCAATGCGCTTTTAACAGAATATTTAAAACTAATTTAAAAAATATTTTTACTATAATAAGCAGACGTCTAAGTAACAGTTTGAACGTTCCGCAAACAAAACTCCAATAGATTTGTTAAATTAGGTGTACCGATAACGGCCGCTACACGATGATGCGTGATTCATAAAAGCATAAGTACTTTCTAATAAATATCACAAGCACGGGAAGATAAATTTAACTTCGTGGGTTCAACAGTTTAAGCGATATAAAGTAGAATTAGAGAGTAAAAACCGGGGGATGCTACTGGCCAACTGGCGATGAAAAAAGGATGAGTCAACAAATCGGGTTAGTTTTACACAGACAA
Organism: Hesperophylax magnus; assembly: GCA_026573805.1. Lineage (NCBI taxonomy): Eukaryota > Metazoa > Arthropoda > Insecta > Trichoptera > Limnephilidae > Hesperophylax > Hesperophylax magnus. The sequence goes on along the minus strand of JAIUSX010000172.1, from coordinate 12,547 downwards.
TAATGAAGTCTTAGACATGTTTTATGCCATCAGCAGTAATGCATGCATATTTAAATTGATAAAAAAACGATACATGCAAAAGTTTCAGACGGGTAAAATAATTATTCCTCTTTGGCGGCCAAAATACGCATTTATTTTGGATTTTGGTTAAAGTGGTTATCTCCAGCCATAGCCTGAAGAACAGTAAACATTGCGAATGTAGAATAAACGGTTGAATAAATGGTTCGATACCAATAACTTATCATTAAACTCGGGCAAAACTTATTACATAATATTAACACTAACAGACAGACAGTCGGGGCAGGATCATATAACACATATTATATAACCTTAACACCCACAAACAGACAGTCTGGGGGCTGACTCTGTATCTCTCACAAGCGTCCGTACCGCGGGTTTACGACTGACAAACCCGTTTTCACTGATTTTGGTACTCTTTAGCAAGTCGTCAACCCGAATTTAATCGAAAACTCAAAGTGACAGCTCAACGTTTCGCTTTAGATCGATATCTTCGGGCTTTTTGTATGGCCCCATTTTGTCACCCCCTTAACCACAGATAAAACGGTCGTTTGGTCCAGACAGGTAAATATATTGTGGACCATAAAGAATTCTCAAGGCCATTTAAAAAAGTGCAAATATAAACAATATAACTGAACCCAGCTAACATCGTTCATTCAATAGCCAAAAAAAAATTATATTTTAAAAATAAAAATATTGGAATGCAGGAAAAGGAAAATAAAAAAAACCCACAGCTATGCACACATCAAAATACTATGTATTTTCAAAAAGACGATGGACAGTTATACAAAACAGGGTCAGGACAAACGATGTATTTAGCATTGATTTATCATTGAAGTAGAAGATAATACAAATATATCTAAACATAACATGAAACAGAAAGAGACACAGAAAGAGACCCAGAAACATAAAAAGTAACGGTCTCAACTAGGAATCGAACCCAGGATTTCTGTCTTACTGCAATAACTTAATAGGATTTAATTTGACCTTGCAGAAAAATACAAGAATATATACACAAAATACATATTCAACGTGTTGAAAGATATTCATTATGTCAAGTAATAAAAAAAAAATTTGAGGCAGGGCCGACCCTGTGCGGGCGCAATTGGAACAGTCCACTTCGGGCGCTGAATTTTCAAGGGTGATAATACCTAAACCAACGTAAGATTATCTTTCATAAAAACCACGCTACGCATACATACAAATCATCAAAATATAATTGATTACAGTGATCGCCTATCTACTACCTAGGGCCTAGGCATCTACTGGTTTTGACAAGGAGCGCTAAAATTTTACTTGTGCCATGCGCCATTTGGCTCAGGGCCGACCCTGATAAATTATTAAGAAACAACACAATATTTAAACAATATTACTTCTAGATGTAAGTAGTGAACGTATTTTGGACTTATAATAGTTGAAGGTATTTTTTTTAATTTATGGTGAAATTCCTGAATATTTTCGATATTAATATATATTAATATTTATTTATTTATATTTATAGTTATTCGCTTATGTTTATTATCTGTTGACCTAATCGATAATTTAAATGCTTTCGTGTACTCATAGGATTACGTTACAACTATGTTTGTTTCAGGTATATATATTTGTTTGTGCGTTTACCAATTACCAAACCCTGCAACAGCGGTGCCGTGTATCTATTAAAGCCAGAAACTGTTTCCATCAAAACGGAACCAGGGCCCCAGGAAGAAGGCGAAGGTGAAATGCCGTACACTTATTTGGATTTCGACCTCCCAGATGTAAAGAAAGAATGTTTGCGATATGCGGAAAGTACTCAGACAGCCACTGAGTTGCATTGATTATGTTAAATAAATTGTATTAGACCGGTCGGTGGCTGAGTTGACATAGCGCTTGGGTCCCACCCAGGCGTAGTACGTTCAATTCCTCGGCTGGCTAAGTCTTCCATAACAACACAAGCAACTTTTTCCGCTTATTGTGGTGGTAGTTGGAGATTTTCAAATGTTCTCAGGTTATTCGTAACCCGGGAATGTTTGTTTCTTTAATAATAAAATAAAAATACAAGTCCATTTTGGATTGCCATGGCGACAGAAAATTATGTGTGTGTTAACGCAGTCCTCTTAAGTGGCAGTTATTTTAGTTTTTACCAGATTTTTTTATCTTTGCCGAAAACAGCCAAAGTTTTGTGTGTTACGTAAAGTTTTTATTATTTAATGGTATGAAATTTTGGTAATATTGTCTTTTTTGTTCTTGAATCCATTTTGTAATTTTGTGTCTGAATTTATTTTTGTTTTCCTCAATTTTATTTTCAAGTGTTAGACTGTTGAAAGCTTTTATAACATGGTATTGATAGTGTATTTGTCCAAAACTTGTATTTACCATCGGAGTTTTTATGTTTACTTTGTACGCTTGTCTAACTGTTCCTTTAGTGATATTTTGTGCATGTTGAAATTTGTTTTTTTTGTCAAAAATGTAGTTTATTAGTGTTTTAATGTATAATTGGCGTATATCTAGTATGTCACAACTGTTGAATATTTGGTCTGTATCAGTCAGTCTATGTTTTTTTAATATTACCTTTTAGATCGGTTTCTGTGCGATTTCTAATGAATCTTTAGCCGAGTTTGTTGCTCTTCCCCAAGCATTTATTCCATATTTTATAAATGATTGGCAAAGTGCCAAGTATATTGTTATTAATTGTTTTATTATATATATATATATTTCTTATGTTTAGAAAAATATGTATTGTTTTGAGGAGTTTATTTGTGATTTGTTTGATGTGACCATACCCTACGATCACAGATGCCGCCAATGCTTACAATAAGTTATTATTTTTTTTGGTAAACTAACGTCTTTAAGACAAGATTTTTTATGCATAGCACAAAGGGTAACAATTATTTTACAAGCAATAATTACGAAGGGACACGGGTTCGAGTCCCGTTGGCGTCATGTATCTTTTAGCAGGAGATTTTTCAATGTGGATGAGTGTTTCAGGCTTACAATAAGTGCTCGATTCCTCAAGTTTCCACCTCATTCTCATTCGTTAAAAATACATATTGATGGAAGAAAACATCATTCCATTGAATTAATAACAACAACTCCATACTGAAAGTACTCAAGAGCAAATGCTTATTCCTTCTGAAGCGGACATTCGGGGTCGTTTTTATTAATTTTCTTAAAATAACCTTGAACTCTCTTCACTTATTTCTCACTTCTGCAGGGTTAATCAATGATTTATTGTATTTTTTCTATTTTAAGCTTTTTTTTAAATGAGTTAAACATTGATAATCAATGTGCGTACATGTTGTTTTATAGCTTGCAATAATATGGAGACTATTACCGTCAAGGAGGAACTCGGACGCCGAGAAGATAATGATGGGGGATTCTCTTGTATGAAAGTTGACATAGACCTGCCGGATGTAAAAAAGGAATGCTCAGAACGCTTTGAAAGAATTGTCCAGTCCGGTAAAATCACTTTTTTTCTGAAATTTAACAATTCTGCCATCGATGTTATCAATTTCTGTGCTTTCTTACGCCAAGTGTAGATATTAAGCCGTATTATGCCTTTATAATCGTATTACTTTCTTTTTTTCTACAGATCAGAAGACGCATCCTGTGGAGAAACAATTATTTTGTCCTCATTATACCTATTCCAATTCTCATAAATCGAATTTCAAAAGGCACTTACGCATCCATATTGGAAAAAAACATTTGTCATGTTCGGTGTGCAACAATTTATATTCTCGAAAGGGCAATCTGATAAGACACATGCTGACTCACAGACGAGAAAAACCTTTTTCATGTGCCGAGTGCAACTATTCATGTTCTAGAAAAAGCAAACTGACGAGCCACATGCTGACTCACAGTGGAGAAAAACCTTTTTTATGTTCTGAGTGCAACTATTCATTTTCTCGAAAGGGCAATCTGAAGAGCCACATGCTGACTCACAGTGGAGAAAAACCTTTTTCATGTCTCGAGTGCAATTATTCATGTTCTCGAAGGGGCGATCTTACTAGGCACATGCTGACTCACAGTGGAGAAAAAGCTTTTTCATGTTCTGAGTGCAACTTTTTTTTTCTCGAAAGGGCAATCTGAAGAGCCACATGCTGACTCACAGTGGAGAAAAACCTTTTTCATGTCTCGAGTGCAATTATTCATGTTCTCGAAGGGGCGATCTTACTAGGCACATGCTGACTCACAGTGGAGAAAAACCTTTTTCATGTTTCGAGTGCATTTATTCATGTTCTCAAAGTGCCAAACTGAAGAGCCACATGCTGACTCACAGTGGAGAAAAACCTTTTTCATGTTCCGAGTGCAATTATTTATGTTCTCAAAATAGCCATATGAAGAGGCATATGCTGACTCACAGTGGAGTTAAAATCTTTTTCATGTTTCATGTGCATTTATTCATGTTCTCAAAGTGCCAAACTGAAGAGCCACATGCTGACTCACAGTGGAGAAAAACCTTTTTCATGTGCCGAGTGCAACTATTCATGTTCTAGAAAAAGCAAACTAACGAGCCACATGCTGACTCACAGTGGAGAAAAACCTTTTTCATGTCTCGAGTGCAATTATTCATGTTCTCGAAGGGGTGATCTTACTAGGCACATGCTGACTCACAGTGGAGAAAAAGCTTTTTCATGTTCTGAGTGCAACTTTTTTTTTCTCGAAAGGGTGATCTAAAGCGGCACATGCTGACTCACAGTGGAGTTAAACCTTTTTCATGTTTCATGTGCATTTATTCATGTTCTCAAAGTGCCAAACTGAAGAGCCACATGCTGACTCACAGTGGAGAAAAACCTTTTTCATGTGCCGAGTGCAACTATTCATGTTCTAGAAAAAGCAAACTAACGAGCCACATGCTGACTCACAGTGGAGAAAAACCTTTTTAATGTTCTGAGTGCAACTATTCATTTTCTCGAAAGGGCAATCTGAAGAGCCACATGCTGACTCACAGTGGAGAAAAACCTTTTTCATGTTTCGAGTGTAATTATTCATGTTCTCGAAGGGGCGATCTTACGAGGCACATGCTGACTCACAGTGGAGAAAAAGCTTTTTCATGTTCTGAGTGCAACTTTTTTTTTCTCGAAAGGGTGATCTAAAGCGGCACATGCTGACTCACAGTGGAGAAAAACCTTTTTCATGTTTCGAGTGCATTTATTCATGTTCTCAAAGTGCCAAACTGAAGAGCCACATGCTGACTCACAGTGTAGAAAAACCTTTTTCATGTTCTCAAAATAGCCATATGAAGAGGCACATGCTGACTCACAGTGGAGTAAAATCTTTTTCATGTTTCATGTGCAATTAATCATGTTCTCAAAGTGGCAGTCTGAAGAGTCACATGCTGACTCACAGTGGAGAAAAACCTTTTTCATGTTCTGAGTGCAATTATTCATCTTCTCAAAATGGCCATCTGAAGAGCCACATGCTGACTCACAGTGGAGAAAAACCTTTTTCATGTTGTAAGTGCAACTATTCATTTTGTCGAATGGTTTCTCTGACGAGACACAATCTTAAACACCATGGAGTAAAACGAACTACACACGAAATTATTTTCTATCGTTAGTAAAGCTAAGGTTAAGAAGCTTCATGTTATTTAATATTTTTTGTAAGCAGCTCCGCAACTCACACAGCTTGGCATCTGAGAACGTTTAAAGTGTATATCAATTTTGAAGAAAAAGTGGAAATACGGCCAGCAAGAACGAAACTATTTATGTGGTGAAGAACGATAATGCCGGCCTATTGGCCGTGTCTTATTCAAATTAAACTAAATGACTGACATTCCGCAAAAAAGATACTCAATATCCAGGCCAAGCTATCCTGGTTTAATAGCCAGAAATGATAAAACTCTTCTACATCTCGAGCCGGGGATGTTGAACGATGAAACTGATCTCTCAAACATATATATTTATTCATCATCAAAGTTTCGCTTAACGACAGCGGATGCACTGTAACCGAAGGTTCATAAAACTGTAGCATACCAATTATTCTCACTAAATATTGTATTTATATTCGTTTTTTAAGACATCTTCTGAAAGTAAAGCAAAATGGGTGAATTATTATTAACATTGTTAATTTGATTTTTCGAATATAGTTAAAATATTTCATTTGTGTTTGTTGTCTTAGATTTTTTTAATGCTTTATTCTTTGTACCTTCGAGCCTTTCAGATTATTATTGAGACAATAATAATACTCCGTTAATAGTAGTTTTCGATGATAGCCAGCGAAAAATAATATAAGTTATAACTAATAAGTGCACATATTTCAACTCGATTGTATAACCACTGGAGCGACAACGAGAAATACATAATTTTGCCTCGATTGCTCGAGATATCCAGACGATCTTTTTTTAAATTTGTCGCCAACATTTAAAAAAAAAAAAATTAGTATTTTTTCATGGAGTCATACAAACTTATAATGGTGCTATATAGCCAATGAGTTAACCTGTATTTTGCCGTTTGTTTCATTTTTGTAGGATTGATAGAAAAAATATAAAAAATCGTAAAGTTTATAGTCGCGCGAATCCTGCGTGTTTGTTACTTTGAAACTGCCGTGACAGCTACTTTTTCGAGTCATTTTCTTTTGCCTTTTTTAACTAATTGAATAGTTTAATACATACAGTCTATTTCACAATGTCAAAATCGAAGCGAAGCTTTTTATATAATTGAGATTTAATACTGGATATTTATGACCATGTTTTTATATTGGATAGTAAAACAAGAAACAGGGTTTTAAATAAGATTTATATCATAGCAATACATATGACTAATCTTTCAGAAAATACCTTGTAAATTGCTTAAATTCCGTATTATTTTGACATTTTTCCTCCAGAATAGGTGATTTGACAGTGTTTAAGCTCAGTACACACCGGGTGAATTAACCTAGCAAAGCTTATGATGATGGTTATGAAACCTTTCGTGTCAAACTTGTAGGAGCTTAGAACGGTAATTAAAATCTTTAATTTATTGTAGAAAGCAATCACTTTGTGGTTTGACATATTTAATAAAATAAAATAAAATACTTTTAGTTTTAAAACCACGAGTAGTAATAATTTGTACCTTAAAGATGCTTGAGTAAATGAGTAAAGCTAAACCGGTCAATTCTAAAATCTATTAAAAACTCGTGGTTTTAAAACAAAAAGTATTTTATTGAAACCTATCAACCCTAGGATTTGCGACATCTATGTTTTAACGGATAAAGCTTCGTTTACAGTGCAAAATAAAGTTGGGTTTTGTAAAAAAATAGTTGGGGGGGGAAATAAATTATAGAACAAACAATTTATTTATTTATTACTTGCAATAAAAATAATTGAATTTTATATTGGTTTCATAAAATTTAAACAAAACAATACATAGTATCATTATGCCTCATTCCAGAGTGATACTCTCAGTATCGCCCTGGTGACAGACCACCATTCAAAATTGAACATTGCTTGAAATGGTTTCATTATGTATAGTGACTAGATCTAAAATAGCCACTTTACTAGATATAGATAAATTGAAAAAACATATATAAAAAGACAAAAACAAAACAAGTAACGTGTACAATATACAGGGAAAAACGAGAATACCTATGCATTTTTCAATATGTATATTTCAATAATCAGAATTGAAATATACATATTAAACGTCCACCAAACCTTCTCCAAAAGGACCCCATAATCGAACCTTTTGGGGCTTTGTCGTAACAACATTTTAATGAGATGTAAATATGCGGAAAGAACCTGGACAGAATGCGGAAAGATCTGTTCACCAAATACAAGTGAATAGCCAAGTACTTCACCACCTTCCTCTTCCCCATCTCCTTCCATAACTTCTGTCTCACAACATCCCCCAATTGGGGATGCTATCATACAAAAAACCATCAGGCGGCAGAATCGATCGCATTGCCTGCCTATCATCCTGGTCTTGTCTCCTAAGTTTTATGGCCAAAGCGGGGTCAAGTGCATTGCTAAAATTTAAGATGGTCCTGGTAACATGCATAAAGTATCCTCGTTGCTCACTCCGTGGTCGACGTCGCTTGCTTCATCGTCCACGTCGCTCGCGCGGCTATTCTCCATGTCCGTTTCTGAAACAACAGAAATCACAAATTAATTTAATGGGTCTGTATTTCAATTACGGACCGCCTCTGGTACGACGTTTAAAAAATAAACTAATAGCACGATAAAACGAATCAAATACTTGAGGCGGGCAATGTCAAGGTTTAGAATAACATCAGTGTATTTTTGAGCCGATGTATGAATGTGAATAAAGCAAAGAGTATGTCTGCCAAGACGGAGTTGTGTAGCGGTCCATAATTTCTGCCTACCCCTGCGGGGAAATGGTATGGTGGATTTGATGGTTAGTTATTTATTTTTTTAACTCACGGTTCCTAAGTGCCGACTTTTCTTGATAGCGAGCTGCTGCGTCCACGTCGCTCGCTTCACTTTAATGGAATAACTTTATTTCCAATGCACACGTGAATTCATTAAATCGAATTTTGTAAAAACAAAACACATTCTGTAATGGCGTCGCAAAAATTCACATTTGGTTTTAGAAATGTATTAAAAACAACAATAGTTTTTTACATAATAGAGTTGAAAACACGTTGAATAGTTATACAAATGATTAGCAGATACACTGGTACAATAATATTAAATTAAAATGATATACTTACGACATTTCAATGATTTATATATCTGACAGTTGTAAAACGCACGTAGCACAATCCAACGGTGAGTCGCTATATGCACAGCGACTAGTCGACAGGGGGCGTGGCCAACATATCCGAGCATACCCGAGGTGTGAAACGAAACGTCAGAAATGGCGTTGTAATAATATAATGTAAACAAACCTTTTTAGAACTACGCTAGGTTTGTGTAACATGGTTTGTGATTCAAAAGAAAGTGTCCCCTTAATACCGCCTGCTCGCGTCAAGGCAAGAAAAACATCCCAGTTTTCAATTAGTTTAGCGGCTACGCTAGGTTTGTGTAACATGGTTTGTGATTCAAAAGAAAGTGTCCCCTTAATACCGCCTGCTCGCGTCAAGGCAAGAAAAACATCCCAGTTTTCAATTAGTTTAGCGGCTACGCTAGGTTTGTGTAACATGGTTTGTGATTCAAAAGAAAGTATCCCTTTTATACCTATACTTCACTTCGGGTATGCTCGGATATGTTGGCCACGCCCCCTGTCGATTAGTCGATGTGCATATAGCGACTCCCAATCCAACGAAATATTTGAATAAAAGACAAATGTTTAAATTTCCATATAAGACTTATCGATTCTAGGATTTGCGACATCTATGTTTTAACGGATAAAGCATTTCAATAGCTTTGTTTATAGTGCAAAATAATAGACGCGGAAATTTCCAAAATTTTAAAATAAATATTTTTCCGAATCACGAGAAAATTTGCAATATTTTTCAATAAAGCAAACGGAGGCATTTAAATTGGCGCATTTATATTACCAAAAGCAATCCAGTGGTTAAGGCTTTTACGTACATATATAATAATATTTACGAAATAACATTGGTAAACAGTGCAGGAAATGACTGTCCAAAACACTTGCACAAAAATATACATAAATAAAAATATGGTTGACTTTGATCCACACAGTATGTAGGCACAAAATATAAAACAATAAGGTATACCTATATATTGAAATTGATGTACCAAACATATAAACAACATCGGAGTATCTGTTTCCTAGCTGTTGAATACGTCGCATAGGAGTGTGATATTGGGACGTTGATATACGTAGAATTGATACAATAATATGGTAGGCACTGTCTTGTAACTGACCTGCTTGGAGTATGAAAAGAGATTACATATAATAAATCAGGGGTATCAAACATTGAATTAATGATTTTATACAAACAAGTTAAATCAATAGTAAGTTATAATTTTATCGCATAAAGTTAAGAATGCTTAAAAGTAAAAATATTTATGTTACAAGTGTCCCGTTGACAGTTTGCTTAATACGTATATTATGTGAGTCATTCAATTACATGGAATTAAACATAATCAAAAGCATTATATTTATAGGATGACTCGTCATGATGATTTAAACTAGAAATATGTTTGCAATAAATAATTCTAATGCAAAAATCGTATGCACAGTAAAAATAGTAACGAAATTTGAAATATCTCACGGCCGCTTTCACCAATAAGACGGCAGAAGAGAGACCGCTCAGTCCCGAAAGAGATTTTTTTTATTTTTTATTTAGTTACTTTTTTAAATAATTAGGTACATTTTTGTATGGCACATGAAATAAAATATATTTAAAAAATTAAAACAGATCATTGAAGTCCTCCTCACTAGGAGATCCTGTGCTGAGGGGGACTATATATGTTAGTATACGTTTACAGCAACTAAGATGATGTTTTAAATATATTAGCTAGTTCTTCTTCCGATATTTCCGCCAAGATTTGATGTCCTTAATGTAGTTATTTTTCGTTTTCCTTTGTTTGATGTTGAGAGGGAGTTTATTATATAATTTAATTGCTAAAAATTCAGAGTTTCTTTGTCCAAAGGTAGAATTACATTTAGGAATATTTAGCATGTCTGTTTGCTTGGCTCTGGTTTTATGATCGTGAGAGGGGTTTGCCTCTGGTTTATTTTTTAAGTGAACTAGAATATTTTTAGCATAGATTTTTTGTAAACTTGGAACATCAAACAGATTAAAAATATCAGTAGTTGGCGTCCTTACGGGGAGCTTTAATATGGTCTTTACGATCCAATTTTGAGTTTTCTTTAGTAGTTTAATATGGTTTGATGATGCTGAGCCCCATCCTATTATTCCATATTCCAGTAGAGAGTGGCATAGAGCATAATATACTCTCTTTAGATCTGTAGTTGACAAGATATTTCGTAATTTTTTGAAGAAATAGATGAGTTTTGTTAGCTTTTTTGAGGTTCCTTCGATGTGTGCATCCCAATGAAGTTTGTCATCAATTACGATCCCAAGATATTTAACTGTTTTAGTTTGGACTATATGCGGGCAAGAACATTGCGGATATTTGTTTAGACATTCATGTAATTTGAGTGTATGCTCATTCGTTGGTTGACCTCTTTTGGTTTTAGAGAAAGTTAGATATTTAGTTTTACTCACGTTTAATGTAAGGGAGTTTGCTTTTAACCAGTTTTCGAGTACAGTCAGACCTTGCTCCGCTTTTTTATGTGTGCTTGTCCAATTTTGTTCATAGAATATAATGACAGTGTCATCTGCAAAGCTCATTATGTCTCCTTCAATGGGAAGACTCATAAGGTCATTAATATAAATGAGAAATAGTATTGGACCCAATACGCTTCCTTGAGGGACACCGTACTTGATTGTGTGATGTTTTGAATATCCACATAAATAAACAATAAATAATAAACGAACGTGCTCCAAAAAATTTTTATGGCAGCTAACAGATAAGATTTATTGACAGGCGGGCTTGAAGTGCATATGTTCCGACGGGAAGGAAGAAAGAGATCGCAGGGCAGTCAGTTCTTGAACGTGGGTACGTTGGCAGCTCCGAGAAATGAATACAAATCAGAAGTGTTGTGTGAAATTACAGTTGATTAGTGAATTCAAATGGTGTTAGAAAGCTTTGTTGTATATTGAATTAAAGTGAAATATTATTGAACCGGTGGTTGTGTAAAGTGAAAGTGGTTGGACTCAGTGAGAAAACAATTAATAATAATGACAATAATAACAATTGGATAATTTGTAGAGCGCCGTTTTGTGAAAAATCACCCCAGGGGCGCTAAGGGTTGGGCGATCGCGATTATAATATAAAATGTGTTAAATTAAACGTGATTTCGTAAATATGTAGTTCAAACTAAATTACTTGTTTTAATAACATGAAAATAATAATAATAATGATTGCGTTGTAAAATAGAGTGAACGTATTTAAAGGCAGGAAGTGTTTTAATCGGGCTAGGGAGGAATTGATTTGACGAGATGGCATTCTATCCACGGAGACCGAAATCCAGAGAATTAAAAAAAATCATAAACTCGGGTTCGAATCCCAACAGAGATTAGGGAGGTACATTTGTATTTACAGAATTATTTAATTACCCTTTTATAAGCGTAGGGAGGGGACCAAAATTGAACAGATTGCAAGGATTTCGCTAAAATGAGGAAAGAAGCCGTAGGGAGGAGGTCGAAAATTAAAGTGATTTAGCTATATAGTGTAACCAGGTAAGCTTCACGCTGAGAATGAGAGATGACTAACTGGGTGAGTTTTTTTATATTATTTATTAAATTCCAGAGGACCCCTTTAAAAGACGGATACAACTAAGTTTACGACACCTGCCGCCCAAATAATGTTATCATTAAAAGGAATACCCTAGACGGATTGTCAATCAGCTGTGAGTGAGAGACAGGCCAATGACCTTTTCATATATAGGCCGAGAGGCGCGGTGTACAGTCAGTCAAAGGGGAAGTTTTGCTAGCGTATGACCTCCCGAATTGAAAGCGATCGGATGCAACCAGACGGAACAAAATGAAAACTTTTCTTCTGTTATTTGACTTTCTAATTTAATGCTTTTCATCTATTGTTTGACTTTCTAAGTTACGAATTGGGATGCAC
>JAIUSX010000171.1:0-341859 GCA_026573805.1 Hesperophylax magnus | reverse complement strand
GGAATCGTGGGAAGTTTCATAGTTTTAGTACGCAGCAAATAGCTCGAATTATAACATGTCCCCCCCTCCCATAAAATGAGAGCAACGGTTTTTTTAAGTTAAGTTGCTGTAATTATGTCTTACATTGTTTTCGTTAAGACCTCCGAAAAGATATATCTTCGTTTTCGCGATCTAATTCATTCAAATTACTGAATGTCATATTTGGATAGATCCTTGTAGTGGATCGTGTAGGATTATTTCATTGATTATAAATCCTGACCCAACATTTATTATCATCATCATTGTTTGAAGATATAAATTATTCAAAAAATCTACAGTACTTCAATTGTTTGTAAACAATAAAAGAAATAAGAAAATTGGACAATGTATAAATAAAAATATCAATTGTTGATGCTTGGAATTGTATGATTTAAGATCACCATTGAATTGATCGATTATTTGAGATACCAATATTTTTTGTATTAAAAATATAAAGTTTTTTTACGGTTTTTTTTTTTCGATGTCTGTCTCACTAGAATTAACCTGTGTCGAGACAGACGTATTGAGTACATAAATGAATGTTTACATATTATTTCATAACATTAAATGACATATAATATTCAGGTCATTGTGTTGCAAGTTCATTTAGAGTTTCATTATATTTTTCATGTTACAACAATTGTCATCGACAATATTTAAAGTTGAAAGAGTGGTAACTATTCAATAATAAGATTTTTTTGTATTACGCAATTCACCCTAAAGAGAGTGCTATGTGCCGTTAAAGTTAAGGGAGATGGTTATAATTTTATGGGAAATCTATACGGGAATAGGAAATCTCAAATATTGAAGTCATTCAAGTCTATGAACTTGTATAGAACTGAAAAAATGCGAGAATTGTTGAGAGAAAGTAAATAAGGAATACTAAGGGGAGATTGGTGGGTGATTTTTATAAGTAAGCGATAAATGCCTTTGAAAGATGAATGATTTTTACAATTAAAGAAAACGTGATCAAGAGTCTCATTTTCCATGCCGCACTGGCAGAGTGGACTATCTAGGACCCGGATTTTAAACAAATGGGATGCAATGGAGCAATGACCAATTCTCATTCTCGAGATACAGGATATAAATCTTTTGGATTTTTTTTTGCCGTGGAACCAAGGTTTACTTGGAATATAATTTTGTATTTCAGCGTAAAAAGCATCAGTTCGGGTTTTCGTATTATTCCAATTTTCTCCCCAGGAGCGAATCATGTTGGATTTCAGAATTGAGATGACGTCAGAGATAGGGATTCTAAAATCTAAAGGATTAGAGCCAGAGATCGTTCCAAGTTTAGCTAGGGAATCGGCTTTCTCGTTACCCTCAATTCCTAAATGGCCAGGGACCCAAACCAATATTGTCTCAAAATTTAATTCATTTAAAGATTTAAGGGTGTTTCTGATATTATAAATAATAAAGTCTTCTGGTTTATGGATATTTGAGGAAATTTTCAACACTGCGCTTAGTGAGTCAGTGCACAGTAAGGCTCGTCGAATATTGAAAAGCTGGATTTGGCTCAAAGCTTGTTCAATTGCGAAGCATTCTGCAGTAAATATAGAAATTTCTTTAGGCAATTGATAAGACAAATCTAAATCGAATTCGGGAATGTGTACCACAGCTCCACAATCTTTGTTATCAGACTTAGAACCATCTGTGTAAATGATTGAAAATTCTGGAAACTTAGAAGATGTAATGTTTTTAAATTTTTCCTCAACATTTTGATTAGATGAGGTTAAAATATCAGTTCGGAAGTCTGAAGTTATATCGTTGGGAATATAATTGATAGAATCAAATGGGATGATAAAAATAGGAAGGATAGGATCTTTTTGTAGATTTTGGAGGGAAGAAGACAGAGATTTGAATGAAAGAAAACTTTTTTGAAGGAGAGGAAGACGATTTTTATCTGTCGATCTTTTTTCGTTGTTTAAGTTATTGAACAAATAATCAAGGCTTTGTTCTAAAGGGTGACGCGATATAGAATAAGATTTAAAAATATATTTATCAGCCAGGAATTGTCTCCTTAAAATTAAGGGGGGATCAACACATTCTACCCGGAGAGAATTAATTGGAGAAGATTTCATTGCTCCAATAATTATTCTGAGCGCTTTGGACTGAATTCTTTCAAGTTTTTTGTCCAAATATTTAGGAAGAGGATCAAAAAGAAATGTTCCATAATCCAAATGGCTTCGCACTAGAGCACCATACATTAATTTAAGAGTAGTAGGATGAGATCCCCACCACACTCTGGAAACAGCTGGCATAATATTTAGCCCCTTTTCACACTTAGCCGAAATGTTCTGAATATGCGGGAGCCAGGAAAGTTTATGATCCAAAAGTAGTCCAAGAAATTTAATTTGCTTAACGATTTGAAGAGGGACATTATCAAAGCAGACAGAAAAGGGGGGTATTTTTCTTTTGCGCGTAAAAGCCACTACTTTGGTTTTAGACGTAGCTAAATTCATTCCATTTGTCAACAACCAAACTTTAATATTATGTAAAGCCAAATTCAATTCCTTCGCAGCGCGCGATTAATTTTTGTGTGATAAATATATAAGGAAATCATCAGCAAAATAAAGTCGCTTGATAGATGAAGGAATTACACTGTCTAAATCACTTATATATATTAAATAATAATGGACTGACTACGGACCCCTGAGGTAACCCCTTCCATAGTTTGCGATTTATCGTTTTTGAGGATAAGTGGATAATAATGGATCTGTCTGTTAGTAAATTAATAATAAATTTAACTAGTTTTAAGGGAATTTTTATTTTAATTATTTTTTCTTTCAAAATGTTAATTAATACATCGTCGTAAGCTGACGAAAGATCAAGAAATGTGGCCAGAGTGCAAGAATTAAGGGACTGAAATATACGGATGTCTGTTGTTAACACACTTAAATTATCTATGGTTGATTTCTTTTTCCGGAAGCCATATTGATTAGGAGAGATAATTCTGTGATTTTCAACAAACCATTCCAATCTGTTCTTTATCAAGTGTTCTGCTACTTTCATTAAACATGACGAAAGAGCAATAGGACGATAGGATGAGATTTCAGATGGATTTTTGTCTGGTTTTAAAATCGGAAGGATTCTTTGAACTTTCCAGACTTCCGGAATAATCATAATCCCGTTTCGAACATGTAATTAATTAGGGATAAAAAATATTCAACCGACATGTCTGAGAATGCTTTAATGAAACAATATAAGATTCCATCAGGGCCAGGAGAAAATTCTGGAAGGGAATTGATTACTCGATTTAATTCACTTTCTGAGAAAGAAGAGTCCAGCCAGCTAGAGTGAGATGGATAAGAAATAAAGGAAGGCATTTCCTCACATCTGGCAACTGACGGAGGAGGTATCTTATCAGCAAAACCTATAATAATTTCTTCTGGAATATGTTTAGAACGCTGCGGAGTATATGACGAACCGAATTTTTTTAAATTGAACCATACGGATGACTAATAATCTCCCCAGATTCAGGAGACAAGCGTTCACAGAATTTTCGCCATCCAGACCGCTTTTTGTTTTTCAAAACGCGTTTCGCTTCTGCCTGGGCGGGTTTCACAGAAAGGTAATTTTCGAAAGATATACATTTACGGAAAATGGAAATTGCTTCTCTTCTGGATTTAACGACACTAGTGCATTCTTCATCCCACCATGGGGTGGAATGTTTTATCTTAACCCTAGAAGCCTAATCTATTTTATAGGTGCATAAAGCCTTAACACACGTCTCAGAGGCGTACACATGTTAATGACAGCCAGTAGGCCAAAATAAATCTATATGTGCCCTATTTTTCGATGGAATGTTAAGGTTGGTATGTAAACTAATAATAAAACACAGTTTTATCAATGAAATCTACTATCACACGTATTTATTACAACGAATCAAAACATTATGATTATATTCAAACAAAAAAATCATCTTCTTAAAAATCAACTTGAAAATTTGTTTTTTTTAAATAATCGTATATTTTTTTAAGATTAATTTTTTATTCTTAGGGCAAACATTAAAAGTAATGATGCTTTTAATTACTAGATATAATTTTAGAGCGATCTACACAGACATCAAATTTGTGCTCAGAAAATACTGATTTTTTGCACTTACAGCGCACTAATTTTGAAATTCTCTTTCTTTTAGCAGTTAAAATCGCAGTATTTACGTTTTTTTTGCTCTGGTTCTTCTGCTGGAAGTTTATTACGTGAATCAGTAGGTTTTGCGAAAATTTGGCTTATATATTATATTTGGCTTATAAGTCGGAGTTTCATGTCTGAATCCAAGGCTTGACCGAATCTGTGCTGAGTTGTTTAATGAATTCTCTTTTGTTTGAGAGTTTCTTTGATCGTGTTGTGGCCATAAATTACAGCTGAATTAACAAAAGCCATGTTTAAGATGCCATAGAAAACAGCCATTGACCATCAATTAGTTTTGCGGCTGCATGACATTGAGGCGCACATTTGATAAAATGAATCTACTCCTCCTTTTGTTTGGTTCTAGAAATGAATCATGTCTGGTTTGCCACTTGAATTATTAATTATTGCATTTTCATCACAACAATATAAAAGGTAAATCATCAAAACAAAACGTAGAACTGCCAACAGGTCGAGATCTCGAGTTTTTCAATTTTTCGTGCATTTCCCGCGTATTTGATCGAATAGTGTAGTATTTAATTTGTAATTTGAGCTGGTCTTCGAGAGGTGCGGACTTTATTCATAGCTGAAGTTCTGTGAGATGACTGACCCTAATTTGTTGACCAAACATCCCGCGTCCATTCTTACCGCGAAGAGTATTTCCAGGAACACGATAAATTTGCCCTGAGTTGGCAGATTGCGAAGCATGAGCAGAATCAGATGCTAGGTCAGCTTTTGAAATTTTGAGTCGGCTTCTTCAGTGGGAGCAGATTCTTGTAAAGAAAAAGCCTCTTCAGTTACACAGTTATTCTCATCTTCGCTTTGAATGTCGTCCAAACTGGCTGTCCTCATCTTCAGGAGCTGATTCTCCCAGAGAAAGACTATCTTCTTGGTCTAAGATTTTCAAAATATCGTTACTGTTCAATATATTAGACCATGACATATTGGTATCTGAAACAATTCCAAAATAAACATGAAATGGACGAAAAATTAACGAAAATAAAAACACATAATCTAAGTTAAAAGTTACACAAAGCCTAAAAAAACGTCTCGCAGGCGTACTATACCTCAAAAACTCAAAAATGGCTGGACTTACCTTAGTGATACAGGTACCATCGGCGAGCTCCCGTCGGCCACTGGGTTGGTTAAAAAGCACGAGGCGCTAACTTGAACCGTTAGAAAGAGAAATAGAATTTACGATTGTGTGTACGCCTCGCAGGCGTAGATAAGGCTTCTAGGGTTAATGTTAACATTACGTTTTTTAAGTGTTTTTTCTGCAGTTTTTATTATCATGTTAGGAAATAATTCACATTGTAAACTAGTGTTGATAAGGGAAGACTTAGATGCTAGAAAAATTTCTCCAATTCGCGTCTTTCGTTTTAAATTTAAAACTATTGTTTATCGAAAAGGAATGCATGGAAGATAGATGGTGGAAGGTAATTATTATAGGAAAATGGTCACTGGAAAGGGGATCTTTAAGAATGTTCCAAGAACATATGGGAATCACCGAAGATGAGCAAAGAGATAAATCGACTGCACTTTTCCGATTTTGAGGGGCAGTGAAACGAGTTGGAGATCCGTCATTTACGGCCGTTGTGTCCAATCGAAAAAATCAACTTCTGAGCCGATATCTCGGCTCATCCCTGCTCAAATGCACAAATACGTTCTTCCTAAAGCACAATCATCGCCATATTGATCGCATACACCACTTAATTTAGGGAAGCTGGTCTAGAGGATTAAGCTTGCCTGATTATGCCCTACTTATAAAAACTGACAACAGAGTATCGCTGTCAGTGTCAGTCACCCCGTATTTATTATCAATAAAATTCGCGCGCTTGACATTTTTTTAAATTTGAATAATGGAAGACATATTAGATTTAGTAGATATCGTGGAATGGGCTGAATTACTCGATGCTAATATCGGGATTCACAGGCGCCGAGAAGATAGAGATATTAATTATATCGAATTATTAAATGATTCTGAATTTTATAACCGTTTTAGGATGACTAAAACGTGTTTTTTATATGTTTTGAGCCAAATAGAGGATAACTTAACTTATGCAAGTGAAAGGTAAGTTTTGACTTTTTCGAGTGTCATTTTTGCAATTAAAATGCGAAATATTTAGCACTTATCAGATGTGAAAACCTTTTATCTAATAAATGTTATTATGCTTTGCTTTTTTAGAAACTGCCCAATTTTGCCATGCAACCAATTGCTTGTAGCCTTAAGGTTTTATGCAACTGGAAGTTTCCATATCACAAATGGGGACTTTTTCAAAATTTGCCCATCTACGACCAGCAAAATTGTAAAGAGGGTCTCTATCGCCTTGGCAGGTTTGAGACCACTCCATATAAAATTACCAATTGGGGAAGAAGTGGAGATAGTCAAAAGGGAGTTCCATGACGTAGCGGGATTCCCCAACGTAATAGGTGCAATTGATTGCACTCATATTAAAATACAATCCGTGGGTAAGTGCCAGACATGTGTTGGTTTTGCCTGCATGTTTTTCTGTACAGTACCAATTAAGTACCTATTGTGTTAACCATCTGCTTTCTCCAAAAGGTGGACCAGAAGCTGAAACCTTCAGGAACAGGAAGGGCTACTTTTCCATCAACGTGCAGACGATTTCAGATGCCACTTTGAGGATACGGGACATCGTAGCCAGTTGGCCAGGGGCTACCCACGACTCCCTCATATTTCAAGGTTGCCGCGCTAAGGCCATATTTGAAACAGGGAATTACCCAAATGGAGTACTACTAGGAGATAGCGGTTATCCATTAAAAGTATATTTATATATTCAAATACCTTTTTGCATAACATAACTTTAAAAAGAATGTGCATTATGAATAGGTACTTGGACCAAGTAAATGAAATTGTATTTGAGTAGTATGTTAATGAGAGATGAGAAGGTGATAGATATTGAAAGAAGGGTAAATGCAGGTAACTCAATTAATGGTGGACCAAACGCAGTTTGCGCTAACAAAAAATCGTCACTCTTCTCCCACTAGCTCATTTGAAAATGAGTCATTTGTCGTGTTTTCAATGAGTTGTTAGTCAATCACCGATCCATAAGGGTTGGGAAATGGAAGGATAGGTACATTTATAAATTAAACAATCTCTTACTATACAAATGTATTTATTGTGTATTGCAGTAAATGAATCCACGCTACTAGAAAAAGCTTTAATCTCTTTGTGGATGGATTTGGCAGTTAATTTACTGATTGTAAATCTATTTTTGCTACCACCTCTCTCTAAACTGTCGACCAATGAAAATGCACGCAGTTTTGTTAGTTTTAACGAGCAAATATTAAATATTCAGTACTCAACGTAAAATATCTTACAGGATTGAACTTTTAGGAAATTAAAAAAAAAAACAAAGAGAAAACCGCTTTGTTAATGAAGGTTTTTTTAAATCTAAACACTTAACTCTAACGTTTGATAAAACTACAGAAAAACGTCATCCACATAAAGATTCAGCATTAAAAAAACTAGGCAGAAAGTTACATATTTTACATAAATAATAGAATATAGTTCACAGTTTATAGGAACATAGTATTATAATTATAACAGTAAGTAGCAACACCCATACATCGGAGTGACCAATCACAGACATCCGGAACTTTAGTGTTCGCAGCTCTCTATGCCAAGGACCACATGTAGTGGAGGATCCTTGTTCACCAGGGCGTTTGGAGTGGGAGTCGTGACCCTCGGCAACAGAGGAAATGACCCAAGAAGAAGCGGCAACATGAAAGCAAAACATAAAGATTAAAAAGTACACATAAAAGGCATTCATATTGATATTGGTCTGCGAAGCTAATGAACGATGACCAATGAATAAGAATCATGATATCAAGGTTCCCACAAAAAATAAGCAAAACTATTTTAATGCAAAAGACAACAGAATATAGGGAGAATTTTACATTATTTATGGTGGCGGAAGGAGCGCACATAGTGGAGGGTCCTTGTTCATCACGGCGTTTGGAGTGGGAGTCGTGACCCTCAGACAACAGAGGAAATGATCCAAGAAGAAGTGGCAACATGAAAACAAAACAAAGGAAAGATTAAAAAGTATACACAATTAACAAAAATCATCATAATATGAAAGAAAAGAGTTCCCACAAAAAAATAAGCAAAATTGATTTTCTAGGAATTGAAGGTCGAACAGTTGGCACCGGCATCACTGGACTCTCAGGAAGTGTGAAAATTGGATTTTCATCCTGAAGAAAACATAAGAAGAATATCAAGTTTCATAACCAGCAACAACCAATTTAAAAACAAATTATGTGTAAACCAAGACCATGTAATAAAATAACATTTTACGTATGGGAAAATAAAGAAATTTAAATATTTTGCAGATTAGTTATTTCAAGTTATTAGTTGTTGACGGCCTCCGTGGTCGAGCAGTAAGGCCCTCGACTAGCAATCCGGAGGTTGAGTGTTCAAATCCCGGCATGCGCCAGTAAATTTTATTTTGATTACCTTTTTTTAATCCATAAACTATTAATTTAAAATAATAAATAGTATATTTGCAGCATATTCCAGAGTGGAAGATACTGTCAGTATCACCTTGTTGTAACACCACCATTCAGAATAGAAACGTTGAATTAAATGGTTTTAGCCATGCTAGGTGACCAGACCCTTCCCCTCCCTAGTACCTTCAGTCTCACAACACATTCCAATTTGAGATGTCGCATCTCACCGCACTGACTACGTGCGGTTGGGAGCAGTTGGGACTCCAATGCGAATAATGAGATTATTGGGAATTAAGATAAATGAAATAAAATTTACCAATGTCCATTCCTCAATCTCTGCTGATTCCTGTGATGGCTGAATTATTTCCTCCCGGCTGGTGGATGTCTGATGACCATCATCTTGGACGGCGGGACCGTTTGAATCAAACCTTTCAAAAAACAATAGAAATACATTTAAATAAGTCATAAGTAACTTGCGCATTCCAGCTATTGTTGTTGAACTACAACGCCAATGCAATGTCATCACCAAATACTCTGAGGCAGTTTACTTATGCATAATATCATTTTTAATATTCTTATATAAAGGCCCCTAACATCATTTAATTAAATACAAAATATTTTAACTTACGTATTTGCCATCCCGGAACAACTTATCCCAAGTGCTGCTTCAACCTTTAGCAGCACTGGATCTTCTATTTCTTGGCTCGGCCCTCCGCCAGTTCCAAATAACTGGCAACGAATTCTTGCCCTCTGCGTTCTGGCATCTCGTTTCAAATTGTCCCAAGACTTTTTTAGAGCTACGAGGGACCTGCAATCATATAGGTATAAAATATCACGAGAAATCAATTTGGATGTATAGAAATTCTAATTAACTAAACATCACACCATTTCCAGAAAGGTTATGCAGAGAGGACACACTCCTTGCCTCATTCACAACCATTGTCTCATACAGACTCTTCTGTTATTCCAACTATTGACCTGACTTCTACCACCATCACATTCGCACTCCTTTCTTGGTTCGTTCGTTCTATATGCTCAAACCATCTACGTCACTTCCTTAATCGAGGTACGAATCACAATCTATCTATGTACAAAATGACGTACGATAATATTATCACCTTGTTAATGGCATTTGAATTTGAATACATTATTATATAAAATCAGTAAAAACATGAAATAAACTCACCGGCTAGCCGAACTGCCGCTGTTGAAATTGAGGACAACATACAACATTTCATGCATCTTCCTTGGATTTCAAAAGTGCCCAATAATTAGGGCCACCTGTCGCTTTGGACAAAATAACTTGTGACGACGTTATCAGCTCAACAAGCCGCAAGCCGTCGTTCGGGGTAAAATTCTTGGAACGTTTTGACTTATCCATTTTGAATGTAAACAAACTGTGACCGTGTACCGTTACAGTCGTCAGACGTCAAAGGAAAAAGATAGTCAAGCTAAAGCTTTATTTTTTACATATTAAATACGTGGGTTTAAAAAATATAAAATGCTGGGTTATGTATTACACTATTTGGTAAATATTCGGAATCGCTGGACAAGGATTATATGAAATATTTTTAAATAAAACCTTCTGCTTTACCTTAATTACTATAAAAGGAATCTGACTGCATTTGGGATATTTTTAATTTTAGCATTTTAATTTTTAGTTACGTAAATCGAAAATTCACTTTCGTTGTATGGGATGACAGCTGGAATGATTTCTGTTGATGACATTTTCTCTGGTAGTAGTAGCTAGAATACATACGAGTAGCTAGAATTTGAATCATTTCAGAATGCAAATTCTAGTTAGGTACTGTTTTGGCCAAACTCGAAAAATAAAATATTTCTATGTTACTTAAAAAACTTAAATTATTTATATTTAGGTATTATTATAATTATTGTTTTATTTAACCTAAACTATAGTAACCTAACCTATAATAACCAAACCTAAACTAACCTAACCTAAATCCTAACCTAACCTATATCCAAACCTTACCCAACACACCTAACTTAACCGATAATAATCCAACCTAACCTAACCTATAATAATCCAACCTTACCTAACCTAACCTATATCCTAATAATAATCGAACCTAACCTATAATAATCGAACCTAACCTACAATAATCCAACCTAACCTAAACCTAACCTATATCCGGAAAAAATTCGGTTTATGGGAGTCACTCGAATAACCGAAATTGAACTTGATTTAGACTAATTTAGGGCTGGGGAATCCGAATCTGTAAGAATTAGGTGGGGGTCGGCACTATTAACTGAGTTATAGGGTTTTGAAATTTCGTACGCGATACATAGAAACCATGTTTTATTTATCAATTATGACATAAGAAAATCAAATTAATGACTTTTAATTAATTACTTTGACATTTCAGAAGTGCCAACCATAAAATAAAAAGTGTTGCCATATAATAATAATATCAATGCATGGAAAATTCAGAAAATTAAATATCATTTGCCAGATTTGTAGTTTATTATTTAAAATCTTGTAAATATTAAATTTATATATATATATATAACCTAACCTAACTGTGATTTTCTATAACAAAAAAATGACCCTTTAATAACGCCCACTCGCGTCCCCTTTAGAGTTATATCCCAGTTTTCAAGTAGTTTGTGGGCTACGCTAGGTTTGTATAGACTGGTTTGTGATTTGATTCTAATACCTTTTTTCCATGTTATTTCCTGTTGCAAAAAATTGCCCCTTTAATAACGCCTGCTCGCGTCCCCTTTAGAGTTACATCCCAGTTTTCAAGTAGTTTGTGGGCTACGCTAGGTTTGTATAGACTGGTTTGTGATTTAATTCTAATACCTTTTTTCCATGGTATTTCCTGTTACAAAAAAATGCCCCTTTAATAACGCCTGCTCGCGTCCCCTTTAGAGTTATATCCCAGTTTTCAAGTAGTTTGTGGGCTACGCTAGGTTTGTATAGACTGGTTTGTGATTTAATTCTAATACCCTTTTCCCATGTTCCTCTGCCTACTCTAACCCAAACTAAAAACCTAACCTATTTTGTAAAAAAATATTATTATTATATGGCAACACTTTTTATTTTTTGGTTGGCACTTCTGAAATGTCAAAGTAATTAATTAAAAGTCATTAATTTGATTTTCTTATGTCATAATTGATAAATAAAACATGGTTTCTATGTATCGCGTATGAAATTTCAAAACCCTATAACTCAGTTAATAGTGCCGACCCCCACCTAATTCTTACAGATTCGGATTCCCCAGCCCTAAATTAGTCTAAATCAAGTTCAATTTCGGTTATTCGAGTGACTCCCATAAACCGAATTTTACCCCAATATCCTAATAACAATCCTACCTAACCTATAATAATCCAACCTAACCTATATCCTAATAATAATCCAACCTAACCTAACCTATATCCTAATAATAATCCAACCCAACCTATAATAATCGAACCTAACCTACAATAATCCAACCTAACCTAACCTATAATAATCCAACCTAACCTAACCTAACCTATATCCTAATAATAATCCTACCTAACCTATAATAATCGAACCTAACCTATAATAATCCAACCTAACCTATAATATCCAATCTATTCTAACCTAACCTAAATCCTAATAATAAACCAACCTAACCTATAATAACCTCACCTTTTTTTAATTTTTCTATTTTATAAAACATACCTAAATATCTTTATTTTATTTTTCGAGTTTGGCTTAAATAGTACCTACCTAGTATTTGCACATGGTAAAAAATATAGCCACTCGTATCAGCAAATCAACAAAAGAAAATTTTATCAACAGAAAACATTCCAGCTGTCATCCCATACAACGAAAGTGAATTTTCGATTTACGTAACTAAAAATTAAAATGCTATAATTAAAAATATCCCAAATGCAGTCAGATTCCTTTTATAGTAATTAAGGTAAATCAGAAGGTTTTATTTAAAAATATTTCATATAATCCTTGTCCAGCGATTCCGAATAATTACCCACTATTTAAAATAAATTATTTGTATAAATAATAAATACAATTATTTACGTTTCACTATTAATTTAACATGGAAAGTTTTTACTTTGACGTCATTTTTATTGTATATAAATATAAATGTCCACACACACGGGGAAATATACATTATCAACGATCAAGACGTTGGTCACAGGCAAATCGAGGTATTTTCTTAGCATCCCTCAACTGAGCACCGCCTCACGGTTTGCCAAGATCAATCAACCGAATCGTTGGACACAATGGCCGTTAGTATACATAAATTATAGGTATCCATAAAATCTAATAGATTATGGCCAGAACGGTTTGTTAACTCACCGCCCCAAGAAGGAGAATGAGCATTGAAGTCCCCAAGTATCATATACGGGGGACGAATCTGGGATATAAATGTTGGCCATTCGTTTTCAACAAAAATTGTAGAGGGAGGGATATATATTGATAGTTATTTAATATCAGATATAACAGCAGCTACTATCTGAAAGTTATTGGAGAGGGTGTGGAAAATAATTTGTTTAAAAGGGAGAGAATTATGTTTAATAAGAGCAGTGCCACCTTTGCCATCCAGTCTATCATGTCTTAGACAATGTATGTAGGTATGAGGGTTTTAACCACGTTTCGGAGATGGCAGCAACTGAAATATTATGTTCATCAAGTAACTGTACAAGATCAATTTTGTTGGCGAATAGACTTCTACTATTCCATTGAAGTATTTTGCTCAGTTGCGGATACATCGGGAAGGCTAGAGAGTAAAGATTTCATATAATCGGCAGCGTTGGACGGTACTTTATTGTTATTTGAAAGGATCGTAATTAATAGGGTAATTAAAGTTTGAATAAAAGAAGAATTTTCAATCGTGACTTTAGGGAAGATATCGGAAGTGGAACAGTTTTTTAAGGCAGTCCCATTGGGAGCCTGGGATTTATTATTCCCATTCGGGTTAAGTAAAAGTTTATTATGTAGTTTTTTATCGAAAGAAGGAATAAATTTTGGATTAGATTTTATCGGTTTGAAAATTTTTTCTTTGTGGGGAGATGATTGAGGGAATTTAGGGGAAGAAAAATGAAATAGAGAAGCGTAAGACGTTATCACTGCAAAAGATTTTTTTGTAGGAGGGAATAATTTAGAGGCCTGAAAGTAGGAAATGTTGTCTGCAGCCATTGACTGTTTGATATTTCTCTGTCTAGATAACTCTGGACAGGCCACACTAACAGCAGTATGGTTGCCCTTACAATTAATACAAATAGGGTTATTCGTTGTATTTTGACACTGTTCAAAGGGATGATCCTCTCCGCAATGGAAACAACGAGGAGGGGAACGACAAATAGGTTTTGAATGGCCAAAACGGCAACAGTTGAAACATTGGATAGTCGGGAATCTGTATACTTCAACGGGAAGAGCGTTATAATATATAAATACACGGGATGGTAATGTTTGACCTTCGAAAGTAATAACAACGGATTGGGAAGGTTTCCATATAGTGGTGCCGGTGGAAGCATCCTTGAAATTCAAACGACGTGCTTTTAAAACTTTTGGAGTTAATTGAGAGTCATTAAGAGCGTCTACTATTTCTGTTTCTGATAGATCGGTTGGGATACCTCTTACTCTGCCCATTCTGGTTAAATTGAAAGTAGTTATGAAAGATTTAAATTTATTATTTGAAAGAGAACCCATTTTTTTAACAAAATCATTAGCTAATGTGACTGATTTAAATTCTATGGATAGTTTGTATCGACCTTCCGGTTTTATTGATCTATTTATAATACCGAGGTTATTGAGTTTTGAGCTAAAAATAAATTTACCAAAATCCAGGGGATGAATTATTTTCCCCTGTTCAGTCCTTTGGACATTGACAATAAATGGAGCTGAAGATGAAATAGAATACATAAGCTCAATGGCTTTTGCTTCTGGAGGAATGGTATCATTATAACTTCCATGAGAGATTGGGGCTTCGTTTGATTGTGAAAGAGATTTAATTTTAGGAGGTACATTAAGGCAAAGCGGAGGTCGTCGTTTTCGGGAAGGAGTGGTTACAGAAGTCTGATTATCATCAGAATCGTAGTCGTCTACAATATTAGAAATGGGCTCAGGGTCCGGAGATCGATTTTCATCTTCCTCCATTTCAACAAATTAAAAAAAAAATTTAAACAATAATTATTATTTTAGAAATAATAAATGATAGAAATAATACACGCAACTTCGTCGCAAACTAATAACACAAACAAAAATAATGAATACTAAAAGGTAACAATAAATAAATCTTATCTGTACGCCGCGCCGCCGTCAGTAAGCCGTCAAACACAGAGCACTGGTAAACACGACTGCACACTTCCGAGGTTCGGTGACTCTCCAGTAATAAGATTCCTTGCAGTAATAAGATTCCTTGAAGTAATAAGATTTTTGCAATCAATTCTGTGAAACCTGCATAGGCTCTACAAAGCTACAAGCCAAAAAGGTGTATTTTTGTGGTATACCTAATATTGTAGGTAATAGGCATTAAAATCGCTTGACAAATCTAGAGTCTAGAAACGTTCAAATTCAAGCAAAAAATTGCTTTTTATTTATTTTGTAAATAATTTTATAAGAAACCAAAAGTTGAACAAGGAAAAATGTCACAGATAACCTAAGCTATAATACTGTATTTTTTTAAAGTTGTTTCCTTTACGCGTTTATACATTTCTATTGAAAAAAAATTTTAGTAGTTTACATTTATATTTTTTATTGAGTATTTAATTTTTTATTTGTATTCTACTCAAGGGAAACGATAGGAAAACCTTCAATTTATCTAAAGCATATTTTTTGGAATTCATAATGTAAACCAATTCGTTATAAAGATTAATCAAAAGCATTAAGCTTCGCCCTAATGCTAATATTCCAGAAAAGAATAATTTAATGTCAAAAAAATTGTTTCTATCTTCACAATCAATAGTTATTTTAGTAAGTTGAGAATAATTAAAAATCCATTTGTTATTTCTTTTAGGCTGCTATAAGAGTATGTTGCCTTTATTTCCATTCTACTAAAACGATCATTTAACCCTTTAATTATTAGGAGACCAAATTTGACCCCAAACATCATACGAATTTGGGTTCCTGATATTTAAAGGGTTAATACAAATGAATGTATTATTAATATTAATTTCATAGAAAAAACCATAGATACATTTACCGGCTCAAGTTACACCTTTTGTATTAACCGTTAAAATTGTTCATTTTTATACCATCGGAATCTAGTTCCAGTAAAACGAATAGAGCTAAGTGCAATCCATAAGTGTGAATGTTATCCACGGACTCTGTGCAGAAAAAATTGCTTTTAACTCAAATTTAAACTCAGCATTTATAACTAAATATCAGTGACCCGTGTTAAACTAACTGTCACTCTTGTTTAGACAGCTGTGATTGGGTGTAATCGCCGCCATTTCTTCTGCTGCCTTGTCATTGGCTTACTGCTATTGCTGCTCACTCCTATTGGCCGTGACTGAGGTAAACAAATTCCAAAAGATTTGAATAACTTGCAATGCCTCCTAAGAAGCTGCAGTCTGAAGACTCCGAAATACTGAAGCTTATCGACTTAAAATTTGACAGCTTTCAAATGTCTTTTAAATCCGAAATAAGGGACCTCATAAAAACAATAGATTACATGTTCATGAAATGTAAATCCGCTCAGTCTATATCCCCTTTCGCACGATAGCGTAAGAAAAGAAACCCCTCTGACTGGTCCATATTTGTGGGATACGGGTTAACAACGACACTATCACCTTGCACCAACTATGCAGTTTAACCGTGGGTCTCATGTTACTTCTATCTGATAAGACCTCAGACCATCATTTTTAATTTTTTCCCATCGGTACCTTTCTTCGATCCGACTATTGGTTCTGATGTCCGACCATAGGGCTATCGTGACATTCCTTTAATATTATGGGAATTCGTGAATTTGAGGGATTAATAATTGTATTATGATTAATATTCATATTAATCTATTTTTATTAATTTATTTGTTTCTAAAAAGATATGGGATAAACTCCTTTTTTTATAAAAGGAATAGTCAAAGCGGTTTTGAAAGTTTGTTAACGTCATTTCAGTTATACGTTTTTCGATAAGTTTTTATCATAAGTTTTTAATTGTTAAGAAAATTTTTTTAGGAGTTGCTTTATCAAAATAGTGAGTTTTAGTAAAGTAATGAAAGTAAGATTTTTATTATACATATATTTAGATTCATGAATGCCGTACAATGTTTTTGGAAATTATAAAAGTTCATCAGTGTCTGAAAAGTTTGATAATATTTCAGCACAGAAAGGTTTTGATCGTCTAGATCGGTTGAAATAGGATATGCCATATTCTTAGACAAATTATTTATAAAGAATAAATCGTGTTTATTAAAACTATATAATATAGTAGGTTAATTTTTATGAGTTTAAAATCTCATTTTAACTTTCGTAAGGTTCATTACTGGCTGACAGGACTTAATTATTAATGCCAAATGGCGATACCCGCTCAGCTATTCCAAGTAGAATTAATTTTGTAGATAATAATAAACTCACTACTAATTACTCTATTATAATATTTTGGTAGATTAAACATGTTAACAAGTCACTTTTTTAAACATATTAATATTCTGTTCACATAAAATATTCTCTGTTATTATGACATTCTATACCTAAATAGAATTTATTTTATATTAAATACTTTCTATTATCATAAACACCTCATACCTCGATTTATGCCACGTCTTATACAAACCTAGTATTCATTCAACTATTATTACACAAGTAGATATTTCTTTTGATTATGTATTGTCTCACTGCACTTCTATTAACAACTGTATAACTTTCAATACTATTTTTGTGAACACATTAGTTGTTCTGTAATTTATTTCTAATATTCTCCTTTGTACCACTGTATTCTTATATTCCGATATATCATTCGATTGTAAAAGCCATTTTATGGCGTTTAAACATATAAATAAATAAATTATTACTAATGCTTTCTAAAGATATTGATAACGTATCATCTGCTTGTAAATATTATTTTCTATTTCTAAATTATGCGTTAATAGATTAAAAAGACAAGTTTCTAATTTAACATGATTTGTTTAAGATCAACATCAATAGTATCCGGGGAGGGTGAATTTTCCTCTTCGGTTTTAATATTTATGGGAATACGAAACAAAAAATCCGCTTAGGTAGAATTAATTTTACCTAGTTTGTATTCTATTTCGTATTCATACTCTAGGTGTGTTAATCGCCAACGTAACAGCTTACTTTTGGGATTGGTAACGATCATTAACCACTTTAATGGTGTAAACTTTAAATTTTCTTCCGAATAGACAAGGATGGAAGTGTAAGGCTGGCCGCATACATACGTTTTTCGTATTCGATTTCCGAATTCGTTTTCCGTATTCGGACATCCGAATGCACGGAATCAGTAGAAAATACATTAACTGCCGCACACGTTCGTTTTAGTTCCGAACGGAACAAATTCCTTACGCACGTTCCGAATGCGAGCCGGCGCGTTCGGAGAAACCGAATGGAAAAAACCTAATGACGTCATGTGGAACGCAGCTATTGCATACAGTTTGTTTGTGCCGACGCAAACGTACGGAAATTTCCGTTCGTAATTCAGTGTTGCCAACGGATCTTGACCTAATATCGCCGTTTCTCATACATAAGGTAGCGTAAAGTAGCCGAATTTGCTGTTAGGTGGGACATGTTTAAAATTGATGTTTTTACGTGAAAATAAAAATTTCGTGGGGGGGGGGGGGAGGGTGGCTAGTGATGTTTTTGAAGTAGCTTAATTGGCGACCAGTCGCCTTTTAGATTTTTTCGGCGCCGATTCTCGCTCTGAGTAGCCTAAATGGCGATATATCGCCCTTATATTCCGAATGAAGAAAAACGAACGTTTGTGCTAGTCTCACGGAATTCCGAATACGGAAAACGAATTCGGAAATCGAATACGGAAAACGTATGTATGCGGCCAGCCTAATACAGCCCAAACAATGACTAATAGTTCGTTTTCAGAGGTACTGTAATTACCATCTGTGTTATTTAAAGTTCTGGACGCATAACATTTTGGTAGATCTTCTCTAATTTTGCGTTGACCTAAAATCGCGCCGATCGCAAAATTTGAGGCCTCCGTAAGTTAATACGGATTCTTTTGTGAAGTCACAGTATTGTTAAATAGGATAAAAAGTATTTTTTTTATTTTAAAGTATCAAAAGCATTTTCCTGCTCGTTTTTTCAATCGAATTTAATGTCTTTAAGGTTTTGTAATTTTACTTAACCTAAGAATGATTTTATTTCTTTGGGTTTCCTTCGAATATGAAATTCAGAGACTGCGTTAATTTTATCTAGATTAGGTTTAACATGTTCGTTAGAAATTAAGTGACCTAGATAAGAAACTTCTTTTCATGAAATGACATTTATCTGGTTGAATTTTGAAATTATTATCACGTCTTTGAAATATGACTGTATTTTGTTTTTTTAAGTGCGGAGACGGTTTACACGTAGTTCCCGTGAGCGCTTAGGCCATAGGACTATTGTGCTATCTCCCATTTTACCTCAATCCTCTAACAACAACCCAGTCCCTTTAATAAAGTTCACCAGGGGTGTCATTGGGTATGTGGCTATGTCTTGTGGTTCTACTGTATGTCTCTCCAGGTATCTGAGCCTAGTTCTCACCAGGGCAGGATATTAGCACCATAGGTGAATTGGAGTATTTTCATCCTCATCACATTTCCTGCATCTATTGGTGTTTTCCACTCCCAATATCTGCATGTGTCTCCTGAGATGGCAGTGTCCCGTTAGTAGTCCTACCAGTTCCCTCAGCGAGTTTCTGTCGATATAGAGTAGTTTCTTGGTTCGTCTAGGGTCTGGCCCTTTAATGAGTAGGTACTTTGGGTTATCTCATTCCAGGTGCCCTCTCCAATCTTTTGCAGTAAATATAGATGTTAGTTTTTTAGTGTGATATTCTATAGAATTTGCGTAGATGACGAAGTCGTACTAATGCGTTGCTTATTAGTCTTTGAAACGGTGCAGGAGCCGTTTTCAGAACAAAAGGCATACGGGTATACTCATTATGTCCATTGGGAGTAGAAAATACAGTTTTTGGAATATCATCTTCGTCCATTCGCATTTGACGAAATCCAATAAGTGTTCTAAAATATCTATAATGAACTAATTGTTCTAAAATATCAACAATGTGATGTAACGGAAAGGCGTCCACCAAAACGTTATTGAGTTTTCGATAGTCTACGCTATCCTCCATTTAGATTTTTCTAAGGAGTCATTTCTCTTATGTACAACCCACAAGATTTTATCCACAATTCTTCAATTTTCGTTCAAACAAAAATTTTTTCAAAAACGTACGTACGTTCTTTAGTTGTTTTATTCCTTATTTTTAAGTCTTGTCGAAC
Organism: Hesperophylax magnus; assembly: GCA_026573805.1. Lineage (NCBI taxonomy): Eukaryota > Metazoa > Arthropoda > Insecta > Trichoptera > Limnephilidae > Hesperophylax > Hesperophylax magnus. The sequence continues at coordinate 321,850 of JAIUSX010000171.1, read as the reverse complement.
CCATTCGGAGGTAGGATATTCTCTTTCAACTCTGCACTTACTCCAAATTTCGGACATTTTAAATTTTATCTTCTAGAAGTCATTTTAATGCACTTAAAAAACGTTTATCAATAAGTACTCGTGAATATAATTGACGCGCGACCTTTCACCTTGAGACAATTATCGAAACTATTTTAAACAAAACACTGCATTTCGTAGATTGTAAGGTACCGCCCCCCGCTTCGTCCCGCACTTTGCTCCTCTCTCACAGCGCCAAAGTATATTAAAATAAAGAAATATTTGATTGCAACAGCTAGTTAACTATATTTGAATATGTTTTTGAATAAAATAAACCTATTTTAATAAATTTTGTACTATTTTGTAGGCCGCGCAAATAGCCCCTAAACTGTCGTTTTTGTAAATATTCGATGTCTTGGCGGGGGCTTTTACCGTTGTCAGATATTATTTATATTTTTAATTGAGGTTATTGATGGCAATTGGCAACTTATTACAACTATTCCAAATAAAAATTAGAAAAAAGAAAATTTCGTTCCGCCCTAATACATACCTACCACTAAATGAAAGGCCTTTCTCGATTCTTTCGAACACATTATTTACCACCCAAAATGCTCTTGAACCCAATGCAATGATATCTTCGAATAAGTAGACAGTTTGTTACCTACTAATACAATTTTGTACAAAATTTAATGGGTTCTTTTTTATATTCAACCAGATTTTCATATATTTTTAAAAATCGAATTAAAAACATTTATTGTACAAGCGCGGGTAAAGCACCCAGTGAGGCTCGAATAACCTAATCATATTTTATTTAAAAATATATTCTAATGAACAGATAAGGACAAACGGTAAAGCTTCTAGGTACATCATATTTCTTACGGCTATTCCAATTAACTATTAGAAAAGTACATACATTCAAATACTTGTGGACTTATCCTACCAAGGAGACAGACAGATGAGATATTTCAATGTAGGGGTAGTGAAATTTGTTCAAACAGAACGTTTTTACTGGCGATTTAAAAAGGATTGTATACTGGATTTGTTAAATGTTACGTGGAAGTTTTTTATACATATGATTTAAATATCGTGTAGTAAGGTCCTTTTTGAAATATTGTTTAGTTGGGTTGTGGTCTTATGTATTTGAGTAAGACTTTTCTAGAGATGACCGTACTAATAGGCGAAATTCCGTTATATATCGTCAAAAGTTTCAGTTTCTTTTAAAAGGGGTCTAAGTGAATCCAATTTTTTGCATCTCTTGTGGAAAATGAAAACATTGTAGAAATATTTATTTCATTTTATTAATTTATTTGGCTTTCCCCAAAAATACTATTCTAATAATAATAATAATAATATCTTTATTTATGAAAGTTTACACATTACAACTATACATACATATTATGGTGTACATTGATTTGTAACTTTTATATTTAAGATTATAAAATTAACAAAAATGAAGAACTATTAATACAAACATAATATTGTGAAGGTAAAAAGAAAATAAAAAGTACAGTTGTGGTTTCTCAAATACCGCCTCACTAGGCTAGCCTGTGTTGAGGCATTCTGTATTTAGAATAAACATATCCACAATAATCAATTCTCAATCAATTGATAGAGGTTCTTCACAGTTCAGTTTGAATCTAGATGATTCCCACTGAACTAGTGAACTGTGAACAATGTAGGGAAGGTACCGTATTATTTAACTTTACAATTATGTGAAGAGGTGAAGTCTGTAGTGGACAATATTTCAGATCTTATGTTTTGTTTGCGCTGAGTGTTAGATTTAGTGACAACAGCCAGTTTGATATTCGTCTCGTTAAAGTTTTTGTATGTATCCTGTACTCGCTTTATGCATAGTTATAAAATTAAAACAAAATTTTAGATTTGTAAATGATTTTTTAAAAATTAAGTCTACTATTTCTTCGTTTTTCCTTTTCATTTAACTTTAACCTTTGTTTTGATAAAATGTAGGAATATGTTTTAACTGAATCCTGTCTTAGTATTGTGTTCATAGTCTTAGGTATATTATTCAAAAGTCGTATATTACGGCATTTCACTTACAGGGGATTGCGGGAATAGTGTAAAGTTTTGTTTGCTATAATATACAGTTTTACAACACGTTTATTTCCTTTTTTGACATAATGTAGGTACGATATCCGCGTCACTAGCAAAGTCTCGTTCTGTTCTGAGACACAACAATAATGCGAATTCTGTTATTAATAACATTGAAATAATACTTTAAAAACAATTAAAAATATCATAAAATAATATAAAAATGCATGAAAAATACAAAAACATACCTAAAAAAATATTATAAAATACATGAAAATTAAAATCCAAACCATTAAAAGGAAGTGCCAAAATATATGCAATCTAATTATTATATTTTTAACCTATATTAAACATGTTTGAAATAAGTTTATTTTACTGTTTTTTTAAAGAAATATAATTTTTAAGTAAAATAGTTATGTTTTTTGGATAATAATAATTGTCCTGTTTATGGATTTTTACATTCTTTAGGCAGTATAAATTTTTTTGTGCAGGCTGTGTATTTTAAAGATTTTTTACTCAATATAATATTATAAGGGTATAATATGCAATTAGGGTATTTTGGTTACGCCTTACATACGATATATGCTAGAATGCGCTATTGCGCGTTTATTCTCAGCGTTTTCAAGCATAACATAACCTCACAACACCAGTCCGAGGGTTATTGCAAGTTGGACATTTCTGTACTGACGGAGAGCAAACTTTGCAGGTGTTGACGTGACCACAAGGTAAAAATGCCACATTTGATTTGCGCAACTTGCATCTCTTGCATAGAGTCGGACCAGTCCGTGTCGAAGAAATTGTTACAGTCTCAGCGTTGATGATGATTGGAAGCTTTTGGGCATCTTGGTGGACGATGATCGGAGCGTGTTTGCACGTCAAAATGGGAATTGGTCCGTCTTTTTGGCAAGTTTTCTTACATTCTTGGACATTTACGATGAAATCAATTCCCTTTTTTTTACGCAGGAAGCCACATGTAAAGCTCCCGATAACGTGCTCTTCCCATGGGATATCTGAATCCAGCCAGTCCTTGATGCATATACCGCAACGGAAGCAAACAACCTCGTCCCCACTGCCGTTGTAAAAGAAACCCGCCTCAGCGCACGCGTCTGCTGTCTGCCGCATGCCCTGTGGCCATGTCCCGTTGAAGGTGTCCCGACGAGTTCTTACATCACAATAGTTCGGGATAACTTGCGCCATCACAGATCTGTGAAAATATCCAAATAATGTAGGTATCATCAAAACGTTAAATTAACCAAACTGAATAATTATAATATCTAGTATGGATGTGAGCCATTTGATTTTTAAATTATAAAATATAGACCATTAAATAAATCAATTATTATTAGTTCGTAGGTAGAGATGCCATAATAGGTACTAGCGAGATAATATTCAGGGTTGCGCGGTTTCGTCTTATTACAATACATTTTGCGAGAGTCATCGTATTCACGTTGCCTGGAAAAAATACATGAGAATGAGTCGTTTCTATGACTCGTCCTTGAATTCAACGGCTTGGCTGTGGAACGATTTGCTGGCCTCTGTGTTTCCTCCCTCCTACAACATGAGGTTCACTCCTTCCTTTCCTCAAAAAGACGCTTCACACAGCATAGCATCCCCCATGGCTTTCTATGGAGAGTTACCCACAAATGTCGACCACGGATTCAAAAGTTATCATTACCCCATATTATGGTAACATATGTAAAGACATATGTTACCATAAATATAAATGTATGTTAATGAAGCTTGACATATATTTATAAAGGACATAAGTATGGAATGATTAGTTTACCTGGCGGGTTTGCTTGTTGTGTCGGGGCAAATAGCCTTGATGTCGATCCGGGTCCTATCGATCTTGCTACTGTCGATTTCCGTGGAGAAAGCGTACTTCTTTCCGTCAATATCCACATTCACGTCGGTGGAGAGAGAGCCTACCTCTGGTCGCTGAGGAAGACAGGATTAAACAATTATTAAATGCAGTCAAATGGAAATGAAAAGGGGGAACAAATGGCCATTCTTCTTAGTGCAAATGTTCCGCCTTGGTGGAAGAAGTTACAGTCAGTTCGACAGGAGACCAACGATTACTTTGCTGAACTTGAACCGAAGAACTGGGCTACTGCGATGATAACACATGACATTTCAAAACTGACTATTCTAGCTAGCTCACATTATTTCAACGAAATAAAAAAATGCTAATTTCTAATCAATTATTTGTTAGTAAAAGAAATTGCTCGACCTACTATGAAAATATGTATTTGATCAAATATAGGACTATGTTTTAACTGCATCCTGTCTTAGTATTGTGTTCATAGTCTTAGGTATATTATTCAAAAGTCATTTAGTACGGTATTTTACTTACAGGGGTTGCGGGAATAGTATAAAGTTTTGTTTGCTTATAATTTACAGTTTTATATTACTGATAAATCTTATCACTTACTATACGGACACAAAATATATTTATATACCTACGTATTATATGCCTTGTGGCCATGTCCCGTTGAAGCTGTCCCAAAGAGTTCTAACATCAGAATAGTTCGGGATAACTTGCGCCATCACAGATCTGTGAAATAGAGGTGGGTGAGTTCTGCATTTTTCCGGAGGCATCCGAGGACTGCTTCCTTTTAAAAGAACTCGAGTTCTTGGAGTGGGTCCCGGGTCCGAGTTCTTGGGTGCGGACTGGGTACTGGGCGACTACCGGGACGCACGGGTCCGGCCAAGGACTCGGCACTCGGACTCGGATAGAACCCGCGAAAGAACTCGGACCCGTAGCAGGACAAGGACCCGCACAAGAACTCGGACCCACACGAGAACACGGAGTCAATCCCGTCACCCATCGCACCCGAGTCGCGAGTTGTGCAGTTTACATTTTGGCGAAGTTCAACGAAATCCATTCGTGTCTTGTCGTGTTTCAGCTGATTGGGCTACGGCTAATGCGAGGCCGTAACGGATGTAGTATTAGGTTCCAAGTTCCAGATGATAATTTTAGCACACGCGTAAGCAGTAATAAATCAAATGTAGTAACATAAATTTCGGTTGTCGTTGAGAATTTGTCGTTTTCATAATCTCTGTCCATCGATATAGATAAAGGTACTTGGTCGAAGCCTCTATCAAATGAAACTCAGTAAAGGCGAGATGTTTTAAAAACAAAGTCAGGAAGTAGTTAGGTACAGCATTGAACTATTAAAATTTTAACAATTAACAACATGTTTTAATATCTATTTATTCCAGTCCATTTTTTTTTACTTTTACAATACATACACACTTTGTTCAATATATTATTGTAGGATTTGTGTATATTATATACTTGATTTGTATATTTTTCCTTTTGGTTTCACAAATATATATGTCTCAGGATCATTAAAAATAAACATTTGCCAGAAATTTGCCTTTCGAATGAACACTATTACGACATAGCTAAAAAAATTTAACAAAAGATAGCCATTTTAAATAAACAATTATTGAATAAAATAATCTTGGTACTTAATTTATCGCTTGTCTGAATCTTTCCAATACCAGTTGACAATCAGTTCCAATTTTTAAAATCAAAGCAAATCCATATTCTAGAGTTCACTGAACTAGAGTTACGGATACACAGACAGACACCACTGAAATTTGTATTTTTAATAACACAAAAAATAAAAATAGTGAACGATAATTAAAATAAAACTTTAAAATAAAACAATAATTTTTACTTACATTAGGTACCTAGCGCCTACAAATATGAGGGGCTAAAATAAAAATATAAAACATCAAAGAATTGCGATAAATCATTGAGATTTTACATAAAAACCGTTAAACTAATCGGCAATATCTCAAAATGCCAACGTGTTGATTTTTAAAACAAGATCATGAAACAAAAGAAACATAAGAATTGAACATAAAAATAATAAATCAGTAAGTTTTTTTTTAAATTCTGAATCCGAAAAAAAAATGTACAAATAGGCATAACAGTCAAAAGAATCATAAATAAACTCAAAATATCTTCGTATTGAATTTTTTAAATCAAGATAAAACATAAAAAAAATGAACATAAAAAAATGTAATATTTTTTTTTTAAATTGCGAATTGAAAAATTAAATTATACAAATTGTTACAAACAGTTAAAAGAATCAGCAATATCGCAAAATCCCCCCGTATTATTCATAAGACATAAAAAGCATTGAAAAATAAAATCAGTAAGATCTCGAATCGAGACCCCGAGTCCGAGTTTTCTGGGAGTTGTTGATTAGAGGCATTCGGGTCCGAGTCCAAGTCCTTAGAGGCATTCTCGGGTCTGGGTTCTCTGGGAGTCGTTGATTGGAGGCATTCGGGTCCGAGTCCCAGACCGAGTTCTCTGGGAGTGGTTGATTACGAAAAGGAGTGGGAGTAGGACCCGCTTCCCGCAAAGGACTCGGGCTCAAGGACTCAATCCGGCTGAACCTACACATCGCTACTGTGAAAGGCTAAGGACTCACGGAGCGATTTTTACCCGCGCCCGCTGCGGTGGCGGAATGGAGTTATATTTTCAAAACTCACGAGACCGCTCTTTTTTGCGGTGACGCAGCCGCCGCGGTTGCGGTTATCGCCCGCAATCTTGGCGGTTGATTATCGCAAGACGGGCGGTTGCAAGACGGGCAGTTAAACGATCATTGAGTTCCACTAACTCGCCCGCCAACCGATCGCAGAGCGCGCGGGAGCAACCCGCCGCTGCTGCGGGACCGCGCCCGCGCCCGCCGGTACAAGATAACCGCGGGTGCAGCGGGCCCCGCAAACAATCGCAAACGCGGCGGGCGTAAAACGCGTCGTGAAATGTGCTTTAATTTTTTACATATATATCTGCATTCTACAAAGGCTGCGGGCCCGCAACCGCGGCGGGCGCGGGTAAAAATCGCTCCGTGAGTCCTTAGCCAAAATATACAATATAATGCAGGTACCATTAAAACGTTAAATTAACCAAACTGAATAATTATTATATCTAGTATGGATGTGAGCTATTTGAGTTTTAAATTATAAAATATGAACCATTAAATAAATCAATATTTCATGAATTTAGAGGCTACGTTGACACTTATTTGATAGTAAAAAATATTTAAAAAGAAATGCCCCAACATACTATGGAAATATGATGAAAAAAAAAATAATAATAAAGCATTGTGATGGGCTTACATTTAAAATACAAACGATTGATAGTTGGAACATCAATTTATCGTACATAATGAAATAAAAATTTCTACCCTTAAATATGCTTATTTGTAGAATACATACATACTTTATTGAAAGTTTATCCGCGTCACTAGCAAAGTCTGGTTCTGTTCTGAAACACAACAATAGTGCAAATTCTGTTATTAATATTATTTAAATAAAAATTCAAATATCTAGAAAAACTATTTCAAAATGCATGAAAAATACAAAAACATTAAAAAATGCACTAAAAGTATAATATTATAAAATACATGAAAATTAAAATCCAAACCATAAAAAGAAAGTGCCAAATATATCCAATCTCAATAATACATTTTGAACCTATATTAAACATGTTTGAAATAAGTTTTTTTAAAGAAATATTTTTAAAAGTAAAGTACTTATGTGGATGTTAAAATATTAAATAAAAATAAGAGAGTACTGCTCACTAGGCGAGTTTGAAATGATATATTTTACTTCTTCCAGCTTTGTGGGTTTGAAGGAAGACAAAATACCTTAAGAATCAACATGGCAGTGGGGCATGAGATGTATAGAATAGATTCAATTTTTTCCCAAAAAAAATCTAGTTCTAGAATAATATCGCAGTAAAACTATGTTGATTATGAATAAAATCAAAGTTAGTATAATTAAGAGCACGTAAACACAAGTAATAAAAAATGTATTTACAGTTATTTATTTTATATAACGGGAGACTTATATTGTATTATAATTGTATATTGAGATAGAACCTGCAGACAAGCAGCCATGTGGCAGCTTCGTGGGACTATCTATACATTGTCTAAAAAAAAAAAAAAAAATGTAAAATTTTCAGTCAATAAAGCTTATTTAAAAAAAAAAAAAAAAAAAAGTTGTTTAATTTCAAGACATTTATGTTCATAGTTTCTACAATAAATGTATAATCACTATTCATGATCTCACTGAGTATTGTTATAAAAATGAAAATACTGAACACTGATTAAAATTACTCAAGCTATTACAAAGATATTTTTAGCATTTCAATCAACCCCATGTACTGTTTCAATCGTCCACACTGTGGGGTTGATTGACACTCTTTCTTCAAAAGGGATAATGGGAGAGTTTAAAACCGATTTTAGATCGGATTTCGTAAGTGTTATAAACAATTGTGAACAGAGTGAAACAGAGACAGGTGGAATCATTCAACAGGTTTTACGTTACTTGCAGAAGGGGTGGCCAAAACGGATTTCTCTTAATGACATCTTTTGGAAATTCTGGATTAAGAGGTATGAACTGTCAATTTTTAGATGATGTTTATTTTGGCAACATATGATTGTTGTACCAGAGTCGTTGCAGAATTAGGTTTTACGGTGATCACATTTGGGGATAGTGAAAATGAAAATTTTTTGGTGGCCATCACTGAACAATGACAAGAGAAAATTGTTCAAGATTGCACGGAATGTGCATCTACGAAGCAATCACCGCCAAAAACCCAACTTTCAGTATGGCCGAATTCCGAAGAAAGGTGGAGTAGAGTGCATATAGAAAAGGAAAGCTAGCAAAAATATTAAAAAGAGTCAACTGAATCAAAAAAAGAAGTACTGGGAAGTAAGAATTAGAAATTTACATATTGGACAAAAATGTATGGTTAAAGATTATAGACAAGTTAATAAGAAATTGTGGGTAAAATTAACTATTGAAAAAAACTTTATCTGGTCATGGTCAATTACTGAATTATGTTGGAAAAGACACATTGATCAGATATGAGGTTTGACAGTCAGATGGAGCGAGGATAATATGATGGCCGCGTCGAGTCTGAAAATCCAAAGAGTTGCATTGAAGAGTTGGAGATCACAGCCCTGTTACATGGTTTTAATCGGTGTTCTTCTGATTTCATTTCGCATGAGGAGGAAGGAGCTACCGAACCGAGTACATCATCAAATCAGTTACCGTGGTATGGGAGACTTCGTCCCAGAAGAGATCCTACAGTTTCCTTCAATTAAGACAACCGTACTGGAGGTCCAGCCACGTCATTGACTATATCAATTGTTGTTAATTTTAAGGAAATAATTATGAATTTGACTTTAAAAGCACATGACCTGAAATTGTGAATTATGAAGTTATTTTTATAATTATTGTTTAATGAAGCATTATTTAATATTATTATTATCGTTTAAGATTACGTTACACAAGATGTAAATCCTTAAAAAATGATCATAGAGAATTACAAAGGTATAAATCTGTTCTATGTTACTTGAAAAGGAATGATATTCTTTGTTAAGTTCACGAACTTTGGTTAATGCGATAAATATGTTTATTCTTCCATTGTACCAGCGGTGTTGTTCCTCCTGCTAAAAGGATCAAGGAAGATTACGAATGTAAGCGTCTGCTCTATGTAACATAAAAAAGGAATAATATTCTATGTTTAGTTCACGAACTTTGGTTGATGCGATAATATGTTGTGCCATAACTTAATTTCTTCCTTTGTACCAGCGCGGCGGTGTGGTTCCTTCTGTTAAAAGGATCACGGAAGGTTTCGAAGTTAAACATCTGTTTTATGTTACTTGAAAAATGGTCATCCTAAGTTATTTAAAATATTCTTAATATAGGAAGAAATGGTTGTCTTAATTAGTTATGTTATTTGTCATTATTTAAGTAATTGTTTTTTTGATAATTCAACACCTCCTTTAAATTTTTTTTGTTCTAATAAATTCTTGTTTTATACTATCTTTATTGTGTTAATAGCAGATAATAGGCTATGCTATCCTTTGCTGACGTGGGAGATGTGGGTGATTTTCTCGTTGATAGAACGAAGGGATCGTGACAAATATGAAATTGTTTTGACGATTTTTCCGACATCATTCCTCTTATCCATCCGGGAAATATTTACCCAAACAATAGGAGATGTCATCCAGCATCGGGTAAAAAATAGATTCTGGCCGAAAGCGTTGGAGGTGACGGAGATCGAAAGATTTCAGATTCACGACCTGATTTTTATATCCCTGATCCTTCCCGCTGGGAGCCGAGGATACCATTATCGACCTACTTCGATATTTAAGGTGAGCAGGAGATAAAGAACTATAGAGCGAACGGCTGCGACATCATGGCTAAGTACCATTTACGTTGCGGAACCATTCGTTATATTATATTATCATTGGTGAATGTTCTGTATTTTAAATACAATAAATATATATCATTACCTTTACTGGGACGATAAGATGTACATGCAGAAGCCAGGAACTGTCAGAGAGTATTTTGACTGCAGATGTGAAGGCGAGGAAAACTAATCCGAATTTACAGGAGAAAACCAGAGGGTGTTCACGGGACTCCCGAACTCCTGATATTGCCGACTGCAAACCACTTCGGTAAATGTTTATGTTTGAGCTTAGTGGAGCGGACTCCTTACTTTCAGCATGGTGGTAGAGCTCAACTGATCTACGATTTTGGGAGAGGTTGACGCGACTTAAGCCTCGCGTCACGCACGTACCTCAAATAGTTCGTGACATCAGGCTGTCATGCCCATCGAACCGGAGCAGCTCCTTGTACCTAAATTTTCAGCAATCATCATCATCATCATAATTATTTAAAACCAAGGACCCACATCTCAAAACCCAAAGGATTCACACCTCATCACCCTTCAGTAGGAGGCACAATATGTCATTAATTTCACCTGTCGCTGAGCGATACTTTAATAAATACCTGGAGGCGATGGGTTTGGGCTATTTTAATTTACTAATAAATTATAAGGAACGGAGGAGCCAACTATTAGCTAAACAGGTTATATATCTAGTCATTCCTAAAATATCTTCTCGTAGAAATAACTTCCAAAATTAACAAACCGTAGTTAAATTAGTAACCTAGATCGGTGCATCTTGTTTGAATTTAATTAGAGTGAATTACATGTACATGTATGTAATTGTTCCATCGTATTAGTATTAGCAGTAACCAGAAACGTATTGGAGAACAAAAAAGGTAGGGAACAAGTAGCTAAATTCAAGGGAATCAGTCATTGTCTTATTTATAAACCATACGGAATGTAACACGCCTTCATCTTAAAGAGCCAAAGTTACCACAACCACAAAAGAATCCTTAAATTAATTAACATATATCGAAACAAAAAATGTTCACAACGTGACAGAAATTCGATAATATTGAAGGGTTGATGTACCGCAACAAGCATGTAGCTAGGAATAGCTAAATGCTTAGGTAGGGTAAGGCTAGCGTAGGTAGTATTAACACTTGTGCCTTAAAACGGGATATGGGAATCGTTGGTTGAGGGGGTGAACATTACAATCGGCATTTCATTTCTTGTTCTATGTTCTATATCCTAGCATTTTCTGTTTCTGTGTTATCCATATTATTTTTGGGATTAAATTATTGAGTAAAACTACAAATTGTAATATTTAAGCATTGAAAACGATATTAGAAAATCTAAAAGAATTTTTTAATGATAAACTGATGTTTTTAAGAGAAGGTTTTATGCATAGCATAAAAAAAACAAATAATTATAAATTTAGCACTAACACAGCCTTTCCTACAAAAACAAAGTTGGTTGTTTACAGGTGGAAAAAATATAAAAATATAATAAGCCGTTATTGTTGATTGAGGTGCTAGTACATATTGAATCATTTCGCGGGTTGGAAATTAGCCGACATAGCTCAGTGGTTTCAGAGGAATAAAATCAACCATGTCGTTTCCAGTAATACTGAGGTGTCCCAGAATCCAGGCCAGGACCACTGATGCATGAGCCAGCGACATGGAATGCAGTAGGCCCCTGGTCGAGCAGATTAGAGAGTCGCTAATGAAATTGATTGGGGATGCGCTTATTTTTTGTAGAGAGCTAAGCAAGTCTGAAAGGATTAGTGCGTTTTTAATATTTAATGATTTCACTAGTTGAAGATCTTCTTTGATAGCTATGCATTCAGCAGAGAAAATGGAGAATTCTTCGGAAAGTTTGTGTTAGAAACACAATTTTCTGTGAGGCACATAGACACTGGCCCCGCAATGGGAGTCCTGACTCAGTTTGGAACCATTTGTGAAAAATTTTAATATGATTTATTAAATTCTGCATTACTTGATTGAGCTGAGTTTTTAATGTGTTTTTTAACTTTTTCCTATAAACTGATGGACCTTCGGATAGAAAGTAAGGCTTTCATAGGGACATGATTATAAGGGAAGAGATTCATTGAAGAGGGGAATGATTTTTCCAGAAGGGATTCGAATTAACTTAATACATTAAGGATTGAAGTTTAAGAATCAAGGGATGGGATATTATTGAACGTATTTTGAAAACATATTATTCTGTTTGGCATCGCCTTCGAAGGCAGGTTCGCAGCATTCTACTTGCGTTGCGTTGATTAGGGAATCTTTCATGGCTCCTAAGACAAGGTGAAGAGATTTTGACTGGATTTTATCTAATTTATGAGAATTTGAAGTGGACATTGGATCAAACAGACAAGTTCTTTAATCCTGATGGCTTTGGATGAGGGCATTGTGTAGAAGTTTTAAATAAGCTGGGTAGGATCCCCACCACACACCGGCTCGACATTAAGGGGATTGATGTTGCTTTCACATTTTTAACAACGTTATTTATACAGTGTTCCAAGTAAGCTTGCAGTCCAAAAACATAACTTAACTTCCTTAGAGATAGGGATGACTTCATTGCAAAATTAAACCTGAATATCCGGGTGCTTTCGTCGACGAGTGAAGATGACAACTTTGCTTGAGGGTCGTTAATTGCTGTTTTAAAAAAAGCATGTTTTTAAATGTCACAGGTGACGTATATATGATTTAGGTATATGAAAACACACGCGTATTTGAATGCAACGTTGTGTCACTATTTCAAAGCAATCGGTGAAGAATTTTTGGAAAGTTTGAAGAAACGAAAATTTACATCTTTATTTATATAGACCTCCTTTGTTATCAGGTATAATATTAATCTGATAACCAAGATTTCAATTATCTGAATACAAAGAAAAAATAATTAGTAGCCTAATGAGCTCACCCAGCATATCAAAATAAATCGGCTAATTATCAATAATATTTCAGTATTTTTTATTAATAGACATTTACAAGACCTTGATACAATGAATCACCATATTAGGCAACTGCCTGTTTCATGGTGACCAATACATATAATAGATAATAAAATGACTGTAATTAACATGTTAAAATATAATGTTATGAATATATATTTATATTCATTACATTTTTATATAGTACCTATTGAGAGAAATATATCAAGTATTACTCTTGACCCTATCCCAACGTGGCTTCTCATGAAATGTTGCAACGTATTATTCCCCTTCCTGGTTCACGTGTTTAATAAGTCCCTAAGCACAGGTGACTTCCCGGAGCCACTTAAGTCAGCTGTAGTTACCCCAATTATTAAAAAACCACAGCTTGATGCCGACAACTTGGGTAATTATCGACCAGTATCAAATCTGCCTTTTGCAGCTTAACTACTGGAAAAATTGTGGCTTCTCAAATAACCTCTCACTTAAACCAGATTAAATTAATCACCAATCATCAATCCGCATATAGGAGGTTCCACTCAACAGAAACCGCATTACTTCGTGTCTTGTCAGATAAAACCCTTGCCATAGAGTCAGGTAAGTTAGCACTTATTTGATAACACTTATGATATGAGCGCTGCATTTGATACCATTGACCACGACTTTCTCATCAAGAGACTAGAGGGTAACGTTTGATTTACATTCTAACATTAAAGATTGGCTAAAATCCTATCTATCCAAACGCTCGCAAGCATTGAAGGTTGGAAATAAACAGTCTAACTTTACAAAACTCTCGTCAGGGGTACCCCAGGGATCCGTTTTGGGTCCACTTCTCTTCATTCTCTTTACAAATAACGTCGTAAAAATGATCGAGTCCTTTGGTCTTTTATCCCACTGTTATGCTGACGATCAGCAAGTATACTTTTACTGCTCACCAAATGAGATCGACGGCCTTAAAATTCGCACAACTGAGTGTCTAGAAGCAATCTCTGGATGTCCTCAAATAAACTTAAGCTAAATCCTTCAAACACGGAGTTTTTCTGGGCAGCCACACATAGACGCCAACATTTAATAGAAAACTCACCAATTGCCATTTCCGGCAACGACGTAACTGCTAAAAGAACCGTCAAACTTCTGGGAGTTTGTCTGGTAAATAAGACCGTTAGCACGGGGTTCTTCTACCTAAGACAACTTAAGTCAGTTCGTAGGAACCTTTCAACAGAGGCAACTAAACTACTTGTGAGCTCATATATAGTATCTCGTCTTGACTATTGCAACGGCATCTATGCAAGTCTTCTTAAATGCGAAACTGATAAACTACAATCAGTGTTCAACGCCGTAGCAAGGCTAATCACCGGGGTACCCAAGTTTTCGCACATTTCGGAACACCTCCGAAATCTTCACTAGCTTCAGTTTCCGGAAAGGATCCAGTACAAGCTATGCTGGGTGGTGTTTAAAACTATCAACGAAATGGCGCCACCGTATATTTCTGAGCTATGCATTCCGGAAAATACTGGTCTAAGGCAGTCAACTCTCAGATCAGCGACATCATCTGCAATTGGAAGGTTGAAAGAGCCTAAGCGAAATCCGAACACTAAGTTTGGTGTTCGTGCATTCGGAGTATCCGGCCCTAAGGCTTGGAATAAACTTCCTATAGAATTTGAGATGTATAACCAGCCCAACAGAATTTAGATCCAAATTAAAAACTCATATTTCAGACATTCATTTCCATAAATTCGTCATTCTATCCAAATATTGCTTTTTTTTCCTTTTGTTATACCGTAATTGATGATTCACACACATACATTCTCTAGCGATTGCGTTCAACTACTTATGATAAATTCAAAATGCTATTGACTTGCCCATCTATGGACAATGGATAATATCAGCGGGAACATAACACGTCAATCGGTTTAATTGTTGGCAGATGAATCATTTAAATGTGTTAAAGATGGACGATTACTTTCATTCATTCATTTAAGGTCGGTGGCCGAGTTGACATCGCGTTTGGGTCTCACCCAGGCGTAGTGTGTTCAATTCCTCGGCTGGCTAAGTCCTCCATCACAACACAAGCAACATTTTTAGCTGACTGTGGTGGTAGTAGGAGATTTTCAAATATTGTCAGGTTATTCGTAACCCGGGAATGTTTTTCTTTCTTTTTAAAAAAAAAATATACATATATATATATATATATATATATATATATTTCCAGCTAATAATAAAAACTAATTTTAAAAACACCCTAATATAATAGAACTTCCTCCTTCTTCTGGCGCTTGTAAAATTAGATTGTTAATGTTAATTTTAGTTATAAGTTTCTACTTATGTAAATATATATTTTATTAAGATAGTAGTTATAGGCCTTAGTAGTAAGTCTCTAGATATAAGTCTCAGAAGTAAGTCACTAGTTTTAAGTCAGTAGTTCTAGTGTTAAATATTTAAGGAATATATTTGTACAGCGCCCTTGAGGTGATTTCTCACGGAAACGGCGCTATATAAATTAGCCAAATATTATTATTATTAAGGTGCTGCAAGTAAAACTTGAATGAAAATATAATTACAAATGTTGTTGACAGTGAAAAAAATTATATTTACATTTACACATTTAAATATATATAAAGTGTATCTACATACTTATTTAGAATTATTTTATGATTGCAGTAATGCAGTAATAATTAAAAAAAGTTTTGTTTTTCAAAGGAAATATATACGAATAAATTTTTTTATGTTTTTATTTAGTTTATAAAATTTATTTTTATCTAACATAAGCTTTTAGAATTACTTGCATGTACAACTTATTTGTATGACATTTAGGAACACTTTACATTACATCTAAAACGTATTCTTTATAGCATTAAGGCATAAACCAGGACAAGCTGCAAGGCTTTTAGCTTATTTAACATCCGTCGGTAGTTCATTGAATATCTTGAATTCTTTTCAAAAGTCTAAAATCTCCACAGCTTCTCGTGGGGTAGCCATGGTAGCCGTATTTCGAGAGCATCTTATTTTTGAGCTTAAAAATAAATATTTAGGTAAATTATACGCTGTCTTATATATATAATTTGGGTTCGTCCCCGGTAAGTCCACTGAGCACGCCATTAAGTATGCGCTTGAATGGGTGAGGGTTTGTACCAAGAAGTATGTAATTGGAATATTTTTGGACATCTCGGGTGCCTTCGATCATGCGTGGTGGCCGATGATTTTAACTAAGTTGAAAAGTCGTAATTGCCCGCCTTTACTGTTCAATATTATTAGTGATTATTTACGTAAGAGAAAGGTTATTGTGATGCATGGTGATTTTTTCATCATACGTGACGTTAACATGGGCTGTCCACAAGGGTCAGTCCTCGGGCCTGACCTGTGGAACATCCTTTTTGACGACTCCTCTAGGTTACCCTTGCCTGAAGGATGCATATCGGTCGACTACGCAGATGATAAGTTTCTTTTGGTCTCAGGGGACAGCAGAAAGGAAGTGGAGAGTAAAGCAGAAGAGGGTCTGCGTGAAATTCTTGAATGGGGTAAGAGAAACAGGCTGAACTTCGCTCCCCATAAGACCGTGGGACTCTTGATGAAGGGTATGCTCAGTCGTGCTAGAAACCCTACCATCAGAATGGAGGCTCCACTATACGTTTCGTTGAAAGCACCAGGTATTTAGGCGTCACTTTAGATAGATCTTCTTCGTTCCTAGCGCACGTCAAGAGCGTTTCTAGCAGGGCCCAGGCCCTATTCTTGAAATTGAGAAGGCTCTCAACGGCTGAGTGGGGATTGCGGACTCCGGCACTTCGCCTCATATATAGGGGTGTTTACGTGACGCATGTCTCGTATGCAGCTTCTGTGTGGGAGCGCCGGCTGGATAATGCATTGATCCACTCGGCCCTCAAGCGGGGCCAACGGACTCCCCTGTTGGCTCTTTCGGGCGCATATAGGACTGTGGCTAATGATGCATTACCGGTTCTGGCTGGTACACTGCCGATTGACTTGGAAATAAGGGAAGTTTTGACAAAAAAGGCATTGACAAGAGGTAAGGCCGCTGTCCACCTGGGAGTTGAACTGACACCCGGTTGAGCGGTGTCCCTTCCTGGCTTATTGAAAGCCATGCGAGATAGAACGCTGAGTGTATGGCAAGAGCGATGGGATAGGTCGACGAAGGGTAGATTGACTTTCTCTTTCTTCCCTTCAGTTAAAAGTAGAATGGAAGGAACGCACATAAAACTGGATCACTATATGACGCAATTGGTGTCCGGTCATGGGAAGCTCAGGGGGCGGCTACATAGTCTCGCCTTGTCTCCTCATCCGAACTGTTCATGTGGTGACACTAACCAGACAGCCGAGCACATTCTGTGGCACTGCGAGTTGATGAAGGATGCCCGAGAGGAAATGTTGGATGGCTTGAGAGGGATTACAAGACCGGCATGGAATGCCGATCTCGTGTTGAACAGAGAAAATTTTGAATGCTTCAAAAAGTTTGTGAAGTCCTGGGTAGAGAGATGGCCTGTGCTTAGAGTTGCTGATTTAGATTAAAATCGTATTTGTTTCAGGTGCCAAGCGTATTGTTCCTGTCACTCCACGGTTACTCCTCTTATAACAAATTTAATATTGTTTATGCGCGATTGCTTTATGTTTTATTTTTATATATTCATTGGTTTTACTTTCTTTGTCTTATGGCATGATCGCAATGCATTTATTATTTTATTTGTTTGTTTTATTATTTCTTATTCATTTATTGTGTATACTGGCGTTTTACACCGTTTTTGCCAATTCTTTACACTGTTTTTTTTTTTTTTTATGCACATTCTTCCTTTTACTTTTGAATTTGGGCCTTATTTATTAGGAACGCGTTGATAATGATAATACTGTGTCTTTTTGTGTTTTAGCTCTTTAATACTATGTTAATCTTTTTTTCCCTTCTTTTTTTTCTATTATGAACGGTCAATTTGTTGTTGATCACAACTTATTTTCTACGTTTGTTATTTGCCTTTTTATTTGTTACTAACAAATTGGTTTATGAATAGGTTGTCGAACTGAACTCTATCGTACTGTATTGTTCATTTCCCCACCACGGGGGCGGATAGACCCTGTTCCTGCATCCAGTAAGGTGACATTAATCCGGGGCGGCTGTCCCATGAACCACGGGTGCCTCCCCCGGCATCATGAGCGGGCCTGGGGAATGTTTGCGCGAGCCCGGTCCCCTTCCGTCCTGCCTCCGGTGACCTGAGGCTCACTTCATTCCCTAGGGTCTTTGGGAGTATCTCCCCCCCCTCCCCCCATTTACATTTATTCGAGGGTACTCTCGGAAAACTGGCTAAGGGACGCGGGTGCTTGGGATCGTTGTGGCCAGGCCGCTTGCCACGCTCATTCTTGCCGGGACCGCCCCGTGATAGTGGGGTAAACTGCCCTCGATACGCGGCTTATATATTTTTATGTTTCAATCATACTTCCACTTATAAAATTTGTGCTCCTTATTTATTATTTAATTTTAGATGCCAAACCACCAGGCGAACACATTTCATATGTGTTCTTATTTTGTGTTACTATTAATGTAAGTATGCATACATTATTTCGTACTAACAATCATGCATGCAGGGACATTGGAGGGTCTAGAATCGTTTTAAAATAAATGTAGCTTCTTTTTACAAAAAAAATTAGAGTCCTGACGTGTGCGGCTAAGGAGGTTAAACAATCAGTTTCCTCACACAGCCGTCGGGAAAGGGTGGGTCCCCTCCAATGTCTTATATATACCTACAAAAATTCAATACTGCTCGCATACCTCTATTTTGAATTATTTGCATCCTTTTTTTTACTTTGATTGCACAAGAAAAGGGCACTATAAATTGATTCATCGGCAATATCAACAGCCACGCCACCGACTGCATCGACAACTACCACAAACAGCGACGCCTCCGACTGCATCGCCAAACTACCACAAACAGCCACGCCTCCGACTGCATCGCCAAACTACCACAAACAGCCACGCCACCGACTGCATCGCCAACTACCACAAACAGCGATGCCTCTGACTGCATCGCCAAACTACCACAAACAGCGACGCATCCGACTGCAACGCCAAACTACCACAAACAGCCACGCTACCGACTGCATCGTCAACTACCACAAACAGCCACGCCACCGACTGCATCGCCAAACTACCACAAACAGCCACGCCACCGACTGCATCGTCAACTACCACAAACAGCCACGCCACCGACTGCATCGCCAACTACCACAAACAGCCACGCCACCGACTGCATCGCCAACTACCACAAACAGCCACGCCACCGACTGCATCGCCAACTACCACAAACAGCGACGCCTCCGACTGCATCGCCAAACTACCACAAACAGCCACGCCACCGACTGAATCGACAACTACCACAAATTTAGATCCTTCTTATTTGAAACGATCATTTTTTGAAAAAAAAAAATTGAAAATTTATTTATTTATTTTTTTGTGTATAATTTGTCTATGTTTTCACTTTGATTTATTTACTGAAAGTTCCGAAAACCAAGAGTTATGATCAAAATCGACTCTGAAGAATGCCTCATTGTAATTTTTTGAAGAACTCACCGTCATTTGGGAGCAGACAGGGACTGGGTGGTTACCGACCATTATACCGCGTGTATATATACCGTTATTTGGCGCCCTTTGTGGCAACTGAACGCGTCATGCCGTCTTCCAACCGCTTTGTGTTTTTTTTAGTATTTTCAAGGAAAACGAGGCAACATCCCTTTGAAATTATTTTAAAAATCAGTGAATCAACATTTTAAATTAACTTACCAATTAGTAATCAGAACTTTATAGTAATGTGATAAGAGTGCAGTGTTTTAAAAATGAATAATCAAAAATTGTGCTAAAAAATATTCTAAATTCGCTGAAGTTGAACTTTGGTCGAGAATCGGTAAGTGTAGGAGTGTAGGTAAGCCAGATGTTTTCAATGGAATTCTTGGAAACTCTGAAAGCCCTAAGAAGTGCCTAGGGTAATTTATTATCCCGTCCGTCGCCTTTTATTGCGGGACAATGCACCACTAACATAATCACCAGGAACAAGTGTACAAGGAGATGGACTTGCCGAACGTCACAGCGGTGCTGCCAAGGTTTGTTATCTATGTGAGGATACTGTGACAGCGCTTAATTAGCAGCAGACACATACCTGGACGGATGACGAACCTCGTGCTGGCACTGTTGGTGGGCGCGGTGCACTCTTTCGCTGCAGCAGCTGGTCCAGTTTCCTTACCACCTAGGATTCTTGCTGCAGAGTCTCCATCCTCTATTTTCGTCAAATGTCACAGCGGTGCTTCCAAGGTCTGGAATACATGAGAGGACATTGTGTCAGCGCTCTATTAGCAGCATACACATACCTAGACGGATGATGAACCTCGTGCTGGCACTGTTGGTGGACGCGGTGCACTCTCTCGCTGCAGCAGTTGGTCCAGTTTCCTCACCACCTAGGATTCTTGCAGCAGATTCTCCATCTTCGTGTCACCTGTTTCTGTACTTCATTTTATTTAACTTAATTTCAATTTCAATTTGTGATATTTATATTTTTTGTAATATCTGCATTAACTGTAAAGCGCCCCTGAGGTAATATGTCACAAAAGCGGCGCTATACAAATCATCCAATAAATATACCAAGGGAATATTAGGCCACCAGACCAGAAGGTATCTACTATCTACAATAGGGTACAGTCATCGTGAATAGTCTTTCAACAACGTTTTGAATATTCACATTTCAAATTACGACCAAAAGGCTTTCTTTCGCGTGGTTTTGGTTTGTGACGTCACTGCGCCTGTGTTTACTTCTTCCAGCCGCCTGAACTACGTAAATGGGTAAACTTTTACCTACAACTTCCGTTTTTAACGTATTTTTCTCAAAAACAAACCTTTGATTGAACTTAATGACAATAATATACGACTATATGGAAAATAGTGATATTTGTAAGACACGTCATATTTAGAGTTGAAATATCGGTGACTGTAACCACAGATAATATTATACTACTAACGCAGACCCGTGAAAAATCGAGGGATATTATCAAAGATATTAGAAGAACGAGATGTGCTATGCGCAGTTCGTACTGAGTGGAATTGTTTTGCCGAGTGTCGCCGGTTTTGTTCACCAATACTACTGCACACCTTCGCTTACGCTAAGGCATCGCTAAGGTATCCGCACTAATACATAGAACAGATTTCTGTGCGTACACGTCCCGATACCGTTCAAAGTACCCTAATTAGGTAGTACTCCGGCTACGGTCCGGCGGCCAACATAGCATAATATCTCGTTCTTCTTATATCTTTGGATATTATAATTGTAGTGTTACTAATAATTGCATGTTAGTTAAAAGCGCGGGCAGTTGAAGGATCACGAAATCCGACTTTAGGTACCTGTATCATTTTTGAATATTATTATATATATGTATAAAATAATTAAACAAAAAAAGTTCTAAAGAAATTTAAGTAAAATAAATAAATTTATTACTTGTAGGTAGGTACTTTATCCTCTAATCGCTCTCATCAGTTCCAATTGTGTAGATACTTTATAGTTTATTTAGAAAATTTCGCAAATTACATTTCAGTTCAAACGAGTTCATTAAACTACAGTTACAGACAGACACACAACCGAAAAAATATTTTTGAAATTTAATAATTAAAATTAAGACCGAACGATGCTCAAGTTAGCAAACAAGGTGAAGAGATGTAGTTCCATGTTGAGAGTGGCGAATGATTCTTTTTCTTGTATTACAGCATCTTAGACGTGTTCCTGAAGTGGTTTTGTAAGTTGTTAGATGTTTTTCTTATATTACAGCGTCTTAGACGTTTTCCTGAAGTGGTTAGGTAAGTTGTTAGATGTTTTTCTTGTATTTCAGCCTCTTGGACG
Source organism: Hesperophylax magnus (assembly GCA_026573805.1). NCBI lineage: Eukaryota > Metazoa > Arthropoda > Insecta > Trichoptera > Limnephilidae > Hesperophylax > Hesperophylax magnus. The sequence continues at coordinate 299,787 of JAIUSX010000171.1, read as the reverse complement.
TTTTCCTGAAGTGGTTAGGTAAGTTTTTAAATGTTTTTCTTGTATTACAGCGTCTTGAACGTTTTCCTGAAGTGGTTTTGTAAGTTGTTAGATGTTTTTCTTGTATTACAGCGTCTTGGACGTTTTCCTGAAGTGGTTTTGTAAGTTGTTAGATGTTTTTCTTGTATTACAGCGTCTTGGACGTTTTCCTGAAGTGGTTTTGTAAGTTGTTAGATGTTTTTCTTGTATTACAGCGTCTTGGACGTTTTCCTGAAGTGGTTAGGTAAGTTGTTAGATGTTTTTCTTGTATTACAGCATCTTGGACGTTATCCTGAAGTGGTTAGGTAAGTTGTTAGATGTTTTTCTTGTATTACAGCATCTTGGACGTTTTCCTGAAGTGGTTTTGTAAGTTGTTAGATGTTTTTCTTATATTACAGCGTCTTAGACGTTTTCCTGAAGTGGTTAGGTAAGTTGTTAGATGTGTGGCGTCGAATTATCCAGATTAAATAATTAATAATAAACTGCTACTTGCTACTTAGGTACCTACTTGCTACTTGCTCGTTAAATCGTAAACAAAGTAATCTACGTACTCTATCTACTCGCGACAATACTATGACGCTATCAGTCTTACACATTACGAGAACTCGCCAGAAGGAACGAGTCTGCCGCCTAGGCATAATTGCCAAGCCGTCGAAAGTTCGCGAATGATCCAGATCGAGCGAGTGTCTTCAATTTAGTTGCCATCTATCTACCCACTGCTACCGTCGGCCGTCAAGTATAAATAAGCCCGACGCAGCGAGTCAGTCAGTCAGTCATCAGTTACCGTTCAGCCGTCAGCCTACAAGGAAGGATCAACGAGTGATCACTCGCGCTCTTCTTACTAGCGCGGTGGACAACACGTACCCGGCTTCGCCCCTATCATTATGGACTCCATCGGGACATCATCTTAGCGCCTCGGCCGTGTCCATGGCCAGCGCTACATCGGATTACAAGCGCCCTGGTTCCAGTGTCTCTGACCAGCGCTTCTTCCACGCCATCATGACCACCACGAGGACACGCTGCATCCTCACTGGTCACGCCGTTCCCGTTCAACTGCCCACAAGGTCTGCCGCACCTTCGGCCTTCTCGTCAGCACTGGAGTGCCTGAAGACCTACGTTCTTCGCCAGTGCCTGACCTACATCGAGTCCCGGTCATCAGCGCCCGGCGTCGACTCACTGACCCGCGCTTGACCAGCACATCATCAGCCAGCAACCGGAGTCTACAACATCTGTCCTTCATCATCTCCTTGTCACGGCTACTGACTCACCAATAAACACATGTGACCTTCACAACACCTTCTTTCATTTCGTGCCTCACCATTGATCCCCAAAGATGTTTTTCTTGTATTTCAGCCTCTTGGACGTTTTCCTGAAGTGGTTAGGTAAGTTTTTAAATGTTTTTCTTGTATTACAGCGTCTTGAACGTTTTCCTGAAGTGGTTTTGTAAGTTGTTAGATGTTTTTCTTGTATTACAGCGTCTTGGACGTTTTCCTGAAGTGGTTTTGTAAGTTGTTAGATGTTTTTCTTGTATTACAGCGTCTTGGACGTTGACGTTTTGTTTTTGCATATAGGTCATTGCTATATACATAAACCAACCAGCTCCAGAGGATGTTGCAATTTCGACCCTCGCGAATTTGCATTTTTCTCTACGTAGACGCTGCCACAATATGCGATGATACTGTTCCCAGGACGTCCAGTTGTGTGCTTACGACCCGTGACATCTTCACATATGCTATGACTGCGAAAACTAAAAGTTCTTGACCAAATGGAAGGATGGGACTGTGTGTAAATTAATTTGACGTCTAGCTATTTTATCAGGTCACTAGCTCATTGTGTAATAGGTAGGAAGGTTTTGGAGTCCTAACCCCTCAGGTAGGTATACACTTTATTGAGGTCGCTACCCTCACTAAGATTTGAAATAGATGTTTTAGTAGATTACTCATTTCTCATAGGTATAAGACACCTGACGGAGGTAGGTTTTCGTAATATTTTCGTGTTGATATTATTTTGATTTCTAGCATGTGCATATAGTACAAATGAATGCCAACTGTGATTGAAACTGATGAAGAATCGTGCTTTGAAAATCCTGTCCTACTGGGATATTTGGTTTACATACGAATTCATAACAGCTGGAATGGATTGGTACTGTTAGTTTATTTAAGGACTTTTTGGTGATCTAATTTATTATCAGTGTAAGTATTGATATTTCATTATCAACTGGTGACTTATACAGTAGTAATTCGGAGTTCATATTCGTTCGGCATTATTTTGATATTTGAGAATTTAAAAAGCTGTAACAAAAACAAAAACAAAAAAAATACTTGCAGAACTTAATAATTATATTATTAAATTTGATTTTAATTAAATTAAAAAAAAATTCAATGGAGTTCTACGAATCAAACCCAAAAAAAACAAATATACGTCAGCCGTTTTCTCCGTTTGGGAAGCAACTCGTGTTTTATTAACATTGACGCAAAATGTAAAAAAATACAGTGCTTTAAAGTAACGCTCTGGCCTACTGATCTATATTCAGAGATTGTTCAGCTTTGCTTTGGGAAACTTAATAAGAATTTTTTGATAGGTAACATTTCTGTTATTACAGGTATAGGAATGGGTAGTTAATTAGGTCTTCAGATTGTCCTAGTTTTGAGGTGGATATTTGAAGTAGGTATTTTTGATTTACCTAGTTTGTGAAGCTAGGTCGGTCAAATCGGTCAAAGCCACTTCCTAACTTTCTGACTGAGTCAATTAGTTTCTTTCCGATTAGCTCAGAAGCATCCAAATTCACGAACAACGTTAATGTTTGCTTTGATTGATACGAATTAAATTATCTATAATTATTTTAAAATGTAGGTAGGTACACACACATCGTAGTAGAAACTATTGAATATTATAGTGCTATCGATAAATTTTTGTTATTTGTTTTTGGGGTGTTATGTCGTGTTGCGCTAACTCCTTCTTTAGCCAACGTTTCGGACAACATTGCAGTGTCCATCATCAGGGCAGATGTGTTATTTATAAATAACATTGTTATTTATAAATAACACATCTGCCCTGATGATGGACACTGCAATGTTGTCCGAAACGTTGGCTAAAGAAGGAGTTAGCGCAACACGGCATAACACCCCAAAAACAAATAACAAAAATACTTTTGGCCGTGAAAATCTTAAATCATATCTATCGATAAATGTTCATAAATAAATTATTTTCTTGACAAATTCGGACAATACAGATAACGCGGTTCTAAGAAGTACCAACCCTATCAGCACATTGTAAGACATTTTTGATTTACAAAAAAAATCATTTATTTGGAATATTTGTTATCGATAATCTTTTATCATTGATCCTCGACTTTGTTATTGACTTTTTATTTTATCAATCCAAGTCTTGGATTAAGATAAAATTAATTTAAATTTATATAATTTCTATAAGATAACATTAAATTAAATTTCTATGGCTCATGCATGATATCGATAGTAAACATTGAAAGAATTATATTTGTTTCAACCACAGACAAAATATCTAACGACTTACAAAACCACTTCAGGAAAACGTCCAAGATGCTGTAATACAAGAAAAACATCTAACAACTTACCTAACCACTTCAGGAAAACGTCCAAGATGCTGTAATACAAGAAAAACATCTAACAACTCACCTAACCACTTCAGGAAAACGTCCAAGACGCTGTAATACAAGAAAAACATCTAACAACTTACAAAACCACTTCAGGAAAACGTCCAAGACGCTGTAATACAAGAAAAACATCTAACAACTTACAAAACCACTTCAGGAAAACGTCCAAGACGCTGTAATACAAGAAAAACATCTAACAACTTACAAAACCACTTCAGGAAAACGTCCAAGACGCTGTAATACAAGAAAAACATCTAACAACTTACAAAACCACTTCAGGAAAACGTTCAAGACGCTGTAATACAAGAAAAACATTTAAAAACTTACCTAACCACTTCAGGAAAACGTCCAAGAGGCTGAAATACAAGAAAAACATCTTTGGGGATCAATGGTGAGGCACGAAATGAAAGAAGGTGTTGTGAAGGTCACATGTGTTTATTGGTGAGTCAGTAGCCGTGACAAGGAGATGATGAAGGACAGATGTTGTAGACTCCGGTTGCTGGCTGATGATGTGCTGGTCAAGCGCGGGTCAGTGAGTCGACGCCGGGCGCTGATGACCGGGACTCGATGTAGGTCAGGCACTGGCGAAGAACGTAGGTCTTCAGGCACTCCAGTGCTGACGAGAAGGCCGAAGGTGCGGCAGACCTTGTGGGCAGTTGAACGGGAACGGCGTGACCAGTGAGGATGCAGCGTGTCCTCGTGGTGGTCATGATGGCGTGGAAGAAGCGCTGGTCAGAGACACTGGAACCAGGGCGCTTGTAATCCGATGTAGCGCTGGCCATGGACACGGCCGAGGCGCTAAGATGATGTCCCGATGGAGTCCATAATGATAGGGGCGAAGCCGGGTACGTGTTGTCCACCGCGCTAGTAAGAAGAGCGCGAGTGATCACTCGTTGATCCTTCCTTGTAGGCTGACGGCTGAACGGTAACTGATGACTGACTGACTGACTCGCTGCGTCGGGCTTATTTATACTTGACGGCCGACGGTAGCAGTGGGTAGATAGATGGCAACTAAATTGAAGACACTCGCTCGATCTGGATCATTCGCGAACTTTCGACGGCTTGGCAATTATGCCTAGGCGGCAGACTCGTTCCTTCTTCGATTTGACCGACCTAGCTTCACAAACTAGGTAAATCAAAAATACCTACTTCAAATATCCACCTCAAAACTAGGACAATCTGAAGACCTAATTAACTACCCATTCCTATACCTGTAATAACAGAAATGTTACCTATCAAAAAATTCTTATTAAGTTTCCCAAAGCAAAGCTGAACAATCTCTGAATATAGATCAGTAGGCCAGAGCGTTACTTTAAAGCACTGTATTTTTTTACATTTTGCGTCAATGTTAATAAAACACGAGTTGCTTCCCAAACGGAGAAAACGGCTGACGTATATTTGTTTTTTTTGGGTTTGATTCGTAGAACTCCATTGAATTTTTTTTTAATTTAATTAAAATCAAATTTAATAATATAATTATTAAGTTCTGCAAGTATTTTTTTTGTTTTTGTTTTTGTTACAGCTTTTTAAATTCTCAAATATCAAAATAATGCCGAACGAATATGAACTCCGAATTACTACTGTATAAGTCACCAGTTGATAATGAAATATCAATACTTACACTGATAATAAATTAGATCACCAAAAAGTCCTTAAATAAACTAACAGTACCAATCCATTCCAGCTGTTATGAATTCGTATGTAAACCAAATATCCCAGTAGGACAGGATTTTCAAAGCACGATTCTTCATCAGTTTCAATCACAGTTGGCATTCATTTGTACTATATGCACATGCTAGAAATCAAAATAATATCAACACGAAAATATTACGAAAACCTACCTCCGTCAGGTGTCTTATACCTATGAGAAATGAGTAATCTACTAAAACATCTATTTCAAATCTTAGTGAGGGTAGCGACCTCAATAAAGTGTATACCTACCTGAGGGGTTAGGACTCCAAAACCTTCCTACCTATTACACAATGAGCTAGTGACCTGATAAAATAGCTAGACGTCAAATTAATTTACACACAGTCCCATCCTTCCATTTGGTCAAGAACTTTTAGTTTTCGCAGTCATAGCGTATGTGAAGATGTCACGGGTCGTAAGCACACAACTGGACGTCCTGGGAACAGTATCATCGCATATTGTGGCAGCGTCTACGTAGAGAAAAATGCAAATTCGCGAGGGTCGAAATTGCAACATCCTCTGGAGCTGGTTGGTTTATGTATATAGCAATGACCTATATGCAAAAACATCTCACACTTTGAGATGAAATGGACGTTCTTCTTCTAGATTCAGTCGAGTGGAGATAATCCTCGAGGTGAAAGAAGTTAGGGTTATTTTGAAATTAGTATGAGACCTAGTATGTCTCTTCTGAAGTGGATTGGACCTAGTTTTACTAGACTTTAGACTATTTTGCGGACGGTTTACATCCACTTCCCCGAAGTAAATGTAAACTGGCCTTTGAAGTATCCAGAGTCTCTCTTCTCCACTAACGATCAAAAGTTATTCGTTATGTGCCTTCTACAAACGAAAAATTACCGGTCGTGTCGACAAACTTTGTCAAATGTTTAATTTGACGTATTCTTCAAAGTCAAAAGTTTGAAGAGATCATTATATTGACAGCCCTACGAATATTTTCTATATTTCTGACGTTGTTGACGTTTCTATGGTGATAATTTGAAATGTCAAAACAAAATACCCTCGCAGGTGAAGACTTCAAGCACTGGAGAAAGGTTTATTTAATATATAAATTTAAATTGATTTCTGAATTTCGTACGATTAAGATGTCTTGACGTTGTATAAGAATGCCGATTCAAAAAGGAATTAAACGAAGGATTATATCTCACGTCGGGAACTATGCGAGCACTCTCACGGAAATACTTCAAATAGCTCAAGATACACACACCTCTCAAAGAGCTACACTTAAACACAATCAAGCTTTCCGAGTACGTTTAATGGCTCATCAAAGACAAACATCATCTGCGACGCATGTACCACCGCTCGCGTGACGGTTATTTCAAGGCAGCTTACAACTGCCTGCAAAGGGAAATCAAGAGCGAAATTTCAGATCTCAAGCGCGAACTTTGGAATAAAAAAAGAAGCATCACTCACGCCAAAGGAAGATCCCCTATGGAAAATGGCAAGTGCGCTGAGAGACAAAGACCACAAGATCCCCACTCCCCAGCGAAATTAAACGGTTCAGGGACAGCGCTGTCGCTACAAGCAAAAGCGGACACGCTCGCTGACGGGTTCGAGTGAACCTACGCGGCCACAGACGGCCTTTGCGATCCGGTTACGGACCAATTCGTAACTGAATCTCTACGAGACCTGAGCGAATAAGAGCAGACAAACGCTGTCGACATCCACTTTGCTACGCCGAGCGAGTTCGCAGTCACAATCAAGCGATTGTAAACAAATAAAGCGCCTGGAAGCGATCAAATACATAACATTCTACTCAAACATCTCCCTCAAAAAGCCATAATTTACACTACAAAACTGTTCAATGCCTGTCTGGTAAACGGGCATTTCCCTCAGATGTGGAAATCAGCGACCGTGCTCTGCCCTTTGCAAAGGCGAACATAGACAGAACCCAGCCGATGAATTACCGACCGATCAGTCTACTCTCTACGTTGCGCAAGGTATTTAAATGGATTATACTCAACAGGCTTGTTCCACACCACGAAGACAACAAGACTTTGCCAGACGAGCAGTTCACAACTCACCAACTCACCAAAGTAGCGGAATTCATCTCCTATACCTAGAGAAGGCATACGACCCAATTTGGATAGACGTGCTCGTACACAAATTACACCGCACCAACACGCCCATATACCTAACAAGACTGGTACAGGAATACCTAAAGAATAGATCCTTCAGAATTATCATCAGTCAACGCGTGAGATTCCAAAAGGCATTCCACAAGGAATTCTGCTGGGACCCTTTTTCTTCATCCTGTTCACATATGACATCCCCCGCATCCTTATGGACCACGAGCATACCTGGTCTGACTCAGACTCAGACTCAATAATTTCTAATCTAATAATTTCTTCTCCAACCGTCTGGAGACAGTGAGACATCCTCATTACGATGTGTTGTTAGGCTGATTGGGGCACAGTTTCCTAATTCAGCTTACTTCAATATGCACTAACTACTCCCAACCGTCTGGAGACAGTGAGACATCCTCATTACGATGTGTTGTTAGGCTGATTGGGGCACAATTTCCTAATTCAGCTAACTTCAATATGCACTAACTACTCCCAACCGTCTGGAGACAGTGAGGCATCCTCATTAGGATGTGTTGTTAGGCTGATTGGGGCACAATTTCCTAATTCAGCTTACTTCAATATGCACTAACTACTCCCAACCGTCTGGAGACAGTGAGACATCCTCATTACGATGTGTTGTTAGGCTGATTGGGGCACAGTTTCCTAATTCAGCTTACTTCAATATGCACTAACTACTTCCAACCGTCTGGAGACAGTGAGGCATCCTCATTAGGATGTGTTGTTAGGCTGATTGGGGCACAGTTTCTTTATTCAGCTTACTTCAATATGCACTAACTACTCCCAACCGTCTGGAAACAGTGAGGCATCCTCATTAGGATGTGTAGTTAGGCTGATTGGGGCACAGTTTCCTAATTCAGCTTACTTCAATATGCACTAACTACTCCCAACCGTCTGGAGACAGTGAGACATCCTCATTACGATGTGTTGTTAGGCTGATTGGGGCACAATTTCCTAATTCAGCTTACTTCAATATGCACTAACTACTCCCAACCGTCTGGAGACAGTGAGACATCCTCATTAGGATGTGTTGTTAGGCTGATTGGGGCACAATTTCCTAATTCAGCTTACTTCAATAAGCACAAATAATTCATTAATTATTATAAGAAATAACTAATTACACCGGGAGAGATGATAATAGATGCATTTAAGTTCTATCTTTCCAATGTGTAAAAACTGATACCATAATGGGTAATTTTTTCTACCACCATCAGCGCTTACTGCATTAAATATCAACAAAACTTAAACATTAAAAAAAAAATTGTATGATGTAATATCGATAGTCGGTATTTAAACTAAATCGCGTCCCATCACAAGCTTTGCTGTACCGGCCATGATAGATTCTACGGCAGAATGCGGAAGCTTACGTCAACGACAACTGTGAAAATTCATTTAAATATTGATGTCGTTTTTAAATTTTGTACTTACTGCTGAAATGATACTCCAAGTTTGCTTGGCGTGTCGCATTTTTACAAAGTTGCACTGAACAAACAGCATTTTGAATAAAACGAGGAAGAATAATTCTCCTTGACAACAAGAACTCAACTAAATTGACGAATTTTTGGAGTAATAAAATCACGCTCAATAGACCGGGGTACGCCGAAGGCCAGGCATACCTCACAGCATAACTTCGCATATTCTATTATCTTTGAGTACTATAGTGGATAGTCGTTACAATCAATACGAAGACTATTCATGAGTTTGTAGTGGACAAGGAAGGGTCCTCAACATACAATTACAACAGTATTCTATTACGCCAAATGAAGTACTAAATTTACTTTATCCTTTTTTTCAGGAGAAAATGCCAAAGTGTAACGCAATAGAAAAGGTGTATTCTCTATAAATGTGCAAGTGATCTGCGATGCCATCGTAATTATTAGAACCATTGTGTTCCGGTGACCTGGATCCAGTCACGATCAAACTACATATTTTTAATAATTCGTCAATAAAGATTAGATTTAAGGCTGGCCAGTTCAATAAGTGACAGTGGCTATCAAAGTAAGACTGATTTGTTCACACCTCTGTCATGAACAAATACCCTAGCAGATAACCTGTATAATGAATCCTAAATACGCAGCAGATACTCGTATGTTGTAGAAAGGTATTTGGGGTTCTAAAGAGTGGATACCATCTACTGCGGAGGCGCATAACATTGTCCGTGGAACGCACTACAGTTATTGTAGTGGCATGTGCTGTGTTGCACAATGTAGCTGTGGAGATGAACGATGAACCCATTCAGTTATAAAATAGAACAGAATCCTGACGAGATGACGATAAAATAATTCAAAATGATGACGAAACTAATATTGGTCCTAGGAGAAATAACCCCTTTGTTAAATAATAATGTTGCTATGTGATTAGTTTAGTTCTATTTTCTTTTATATCTTATTTTTGTATTGTTTATTATTTAAAGATGTGAAAAAATCTGTTCGTTTCCAAAATAAAGTATCTGACTCATTGAATTGAGCCAATGACCCGACTATATAATAATATTATTTTATTTAGGTGAGTATCTGTTTCACTTCATTGTGTTATGTCTTCCTCTTCAACCATTCACCTCCAAGTCATACATTCTCCTTACACCTCTTAGTATCATGAAATCAACATTGTTACTGCTAAAAAAACTAAATTATGTCGACTTTAATTTGACTCCGTATATTATTCCGGTGCAGATATAATACATTGTGTTTCTCGAGAGTTCCTGACCATATAAACCACCCTCTAAACACTCCTGGCACTAATAATAGGAACATGAACGGGACAAAAAAACTATGGTAAACTTGTCTATTTAAATCACATGTCTCACCGTAATGCAAAATAAGATCGCATAACTTTTAAAAGAGTGTCAGGCTGGGATATATATCTTCCAAAAATACTCTACAGGTGTTTGTTGTCTGCAAAGAATATCTCCCAAAATTACCCATAGGGTTCAAGCATAAAAATAATAAACTTAAATAAAACAATCGTTGCTTAATGGCTGAGTTGACACCGCGTTTGGGTTCCACCCAGGCGTACTGTGTTCAACTTCTCTGCTAGCTAAGCCGTCCATCACAACACCAGCAACATTTCACGCTTACTGTGGTGGTGGTAGGAGATTTTCAAATATTATCGAGGAACTCTCTCTTGTCTTCTAAAAGACGGCGGCCTATGTCAGAGACTGCCGGTTGTCTCACATCAGCCTCCGGGCGTCTCATGCCAGACACTGGGTGTCTCACCGGCGTCAAGGCGGAATGCTATAATCTTCCCATGAATGAAGAGGGTTGACCTCTGGAGCGGGAGCCCCTGGAACAGAGGGTGCAAAAGTTTTTAATTATGTATTTAAATATGGGTAACTATGTGTCTGTTTAGTTAATGAGGGCGCTCTTCTGCCTCACCAACCTCTTCATTCCCTCAAACTTGACTCGTAAGGTCTCGGATGACCTCCTTCAGATGATCTTCCAGTCCGCCTCCTTCTCCTTCCATGTAATTTCAATTACATGCTTATGAAAAATGTTCACCAGCATTTCACATTCGTCTTTAGTAAAATTATAATTTCGATTCCGCTTATTCAACCTGGAAAATAAGACACACTAATCTAAAGTTCAATAAAAATCACATAATAATCAATAAAACATCTGTTTCTGTTGACGTTATAAATGAACTACTCTGTTGACGTTCTTGTAATTCCATAGAAACAACGCTGTTCTAGACAGGCGTTGCACTAGACGTGATAAAAGCGCGAAACACACCCAGGTTTTTTGAACATGTCTATCCTATGATCTAATGTTCTTAAATAATCTACCCAACACAAATATCCAATTCACTACCCCGGGCGAGGTCATCCGAGCTATTAAAAGCCGGAAAAATAAAAAAGCCCCCGGCCCCGACGGCGTCACAAACTTCGCTCTTAAAGCCCTCCCCCAAAAAAGAATACTAGCGATAGTAAATCTAATCAACACCGCTCTCAGACTACGCTATTTCCAGAAAAGCTGGAAACACGCGCACGTCATCTTTCTCCCAAAACCGGGAAAAGACAACTTCTTCTGCGAAAATCACCGTCCGATCAGCCTTCTTTCAAATATTGATAAAATCCACGAACAAATCCTTTTGACACGGCTCCTCAAGCACATTGACGAGGTTTCAACATTACCTGAAGAGCAACACGGCTTTAGAACTAATCACTCCACCCTCCACCAACTCCTCAGAGTCTCCGAAATTATCATCGGAGGCTTCAATACCAAGCGATCAACTGGCGCCATTTTCCTGGACATGGCTAAAGCTTTCGATAAAGTATGGATAAACGGCCTACTTCTCAAACTCCACGAAACAGGCATCGATCCCCAACTACTCGGTGCCTTCAAATCATTTCCACGCCAATGTACTTTTCAAGTAAAATACGGAGGCGCTCTTTCAAAAACCGCTTCATGACAGCAGGGGTCCCGCAAGGGTCTCTGCTTCCTCCAATCCTCTTCAATGTCTACACTCACGACATTCCCCTCTCTGAAAATTCTAATTCACATAAAGCTCTGTACGCAGATGATACCACAGTTATGGTTAGATACTGTTCACCCAGGATGATTACGTACCGACTGCAAAAAAACATCGACTTACTTCAAGATTGGTACGATAGATGGCGTATAGACGTGAATCCCTCAAAGAGCGTGGCCGTCTTTTTCTCTTGTAGAAAAGGCGGCCAGGCCCTGAGAGAGGAAATAACGATGTACGGCCAGGCTATACCGTGGCAAAAATCGGCGAAATCTTGGAGTGACACTTGACAAACGACTCACATTGTCAAAACACATCAAAATCACTCTTAATAATGCAAAAAAAAACATCCAACGCCCTTTACCCGTTACTTCACTCAAACGCTAAAACTTTCATTCAAAACAAACTTCTCATCTACAAAACACAGATACGCCCCATCATGACTTACGCCTCACCCATATGGGGCACAGCGAACACAAATCGTCTTGCATCATTCCTGAATGCCACACTTAGAAGATACACCAAAAGCCCCTGGTTTGTCCGTAATAGTATAATTAATTCAGGCACGAAAATCCCCCCATTTAAAACCCATATGGTAGAATTAGCCAAATCATTCTATGCGAAACTTCCTATGCACTTAAACCCGAGCATAGCATGTCTCGGGCGTTCAAGTCCCGACGACAAGCCCACATATCCATTTCCAGTCTCCATTACATACCCCCCTTGATGATAAAACTCAAATAAAAAATTACATTGCAACCAAATATACAAAAAATATAGTATAAATTTACAAAAACCTTAATATTTAAAAAAACAAATGTAAAAAAAAAAAAAAATTACAAAAAAAATATAGATAAATAAAATATCTAAAGTAAAAAAAAATACAAAAAAATAGTATTTCAGCCCTATATGTTGCTATAGGCCAAGGCTGCCCAACCTTTTTAGCAGTTGGGCGAAATTGACGATTTTGAATCACTGGCGGGCCACTGAATACCTGGCGGTTCCTATTTCCATGGGGGGGGGGGATTGTTAGAAAATTTCTAAAAAACATAATTCCCCACAAAAAAAATCTAAAGAGAGTGCTCCCCACAAAATATTTGAAATCCATGTGGGGGGGGGGGTTGTTACGGAACTTCGCTGAGAAAAAATTGCGAACATCATATGTGATACCCCACAGCAATTTTTAGAATTCCATGGGGGGAGGGGGGTGGCTACAGGATTTTCCATTTCGACGCAAAAAATATTATGTCGAAAACCGGTGTATTTTTGTTTCAACAGTAAGTTCAACAGGTTAGGTTTTTTCGTCGCTGATTCTCGTTCTGAGTAGCCTAAATAAAATAAATCGCCGTTGTTGGCAACACTGGTGACCGCGCGCAAGCTGCATTGTTTGTTTTACCGCGGGCCCGCGACACTTTTTCAAATTGGCGGATTGGCGGGTTTTTTGAAAATGTTTCACGCGGGCCACTTATAATTCGTTCGCGGGCCACATTGTGGCCCGCGGGCCTGGGGTTGGGCAGCCTTGCTATAGGCAGCCCACTCATCGGGTTGAAAAAAACCATCCCACAGGTACTTATCCCCCCCTCAGTTCACGAAACATGCAGATTGATTTCCCCGAACCTCGAAATTGTTACAATAGGATACCATATCCTATGATCAATTTATAATATATTGATAATAATCGATTTCTATTGAAAAGTTGGATTTGTTTATCAGAATCATTGTGTTAAGTTTTTTTTTCTTAGTATTTAGATAATAATAATATGGGTAGTTAAAAATTAATTTATTCATTATAATTATCATCACCATCGTCATAATTACCTGATAGTTATTACCTGATAACTCAGGGCATTATAAATCAAAAAATGGGTTCATTGCATTAATTTCCAGATATACACACTTCAGTCGGTTCGTAGTAACGGTGTGTACTGGAGTATCTTTTGTATTTTTAAAAAGAAGTTAATACTATATGAATTATAATCTGTTAAGTTCCCAAATAAAATTTGTTGGGTGGTGACAATTCGTACAGGTAAGCTACAATAACCACTTTAAGAAGAAGCGGAATTGTGTTTCAATCAACCCCATAGTGCGGACTGTTGAAACCAAAGATATTAGAAGAACGAGATATGCTATGTTGGCCGCCGGACCGTAGGCGGAGTACTACCTAATTAGGGTACTTTGAATACTGTCGGGACGTGTACGCACAGAAATCTGTTCTATGTATTAGTGCGGATACCTTAGCGTAAGCGAAGGTGTGCAGTAGTATTGGTGAACAAAACCGGCGACACTGGGCAAAACACTTCCACACAGTATGAACTGCTCATAGCACATCTCGTTCTTCTAATATCTTTGGTTGAAACATTATATGGGCTTGATTGGAACGCTGCAAATATCTTTAGAATAACTGTAGTCATTTTAAACAGTGTTCAGCATTTTCATTACTATAACAATACTCAGTGAGACTATGAATAGTGATTAAACAATTATTTTAAAAACTATGAACATACATGTTTGAAATAAAACAACTGTAAATGTATTTTTATTATTTTTCTTTACGTGCTCTTTATAAACATAGTGTAACTGCGATATTATTTTAGATCTAGATTTTTGTTTCTGCAAAAAAATTAAATCTTTTCGTGCCTCCTCATTTCATGCCCCACTGTCGTGTTGATTCTTATTTCTAAGGAATTATGTTTTCCTTGAAACCCACAACGCTGGAAGAATGAAAAAATAAAAATTCAAACTCCCCTAATAAGAAGTGCAGTCTTCATTCTATACCGACATGGTTATTGTAATATTCTTTAAATTACAAAGTACATTTATTTGTGGGAATGGATTGTCTTCCATAAAACTGAATTTTAATTAACTAAAGTTTATTACAATACGTTAACAATAATGTTTACCTAATAGTTAAATAATATCGTGGAAAGGACAACGTCCTATACTCGAGGGACCCGAAGTGATTCTGCTCGTAGCTTCTAGCCGTCCATAAATAAACCACTCACTGGATTGATATCTCCGAGCTTTTTGTAGTGAGAAATTTTGTCCACTATTTAACCATAGATATGCTGATATTTAGATAGTTTTTAATTATGACGTAGACACAGGCCAACAGGTAAGGATAGAGAAAACATTAAAAATGCGCGACCATAGACAATATGATTTTCCCTGGGTGCCGACGCCAATTATCAGCCTAAAATATTATTTGAAAAATAAATGTTAGAATTTTTTAACAGATTCTCTCAGGACGACAACGCTCCATCTCACAAAATGGAGTCCTGCGAAAATGAGCTCTAAAGTAAAATTCCTTACAGCACATTTTCACAGGACGGCGCTTTGGTAAGTTGAAAATATGTGGTCAAAATAATTTAAAATTACTTGAAATTTGAATTCTTTTACTTTAAAGGGAAAAAGATTTTCAAATAATGATTGTGCTTTTCTCTGCTTATCGGTAAAATTGAAAAACTTTGTTACATATTGAGAAGAATTTTTTTTATTTCACTAAGATAACAAAAACAGGAAGCACAAATAAATTTATGAGCACAAAACACATTTTAAATGTGTACCTGACTGCGACCGAATATTTTTCTAATTTAAATATTCATTTGAGAGTTGCTTATATTATTTTCAATGGTTAAATATAACAATTAGTAGTTTTACTCAATAGGTTAATAAAAAATATTATGGATAGCACAGAAACAGAAAATGCTAGAGTTTATAAGCACAAATCACATTTCAAATGTGAACCAACACAATAAAGATAACATAGAATAAAAAATACGAGAATATATAAGAACTAAATACAATTTTAAAAAGGTTTTGAAGTAAGTAAAAAAATATATACTTTAATAAATACAAATAAAAAAAATAATTTAATCAACCATTTCCACATTTAGAAGATTTTAAATAACTGAGGATGGCCATTTTTCAAGTAACATAGAACAGATGTTTACATTTGTAAACCCCTTTTGTAATCTTCCGCGATCAGGATTCGCGCATCAGGATTTGTTGGTTGTTATATTCAATTTTTAAGGGTACATGAGGAGGAATGATTTTACGGTGTGACCTTAAAATCATGTATCCGGTTATTTTAACATTCATAGGATATTTGATTGGAGCCAACTGTAAATTTTTTCTAGATCTGTTTATGCATTTTCTAGTAGGATGTCTAAATCTTTATCCCAGTAAAAATTTGTAGTATCATATGCACATAAAAACATTTCACCGTTTAAATCTAATTGGTATAGATATCATTTATATAAATTTAGAACAGTAGTGGTCCTAGAATGGATCCCTGCGGAAATCCATAGTTTTTTAGGAGGTGGTTGCCATTTTTAATACAAATGCTTACGAATTGCTTTCTATTGCTAAGATATGATTTAAAGAGATTAAGAGCGGGACCAACTACTTTTTGAAGGTATAGATAAAATATAATTTCCACCATCAATGCTGCTTCTAACTTTACTGATTAAGTGATTTATTGCCGCAAATGTGTTCGATTTTTTTCTTAAAGCTGTATTTTTTTTCAAATAGAACGATTTTTGATAGAAAATTGTTTAATCTTTCGTAAATTACACGTTCAAATTTTTTAGATAAGATTGGTAAGATAAAAATTGGTTTATAGTTTGAGGTATTCGTTTTGGAGCCACCTTTGTGAATTGGTGTTTCCTTAGCTATTTTACAACTATCTGGAAAAGTTCCCTCTTTAGGACACTGATTAATTAACTTTGATAGATTAGGAATTAATTATTTGGAGAGACTTAGAACTGTCTTACATTTGAGTGTATAACCAGCACTTGCTTTTAGTTATAAGGATTTTATTATTTTACTTATTTCTAATTCTGTGGTAGGTTGAAGATATAATATTAGCATGCACTAATTTTATTTCATAGGGTGATTGTTAATTTTGTTATTTATATTATCAGCTAAGGAGGAGCCGATGTTACAAAAGAAATAGTTAAAGTGGTCGCATATCTCTTCGATGTTTTTGATTATTTTCTTATTTTTTTTTTATTTTATTTTATATTATAGAAACAAACAGTACATGATTTACAGTGATTAAACAATATACAGGAATTAGATATTTCATGTTGAGTACCTATGATATGTTTCCTTGTAATGTCTGCTAAGTGGTATGTATATTCCTTAATTACCAGGTGACGTGTGTAGTTTATAGGTGTGTGTGACGTGTGTAATGTATGTGTGAGTGTTTGTGTGTGTAACTGTATCTATGCGCATTGAATAGTTTAATTTATTGACATGATGCCACGTTTGAATTTGGGCATTGAATCCGAAAAAATGTCGGAAAAGAGCTCGGTTAATCGGCGAATTAGATGCTGCATTTGTTTTATAATTAAGCGTGTGGAATAGCACTGTATGACGTGAATGTCTCAAAGGTATGTTAAAGTTAATAAGGGACAGATCAGTACAGTCAATGTTTGTCTAAAATTCTGTGGAGAAATATTGAGTCAGCTACTGCTCGTCTTCGCTACAAAGTTTCAAATGTACACTCAAAGTTATTGTTAAATTTGTAGGTAATACATTTTATAAATTTGTTTTGGATACGTTCAATACTATCTATGTATTGTAGATTCCAAATAGGCGATCCATATTCCAGTGTACTTCTGATTTATGCGAAATATACAATTGTACGCGGATTACTGAATATTTTACTTACACGTAGCACGAAACCAAGCATATTATACGACCTATTAACGATGGAGTCAATGTGCTTATTAAATATAAGTTTGCTATCAAGGTAAACGCTGAGGTCTTTACAATCCTTTTAAGAGATGACAGGTTTATTTCTGAGTGAATATGAGTACTTAATTACGTGTATATTTCTGGTGAATGTGACATTTAGAAACGTTTATATCTAGACAGTTAACTTTGCAATACTTGCAAAGCCTATCTATCAATTAATTTATTACTAAAAGTATTCGATTGGACTTGTATGATGTCGTTAATTAACTTCAATATTTTTTATTTTCGCATTTTTAAAAAGATCACAAAAGAATGTTTGTTTTAAATTCAGTTTTTTTGTAGTAAAATATTATTTCTTACTTCTAGAAATTCTGTTTTAAATAATGTCTTGTTTTGTTGTTTTTGTCTTGTTTAGTTTCGGGTGTAATTTTTTTCATTCGTTGATTAGTTTTGTAAGGTCTTTGGTTATCCAGTCTGGGTTATTTACTTTTTTTGTTTAAATTTTTAGAGGTGCTATGATAATTAATTGTATTGTTCAGGTAGTTTACAAGATTGTCACAGTTTAATACCGAGTCGTCATTCATATTAAGAAGAAGGGATTTTGGATGATATCATTTATTTATTTAAGGAGAAAACACAGATACAGACAGTAACTAAAAGATTAATATGTATATGTGACATTATTTAGATTATCAAGTATGTGTATGTTTTTGGGACGTCTTTATAGATGCGTTTCTAATGTATGTGTGAATTATATCAAGGAGTGGAATATTGTGATCGGATATTGAATTATCACAGTTCGTTAGTGAGTATGATAGTTTTATGTCGGTGAATATATATGATCAATGAATGCGTTTGCATATTGAAGATAGTAATCTTTCATTGTTTTTAATCATTGAAGACAGTAATCTTTAATTGTTTTTAATCATTGAAGACAGTAATCTTTTAATCATTGAAAATAGTAATCTTTCATTGTTTTTAATCATTGATGATGGTAATCTTTCATTGTTTTTAATCATTGAAGACAGTAATCTTTAATTGTTTTTAATCATTGAAGATAAGTAATATTTCATTGTTTTAAACGATTAAATACTAAATTTATTCCAAAAATAAATATATAGATTTGGTATATTTTATTTTGTTAGAATTTTCACATTATCCCTTTTTATACTTATTTTAAATGCTAAAATAAACAATTTTTATTTTTTTCTTTTCAGCATGGCAGAAAAAAGTGTTCGATAAAAAATGTTGTATAATTTTAAGCGATTTTATTAAGTCCGCCAGAAGGGTGTTACACTTTTAATATCTAGTCTTAATTCAATATAATAATGCCATGTATATTGTATAACTAAAGAATTGAATAATTCGACGTAGAATAATAAGTATACTGTTTTTGATAAGTAAGACTTTATTAAATATAGGTTTAATATACCTTAGTGAATATATTATCTGGTTTCCACCCTGAAACAACGATTCAAAATGTTTTTGAAATTTTTATTACCAATTGTTATAAGCACGCTGGGTGTCATTGGTACCAGCTTTCATTTAAATGTTTTCCCAACGTCTGGGCCATCCATGGTTAAACCTCCAGAAACTAGCTCGGAGAAGTATGATAGATGCAATGGCAATACAGTCCCGATCGATTTTTATTAAAACATATCGATTTATGAATTAGAGTACAATGAACTTGAGTACAATATTTTTTGGACTGACTACGAGAGAGTTTATGAAAATGGACCATTCATGAACTGGCGCATAGGAGATGAAAACATGGGAAAGGTAGAGAACTTTACACCAACCATATTCGAGGGATGGAACACGAGCGCCATGGGCAGTGCACCGGGAGACTGCGCCACGGTGGACGTGCAGAACAAGGAGCTGAATCCCGTGAGGTGCGACCAAAAGTTCCCGAGGCTGTGCGTCCTGCCAGCCGTACAAGGAGGCGATAGCAGACTGCACGAGTATTCTCCGGATCGAACCGAAGTGGAGATACAATATGCACGCACAGAGTAAGTCATTATGAAACATTTTATTAGAATAGTGAACATTTGAAGGCGAATGTAGATGCATGCGTAAAAATCTAATAAAAATCGCATTAGTATATTAGTAACATGCCAGTCCAAGCGGATTGGCATTATTTACAATTGCCATAAATTGGAATCAGCAAAAGTGTTACCAATCCGGTTAAAAATGTTCACAGACTGTAGTTACTGATAGTTTATGGTAAATATCTATCAAATGGTAGAAATGCCAAACAATAAAAAGAAATGAAATATATTATATAAAGAGAAATTAAAAATATTTAAAGAAAAATAAATCATAAAGTATAAAAAAATAAAGAAAGATAATAAAAAATTAACCGAATTCCCACATATCTAATAACACTACTATTCTCCAAGGCATGTTAGTAGATTGCTAATTTGCCTTAACATATGCGAGAATGTTTATATAGATTTAATAATTTTCAATATGACTGTGTAACCGACACATTCCTTTACATTTTATTACTATTTTCCATTACAACCATCAATTCCTTAGTAAAGAGTAAAATTGATAATTGAAATTAAGAACAAAATTTACGTTTCTAGAGTCAAATAAAAAGTTGCTTGTTTTTTTTATATAATTTAAATTTAAAGAAACGTACACATTATTAATAATAAGTTATATAACATTCTGTTTTACTAATTTAATTAAACAGAGTAGAGAAATATTCTCGGGTCTAAGTGGGGAGCTAGTATATTTACTTACAAATAATAAAGGTGTTTGTACAAAATAGGATTTTCTAAAATATTAAGACTTTTGGACATTAAAAGAATCAGTAAAAATACACGCAAAATAATAATAGGGTAGTGAAAGAATATATCTGAAAATCATCGGTATAATATCGATCAGGTTTTGGATAAAAATACACAATTAGTTTATTTTTATATTTGGAATAGGTCTTCTCACTTTTTATTGCATCCGGTAAATCGTTAAATAGCTTTGTGCCTAGTTATTCGTAGTGGTATTGGGCAACTGTCATGTTGCATCTGGGTACATACATATCCCCTGATGGTCTAGGGGTCTCACACTTCGCGTTGAAGACTGTACAGATTATTTAAGAACTTTTAAGATAGCACTTTTTTCGAAAAGTTTTACCACCGGTAGGACCTTAAATTTATCTAAATGATCAATGGTTGAAAAATCTCTTGCTTTTTAGTAATAACTTTATTAATAGTTTTTTTTATTATTTTGTTACTATCTTTTGTTACCGTCTTATAAATGCTTCTCCATCCAATTATACCATACCGCAACACCAACTGTACCAGAGCAAAGTAAACCGTTTTGATATTTGAAAGGTATACGAATATATTAAACCAGTTTTTGAAAGTGGAAATTTCACTGCTACTGTCACATCTGTCCATGTTATTCTTTCGACAATGCTAAGAGGGACACTGAACAGATTACTGTACCTTGTGGAATTCCATAGTCAGAATACATAGGTTCACTAAATGTATTTTATAGTATAACCTATTGTTCCCTATTTTCTAAGAAACTCTGGGACCAAATTAAAACGTTTTTTTCCCGTCCAATTATGTCCAGTTTTGCAAAAAAAAACTTAAATGTGACCCTATCAAAAGCCTTTTTTTCAATCCATAAATATTCCTAGGCACTTAAGACGTCTTTCCAAATTCTCCATAACTAGAGAAGTTAATGCTGCAATGGTATCGTGAGTTCCCAGATTAGGTCTAAAACCATATTGAGCTTGTCACATGTATTCTGCCTTAATTATGAATTCAAAGGCAAAATATTAAATGAAAAAAATTATTTAATGCAGTTTTTTTTTTCAAGTTCATCTTATAACCTAAAACATAAAACAGACATGAAATTCTAACTAACTTCAACCACATGGGTTACGTACTTGTTCACTTGTGAAAGAATTATCACTTTGTAGGAACATTATTTCTGTATTTACCAATTTACTTTTAATCGATTTATATTCTATTTTTGAAGTTATTCCTGAGATTTCGCACATAATTTTCATTAATCTAAAAAATCTACACTCGTGGGGAATCTAGGTCCCGAGGCGTTAACTAAACTAGGAGTTAGGATAAAACGTGAACCGGAAAAAAGAATAAAAATATTACCAAAAATGTGCATAGTGTGGAATCCTACTTCCCATCCAGTGACTCTAAGGTTGAATAATTCAAGTAAGACGGTATTATATATGACTATTTATATTACGTCTATTAGGAACATTATTGTGAATGGTTAATTTTTTGATCATAAGTATTTTAACCAAATTTAATTTGCTTTCTTTTGTTTTTAGTAACGATTTAATCATTTTCAATATCACCCAACCAATACCAATATTGGACGAAGTTTGGTGTTTCCACGAATCCCTAAACAAGACAGACAGAATAAGAATGGAAATCAAAGCTTTGAATAAAACCAAAGAGTTCGGTGTCACAGCAATAGAAAACGGAAACTATTGGTGTCTTTGCACAAACAAAATTGATTATTATTCAATCGACTCAGAAAAGGTTGTATTTGTGAGAAATAAAAATTCATATAAAAACACATCCGTGATAATGATAAAAGATGTTGAACTCTTAAGGTTTTTGCTGGATATTCAATCTCAACATTCAGATGATTTGAAACGAAAACTTTGTCCTAACGGCAAATGCCCAAAAGATCTTGGCACAAGTATTATGCTAACCAACAGTAAAATTTTGGATAATGTTACGATATCGGAGAAATTGGACTATGGTGACAAAATATTGTT
This sequence comes from Hesperophylax magnus, assembly GCA_026573805.1. Taxonomy (NCBI): domain Eukaryota; kingdom Metazoa; phylum Arthropoda; class Insecta; order Trichoptera; family Limnephilidae; genus Hesperophylax; species Hesperophylax magnus. The sequence goes on along the minus strand of JAIUSX010000171.1, from coordinate 277,418 downwards.
GCATGTCACTGAGGGGGATCACATTTTGTTAAATTACTTTCTAAAGGAGGATGTCATATTCACAAGGAAACTGCTATTCTGCGAGGATATTCAATTTGTCCCGGAGACTAAAAAAGGTAATATATTTTTCATTAAATATGTGTATTTTAAATAAATTATCACAATTTATATTTACAATATTTAATCTTTTATGGTCACACGTGTTATTTGTAGTCCGTTAATACATTGAAATTTTGTCAGTTACTAAAGTAATTTATTTTTGGGTACTATGCCGTGTTACGCTATCTCCTTCTTTACCCAACGTTTCGAACAGCAGTATAGTGTTAATCATCAGGGTAGATGATGGATAATTTAATTCTGTCCGAAACGTTAGCTAAAGAATGAGGTAAGCCTACGTTGTATTACAGGTAAGACAGTAATACTGTGATTATAAGTGGTACAAAATCTTAGTTATGAAATCATAATTTTAATTCTATTACATAATTATTTTTATTTTTACAAGATTCACCTACTTCAACTCCTTTCCTGTATGTGATCATCTACCTAATATTATATATTCAGAATTGGTTATTATGAAGGGAACGAACTATTTTAAAGAATGCGTGACATCATTAAATTGAGTTCATTTGATTTTTTATTCTTTTTTTTCATTTCAGTTCTGTTTAAAATTTCTTTTTTAAATAATTAATTAATTTATCTTTATTTTCATCTCTTTCTTATTTTCAGTTAAAGTATTTCCTATTTTACAAATACATTGCATTTCATTCTTAAATTATAAATATAAAAAATACGGAAAATTATTAGGTCTCTATAGGTCAACGAGGATGTCTCCTATTTTAATGTGTTATATTTATAGAGTTGATAACGACATTTAAATTAGTATTTCCATATCTAATGACGAAGTTACGAGCTTTCAAAATGAAAATTTGTGCAATTGTGTCTAGTGACATCACACACAGAACAATCCATAATTCGAATGGCAGTGCTGCAGTAATGCCGTGAATGTACCGTGATGTCACCTGCTTTTCGACCGGCCGCAAATATTAACATTGTGACAACTTATATTTTCAGCATTTTCAAAAAATTCTATTAATTACGAACTTTTTGCTCACGATCATTTGATTACGATAAAACATGGGTTACTAGGGAGAGTATTATTCTGGTAAGACTGAGGTTTGTTTGATTCCCAGTTGCTACCGTTTCCTTTTTAATTTCTGAGTCTTTTCGGTTTCATATTTTTCTGAGATTAGTTAATATTATCAGTGTATAAAATATATTAATAGTTCTTTTGCTAATGGTTTTGTTTGTTCTGTACAATATGTCAGTCGAAAATGTAATGGTTTTTATGAAATTCACAGGTCTCAATGTCATAGTGAGAACAGACCTCTGCCGAGAGTACAGATGTGTAGGCGACTATAGATTCGGGGCTGTTTGGAAAATCTCTAACATAGACTACTGTGAACCAAACATCACGAACTTAGTAAGTATTTTGTAAAACTTCATAGATTTTAATTTCCGGTTCATGAACGTATTATGAAATGGTCATACTTTTTTATGTATTGTAAGTATTGGTTGCATACAATCATAATTACTTACATTCGAAGACATGGCACGATCAAGTAAATCAGATACTTGAGTTGGGCCATGGCAAGAATCAGAACAATAAAAGAGTATGTATGATACGACGTATGAATGTGAATGAGGCAAGGATTGTGTGCCAAGACCGAGTTGTTTGACAGTCCGTCTTCTCTGAAACGGCGTGATTATCAGTTAGTTAGTAAATTACATTACAATGGTTTACAAATTTAAAAAAAGTTGATACCTAAAATTAACAATAACAATATTTTGTAACGATTTTTTTTTATGTATGTTAACGATGTCAATATCATTTGCACAATCGTTTGAATAATAAATACTTAATCTGTGTGAGTGTAGAATTGGTTAAATTGCTTCATAATTTGTTTGTGTACGGTGAGATTGAAATAGATAATTATGCCTAGAGAGGCGAGTTGGTACTTTTAGACTAGACTCAGAAGTCCTCAACAGTCGGACTCCGTATTAACAATTTTAAAAAAATCCAATAATATGTGTTTGATACATAATATGCTCCCTGCTATTTCTATCATCCGATCTAGCCGAAACTCGACAGATAGTCTCGTCGTCCATTAAAATGCATTCTATACATTTTTGGGGGCACTCACGCAACCACACACTCATTTCTCTGAAATTGGAAACATTATAAAAATGTACACAATTTATTATAATAAATAAATCGCGGCACTCAGCAATTATTATTTTTTTTAATTATTAAAAATATTTTTAATGTTTTCAGCAGTTTATTGCTAGTCCCCGGGGAGGAAGTTTCAATCCTCACTAAAACAAAAAAAAAATCATTTTTAAATTTATCTTTTAATAAAAATATATATAGTTTTAATATTTTAATATTTGAAACTGTTATTTCGTGGTGGAATTCCATTATAAATATATATAAAGAACACAATTTTAAACTTTTTTCCACTTGTTTTTATTTGACCGTGACCGGTTTCAGCCTGTTGTGTGGTTAGGAAAAAATATTTTAATGGATTTTATATAATTCAAATACATATTTATGATAGGTGACATACTGATTATAATGGATATAGCAACGGAGATTTAGCAACTGATTCTAATTTTGTGCTCATAACATTGTTGGAGTTTACTTTTTTAGTTAGGCGGGTTATCTCTAATGACTCTAGCCTATCTAATTTATGACCTTTGTCGCAGGTATGTAAAAATTTGACATCTCTATCCTTGTCAAACGATTGTTTATTCTCAAGTAAGTGTGCCGCTTCTTACTTGAGAATAAACAAGAATTATATAAAATCCATTAAAATATTTTTTCCTAACCACACAATAGATTACCGATAACTTTATGTTGGGTAAATCCTTAAATTGATAGTCCTAATAGGCATAATTATCATAGTTCTACAGATAAATTCATTTGATTTTAATAACGATACTTATTTGGGAAATATCATATTTCACGAAAAACCCCTCATAATTCAAACCAACCTACTATGTTAACCCCTCCCCTCAATGTAATTTGCCTATGTATATAAACCCTAGTTTAAGACAAAAATTGTACCAGTCTGAAGATGGCCCTAACAGGCTGAAACCGGTCACGGTCAAATAAAAACAAGTGGAAAAAAGTTTAAAATTGTGTTCTTTATATTTATTTATATATAGTTTTTATAGTAAGAAAAGTCAGACGGTGTTCTACCACAAGCAAAAAATAACTCGCAAAAGCCCATAATATTCATTCAAAATTCTTACATAATTTTATGATTTGAGATTTTGTCGGCCAAAAGTATTATCGTGATTTATTTTTCAGGGCAGATGTGTAGATTGTGGTGAAGTGTGTGTTTGTGCGTGTAAAAGTTACCTAAAAAGAAATCATGATAATTATTTTGGCGTGTATAATATTACTCAATAATAGGACCAGTTATAACTCCCAAAGTATGTATTCTGAATTAATAAAATAACTGTAATTTTGACTACACAATATACTAATAAAAATTTTAACTTCTTATTTTCACGTTCAGTAAAACAATAATAAACGAATGACGGATAATTTATTAATGAGGCTAAATTAGTTGGAACGTCAATGTTATGCATTATTTTCTCAAACTAGATTTAATGAGTAGTTTTTTTCTACAGGATCCAGCTGAGCAGATCCAATATGTGATGCAGACTATGGATGCTATGATGGATCTTCCTGTTAGTACAACTAGTCTCAAAAATGCTGCAACCATGGTGGACGGTATTCTAAAATTAGGAGAAAATTATACGATTCCTTCGGAAATCCCAAAAAATTTGGAAGCTTTAGTTAGTAAAGTGATTCTGCCAATAAATCAGAGTGAAATAATAACAATCCAGAAACCAGACGTGAATATTGCTATTGCCATTGCAGATAAATCTAAACAAAAATCTATTGTTGGAATAAAAATTTCTTCTGATCCGAATGAAAACTTGGGATCCTCATTTGAATTATTGACTTCAGGTTTGTACGATTTTTGTTGATGATGTAATGAATGCATTTTTTTCTGTTCACTTTTTAATACCCTTAATAAATAATAACTCATAGTAAATATATATTATGATAAAGGTCGATATTTCAATAGTGTTTTGGAATCATTTTTATCCATGAAATTGTACCTGAATCTTATATCCTTAAATCCTTCCACTTAATGAAATATACGATCTAATTATATTTGGCAAAAAGTGCATAGCCACGTATCGATTATATTAAAAATATGTTTTATTTTTCAGATTCACTCACGGATTATTCTGAAGAGGATATTATTTTGGTTAATGTGTCATCAATTCTAAGCAACCAACCGTCTGGCGGTGTGAAGCTCTCTTTTATAGTTTATCGGAACGACAAAGCATTTTCAAACACGAAACAACAAGTTGGGGACGATATGAAAAAAATTAACGGGAAAATCATCAGCATACAAATGGGAAATATTTCTAAACTTGGTAAAAATGAATACGTAGATGTACATTTTAAGACTAACGTGTGTAAGACAGGAAACAAACGTGAAAACAAGGAGTGCGTTTTCTGGGATTTTGGTTTGGGACCCACAGGCCAATGGTCTATTGAAGGCTGCGAGTTTCTGGGAGAAACCGACCTCGAAGGCTGGGAAACCTGCAGATGTTATCATCTCACGCATTTCGCTCAGCTTATAAGAATTCATGGTGCCCACAACCAAGATAACCCAAAACATCTCGTGAGTAAGTTTCACTATCGAGTGTTGACATATATTTCTATTTTTGGCTGCATTTTATCCATCTTCAGTCTGTTTACTGTTGTCCTCACAGGAATTGTATTTACGACCTGTAGAAATGGCCTGGTTCACAAGCTTAGAATGAATTTAGTCACCTCAATTGGAATCATGATGTTCAATTTCTTGTTTGTTTCCACACATGACTTAAATGACAAAAACTCATGCACTAACACATGCTTTGTCTCCGGAATTATTTTACATTACTCGGTTCTTTCAACCTTTTCTTGGATGTTTGTGATAGCATTTTTTTACTATCAAAAGATTGTTAACGTTTTCAAATCCATGAAATATTTTGAAAACTTCTTACTGTACCTTGCTCTGGCTTTTGGGTGGCTGTTTCCCTTGATACCGATGATTCCTCTTCTGGCTTTTGATTCCCACAGCTATACAAACAATTTAAGCAATAACTTTTGCTATCCGAGTGGATACGGTTTTTGGCTAGCAGTTGTTTTACCTATCTTCGTGTTTATTATTTTTAATACTGTGCTTTTGTTCAGCATTCTTTGTTCTATTTATCACACCTCGCGCGACGTACACGTGAGTATTTCTATAGAAAACAAAATCGTTCGGGACGTCAGAAGGTTCACTTTCCTTTTCTATCAGTTCGGACTAATATGGGTTTTCGGACTATTTTCAAATTACTTATTCATGGCCTATCTGTTTTGCATTAATGTTTCACTTCAAGGCTTAATTCTGAGTTACATTTTTGTTTTGGGGGATAGAAATACCAGGAAGCTGTGGCTTTCCAAATTTAGTTTATCTACAGATGGGGAAGCATCTCGCGTTAAATCTGAAATTAGAACGAGTAGTAACGTTGAGAAGGAAAACAAATCTGGAAGCAATGTGTTTGATTCATGGCGTCAATGCGAAAACTCAGGGAAAATATTAAATACCTCTAGGGTTCCGGTTTGTAATGAAAGAATGTGTTCTTGTGACGAGTGTTCCGAAGAAGCATATTTAAAGTTATTAAATGTCATGGCGTGAGACAAATCGAATCCAGGCTAAAGAAAGAGAAAGCGCTACACATCATAAAAACCAACAAATTTTCACCAAATGTATTTTTTTATTTGGAATATTGTCAAAATTTTAGAGATTTCAAAAGAGCGCAAGGATCATGAAAGCGTTGTGGTTAATGTTTGGTGGTTTGGGAATGAAGAGCGGATGAACAAATAAAGGAAAATAAAGGAAAATATTTGATCAGGAAATTAATGTTTGAAGAATAAGAGGACACCCGAGGAAGACTTGACACAATCAATTGAATAAAATTTATTTGATTCAATACATATACAGATATACACATACAATACATATACAGATATACACATACAATACATATACAGATAATTATTAAAGCTAATTACAACATTAAACAGGGTACGTGTTTTATAAATAACGTATATTATATAACTTTAAGGTAACAAATACAATTTTTTTTTTTTAAATGGTACAGAACCTACTGGACTGATAAATAAACTAGTGGACTAATTGCAAACGATGGACTTGTAGTTCCCAGATACCTGAATAAATACGGTCAAAGAACTCTAGAATACCTCGTTCCAATAATTTACAACATGTTACCAAACTCAATAAAAAGCTGTGAATTGACTCACAGAAGGAAATATATGTTAAAAAAATGGTTATGTGAAAGAATTTTTTGTACTAATGTAATTATGTGTATATTTTATGTACTTGTTAAAATTGTATATGTATTTAAAAAGTAATTGTTAAAAGAACCCGTTGACAAACTGATATCAATCAGTTTAACGGGACTTAAAATGTATTTTTGAAAGTTAATAAATAAAAATAAATAAAAAAATAACATTTAAATGATTAATAAACTTAAATAGTATTCCTACCTACTCTTGGTTTAATTGTAACTACATATATCTAAAAAAGTAGTAATCAAAGTAAGAATGTTATTTATTGTAGAAATATACCTAGTCATAGTAGTTTTATTTAAAGGGTAGAAAAAGTTAAAGTTATTTCTAGTATTGAAATGAATATAGTCTTGTGTACTGTGTATGCACTTCTTACATACATATTATTTATAGTGATGTTTTGGTTATTTTTTCATTTTAGCCAAATACTTATGTAAACCTTTTTTTTAAATAAAAAGTTATTGAAGTATAAAATTTATTGTTTATTATTTATATCTATTTGCACAATTTCCTACAAAATTGTCCCTTTCATACAATAATAATTGAGTATGAGGGTTCTTGTTAATTTCGATGGCCCTTGGCTTAAATTTTGCATTTGTTTGGCGATTTCATTGTTGGTTTCTTAGGCTTCTTTCTGTATTACACTTTATGTAACGATTTCAACGTGTTGGTTTTCTGTCTCATTTTTTATCACAGTTTTTTTTCTAATTTATTTTAATAACAATACATCAAAATGAAACTGTCCTAAAACACGAATATCTTCATAGTTGGACGGTCAAAGCACAACCATGGAATCGTTAAAAGGTAATGTTAATGAATGGAAATTTCCAATTAGTACGTTTTTTTATTATTAATCTGAAATAAATAATGTTATCACTATAATACTAGATGCTAAATCAATATGTATTTTTACTCAAAGTAGCGTATACTACAATATATGTATAATTTTAGAGTGGTCAATAATAATAATCTGTATATTTACTAAATGTGTTATAATTTTCGTGTAATCTATTTCTATCTCGTGTATCTTTTATGCTATTTTATACTGTGTCTCCCTCTTATGTCAACAAATAAAATATATTTCCATGATTTTGAAAAAAGTAATTATTTTATTTAATTTTGTAAAAAGGTACCTATGATCTGTACCTACTGAATAAGCATTAATGCACTTGAAAGCAAGGAGTGTGTGCAATGACAGCGGTGTGTAGTGTTTAATTCTTCTCTGCCTATCCCCGTTAAGAAATGGTGACGGGATAATGAAATTATAATAAAAATGTATTTTATTTTATTCCTCTTATTTACTTATTTATTGTTATCAAGATTAATTTGTATGACTCCATTTTAGTTAAAAAATTTACACGAATATGAACGAATTTATAATCAAATTTATGTAAAATATCTACAACTTACCCCGTTTTCCGACAAGAGTAGATTATGTTTTAAATTAGCGCATTTCTTTAGATTACGGTTGTCTTTGAAAAACAGTCAGCTACAGTTGAATTGTGAGTGATTTATTTATAGTTGAATTCCATAGCTAATTACGCCGAACGCGAGTTCTAGTTTTGATCCATTTTATTATATTTTATATTTAACAATAAGATATAGGTATTATGTTCTATGTATTATTGAATCTGTTATGTCAATGTATTTTTCTTGGATTTCCGCGTTAGAAATGCACCATAAATACCTATGAAAACGCTGAAAAAAGATTGAAAAAATTTACTTCTTTAAAACGTAATAAAAAAATTAAATTTATCTTAGATGAACAGTGAAGAAAAACTTTCATTAATGTATAGGTACTTTTTTTCAAACTCAAAATACATTTTAAATTCCAAAATCTACGTAGTTAGAAATGAAAAAGTTTATTTCTAATAAACATATCTGAAAGATTATTTTATTCGGTTTTTAGTATAGTTTTTATTTTTGCAAAAAGGATAAAAAATAAGTAATGTAAGAGAACATCTATAGCACATGGGAACAATTGGGAATATGACGCGCGAAAGTACGTTTGCTCAAGAGTTCGTATTTAATACAATCATCATGTAATGGGTTAAAAACTCGACTACAAAAACTACAATACACATAAAATCAAAACTTAGATGTTGAAAGCCTTGGATAACCCACGTACTTAAAATCGATCAGAAAAAAAGAGTATTTATTTTTAATAAAGATTTTTTATATTTTTACTACACCAACTTTCGAAGGAATCTCAAAAAATTGAATGGCTTTGTTTTGGTGAGTTGTATAATACCGCGTATGTTCCTTTTATCGCGATTTTTTTCTTATTTGTACTGCCAGAATCCATGTATTTTTTTCATCAAATACTTCATTCGATATTATTTTTAATTTTCATAATAACTCCTCCCGTATGCTGACTAAATGAATCGCATCTTCCAGTTGAATACCCCATAAATGATACTTCAGAATTGTATATATCATAAGTTAATACGTTTCACTTAGCATTGTGATTTCTGGTTTGAGTTCTATACATCAATTCCATTTACATGACCTAAAAGGCTTGAAATATTTAAGTACTAAATTTATCCTAAAACATTTATTTTTCTTGTGTTCAGGAGTGTTGAACGTACAAAAGAATTATAGAATCAGAATTCTATAATTCTTTTGTACGTTCAACACTCCTTACTCCATGCATGATGATTATCATTCAGATTTAATGACAATTTATCATTTGCCACTTTTGCAGTTGACACATTTATTTTATTCAGTGTTTTTTTTTAATTATGACGTCTTATGTGCGTTTGCACATCTTTTTATTTTATCATTCAGCTGCTTTGTGTCGATATCGATTGTAATTGAAGCTACTCAAAGCTGACAAATGATCGTACACAGCTCATCTGTTCCATCCAATATTTATTTTGGTTTCTCCCAACATTTTTTGAAGTGTTTTTCCGTATTCTTAAATGAATACCGTAAAATTAGTATCAACTCTTTTTCATAATATTTTCCATTTCTTCGGAAGGATATTTATCCATAATACCTATGATTTTTACGTCTGGATTCTTAGGATTAGGAATTTCGACATCGTATCTATCCCCAAGCTTAGCGAAGACTTATGTTTGGATCGTTATTGTTACCTCTGTGTTATTTATTTCTACTCTAACTGATCCTTTTTAATGTTTCAGATTTCGGAAATTATTTACCTCGGGACCCCTGTGTGGGGCTAATGTAAAAAAATAGGTGAACTTAATTCATTGATCCACCTCTCAAATTAGTGAGAGAATTAAGATATTTGGCTCCGGTTGCTTTGGCGATCCTCTTCATATCTGTTTTCGTACAACTCCTGACAGCCATGGCTTCCGCCTCCACAAAGTACTTGAAGCAGAGGTCGTCGATCCCTCCTGCGCACAGGACCACATTCACTCCGGTAGAGAGGATCTTCACACTTCGTTCTTTGGTGATATTGAGTTTACGCGCACGGATGGCTTCCAGCATATCAAGTATAAATTTATAATAGAAATAAAAATTATTCAGAATCTCCTTGTCATTCTTTTTATAAGATCACCATTTTAGCGCAATCAAAGGCAATAAATGCTAAATAAAGTTACTGCAAAAAACCTAAATGTGGTCTCAAACTGGAAACTATGTTGAGAGGGGGGTGCTAATTAAAAATCAAGGTTATGTCCATTAACATTTGAAACTTACTGTTTATATAAAGATTTTTTAAATCATCAAATACATCTACTGCATCTATGTTGCTCTTTGATTATTCCTACGTATTTGTGTTTTTTTGTTCATGATTTTGTTCATTGGTGTTTAATCATAATTAAATATCAACAAGAACAATTTAATCGAGTTTCCTTAGTTTTTCCACTCACAAAATCTTCATAAAGTTGAATGTTTGGAAAAATCGTCATTCTTATGAGCACAAATTTCAGACATGGGTTCGTACTCAAAAAGCGATTTTTTTCAGGCTTTATGGTACCAAACCGGCTGAAATTTTGAAATCGTGATATGAATCATGGTCCAAAAAGAAATCAATCGTAAAATATCTATTTAGTTGAATTGTTTAAAATTCATCATTATTATAGGCGCTATTATAAGACTTGGGTTAGAACTTAAAAGACGATTTTTTCAGGCTCTATGGTACCAAACGGGCTGAAATATTGGAATCGTGATAAAAATCTTAGTCCAAAAAGAAATAATGGTCAAAATCTGCAAAAAGTTGAATTTTCGTAAAAATCATTATTCCTATTGGCACTTATTTCAGACTTGGGTTCGTTCCCAAAAAGCGATTTTTTCAAACTCTATGGTACCAAACGGGCTGAAATTATGGATTTGTGATAAGAATCACGATACAAAACGAAATCAGTCTCAAAATCTGCATAAAATTAAATTTTCGGAAAATCATTATTCCTATGGGCACTAGTTTCAGACTTGGGTTTGTACTCAAAAAGCGATTTTTTCAGGCTCTATGGTATCAAACGGGCTGAAATATTGGAATCGTGATTAAAATCTTGGTCCAAAACGAAATCATACTCAAAATCTGCAAAAAGTTAAATTTTCATAAAAATCATTATTTCTATTGGCACTTATTTCAGACTTAGGTACGTACTCAAAAAGCGATTTTTTCAAGCTCTATGATACCGAACGGGCTGAAATTTTGGATTTGTGATAAGAATCACAATACAAAACGAAATCACTCTCAAAATCTATATAAAATAAAATTTTTGAAAAATCATTATTCCATTGATGATAATCACGGTTATTTATTTGATGATAATCACGGTTCAAAACAAAATCAGTCAAAATCTGCATAAAGTTGAATTTAACAGGCACCACTTATGTTTAATATTCTTTCAAATAATATTTTGTCTACCAATTCCTTAGTTAAGTTTATAATTAATATGATTGTGTTAATATTTTTTCATCCTTGTCCTTTCTTAAATAATAATATTTTATGTAAGTCCCATTTGCTGTAACCTGAATGTCACCCTAGTGCTCTTTATTATCTACTTGTGTTTTGGGAATAATTATTAATAAGTATTTATGGTTCAAATATTGTTACAATATATTTTTAAATCAACCATCTGGTAACTAATCAAAAAAAAATTTCTTCTATTTTTGAAATATTTTGTGTTTGTATGTAGTGTAGTATAGTATAGTAGTATAGTTGTATGTAGTATACTTTGGGTTTGTGATTACTCTATGTTTGCTTCACTCAGTTGTAAATTGTTAAGCGCTTGTTATGTAACTGTCAAAATGTCTTAATTTTTTTGTCGCTAGAGGGCGGTAGTTGTACATTAATGAATTTGTTAGAATACAACGTCGAATGTGCGTTTTTGGTCGCAAAGCAATGAACGTACGCAATCGGAAATATTAAGTTAAACCAACAACTAAGTAAAAAGGTGTGACTTATTTGCAGAACCTACTATTCTTGTAAAACATTTAATTTGACATTTTTTATAAATTTTTCATCAGTTACTTGCTTTTGTCATATCTAATGAGATTTGAATGGATTTTGGCTTTACGATACGCATTTGAGGAACATTTCTTTTACAAAGAATGTTTGTTTTACACGGTGATCGGAAACTCGTGGTATAAATGGTATAACTTTTGAATGAATCTACCTTTCATTTATAGTCAATTTTGGGTTATGACTTTTTTTATTTGAGCTTTCGTTTTGGAGAAAATCGAAGGTGGATGTATTTGGTAAATTTCTAAATTTATATTTTATGGAATATCTATACATATTAATAACATCATTAGCAAATTGACCTCGAGAAATAAAAGAATTTTTTTTTATTTTATTTATATATTTGTTAAATTATTCAGTGTTATTTAATTTAATACAACTAAACCATAATCTTTTTTCATTCATTCGTTGTTTGAAGCATACCTTGTTTGGAGTATTTTTTCCGGCTGCCATGGATAAAACATGTATTGATCTTCTACAAAGAGAAAAATATTATTGTTATTTTGAACTTTATAACACAACGCATAGATGGTAACGTGTTTATACGCAGAAAGGCGATATTATTGTTAATTTCCTTAAAAAGTTTTTTTTTACTGTTTAATTTGAAGACAAAAATAAAAAAACGGCAATAAACTTGTTTACTCCTTATATTAAACCCCTTACCAGTTAGGTCGGAACAGTGAAAAACTTGACTTGTTATCACTTAAAACGGCCGATTTTACCAAACTAAAAATGATCCGGCGTGAGATGGTAATTTTTGGTTTTATTAACAAACGCGCCATATGAAAAAACGTTCACTCTCACAACATTGTCAGAGCGCTTAAAGCAATGTATTCTCACACACACTTGCGCCAGTCAAAATCTTGCTAACATCGTGCTAACCGTTAGGAAGAGGTACGCATTTGGAATGTTGTATTTTACGCGTTTTAAAGAATTTGACAGTTGAAAAAATACAATGCGACAAATTTACTTGAAAAAAGAGAATCTGGGAGTACTTAATGTTTTTGTAGCTTCCTTAGATTATTGCAATGCTTCAAGTCAGTCGGTATTCTACTTATAGACCCATTAATGAAAAATTTTGATGGCATTTTCGAAATATATACGCCGTCAAACACGGAGCATATAGTTTCATTGCCATCACCGGGGCTTCCATCCCGGAATAAGTAAAAAACTGTGAAATGTATTGAAAATTTGGTGCAAGATGAAGTATTTATTTAATTGTTTATATCCGCAGATATCATAACGATAAAAGAGGTCGTGTTTTTACAGATGTGTGTATAATATACATATTTTTAACTAAAAATATTGTGTAAAAACTTTATTAACGCGATAATCATAGATCGAAGTTTTTAAAGTGGGTTGTATGGTGTATCAATGTTTTTATTTGTTATGGTCGAATGCCTACATCAACTACAAAAAAATAGGTATACTGAAAATTAATAGTTCATTATTTGGTAACAAAAAATATGAAGTCTGAGAATGACATACGAAAGTTAGTATGAAGCCGTTTTCCAGCAAATCACCATTCTGCCTTATAACCCACTCTTAACCTCGATACAGGCTTAGTCCTAGTGAGGTTAATTATCGGGTTACGAATAACCTAACAATATCCTTCTTTCTACTACCACCACGGTAAGCGGAAAATATTTCTTTTGTTGTGATGGAGGACTTAGCCACTCGATGAATTGAACACACTGCGCCCGGGTGGGAACCAAACGCGATGTCAACTCGACCACCGACCGGTCTTGAATTCACCGACATTAAATTAAGTCGATCCACTCATCCTCAAGCCGAATCTCCGGTGATATTTTCTGCAACATTACCTTAAACATTCGAAAAGGGGGCGTTCCCATCCACATTTGTTTTCGAAAATGCAATGTTTTTTTTTTTTTTTAATATTTTTATTCTAGATAAAAGAAAAGTACATTTTCACTTATTTAACTAGAAATAACATATATATTACACACAAATATATTACACACCGATATTATTCACTTTCATTGTTTTGTTGATTGAGCATAAAACTGAACAATTTTTTTTTAAATATGCCTATACTTTTTTAATTTCGTCTGGGAGGCAATTATATATGTTGCTTCCCTCGTAACCAATGGATTGCTTGCCATAATGAGTATGTATCGTGTTTAAATGTATTTTATCGTGTTGCCGTGTAAAGTGTGTGTGTACTTGGGACGTTTTAATGAGTTCTGTATTTGTATGTATGAGTTTATTATTTATTTTGTAAATAAGGAGACATGTATGTATTATATTCATATAATTTTCTTAATTTTAATAGTTTTGTTTCTATATATAATTTTTTTGTTGATGTTCTAGGTTTGAAGTGAAATAGCTTTTTGATTTTTTTTTTTATTTTTTTTTTATTATAAGATAATACATTACAAAATGATAATAAACAAAGTAATAATGTATTATTCCCAATGAGTTTATAAAACTCATTTCGGGAAAGACAACATTAGAAAGGACAAGGCAAATAAATAAAATACATTAAAATAAATACATTAAAATAAATAAACGCAGACATTATTATGGAGTACCAGAGAAAGATTGTGTTAGTCATTAATGAAACTGCTAAGGAAATATCTTTTAAGAGCTTCTTTTAAGATTACTTTGTTTTGTGTTACCTGTAGTTCGTTTATATATGTTTCACATGTATTTCCCCAGATTTCAACCAAGTAGTTTAAATGTGAGTGTACGAGGCTATAATATAGACCTTTTTTAATTTTATTTGGCAACAGTATGATATCCGGCTGAATACGCTAATTAAGGGGGTGATTTTATCTTTAATATCTTGAATATGCTGTAAAAGTTAGGTGTTTATCAATGCACAGCCCAAGATATTTCTCCTGTATCAGGATTTGCAGGTTGTTATTTTCAATTTTTAAGGGTACATGAAGAGGAATTATTTTACGAATTGAGCTTAAAATCATGTATCCTGTTTTTTTAACATTCATTGTTAATATATTTGATTGGAGCCAACTGTTAATTTTGTCTAAGTCACTCTGTGCATTTTTTAGTAAGATGTTTAAATCTTTACCCCAGTAGAAAATTGCAGTATCATCTGCATATAAAAAAATATCACCGTTTAAATCTAATTGGGAGATATCATTAATATAAATTTAGAACAGAAGTGGTCCTAGTATGGATCCTTGCGGAACTCCGTAGTTTATTGGTAGGTGGTTGCTATTTTGATTATTGATGCTAACGAATTGCTTTCTGTTGCTAAGATATGATTTGAATAGATTAAGAGCAGGACCAATTACACCAATTTTCTCGAGTTTCTTGAGAAGTATGTCATGGCTTACTGTATCGAAGGCTTTTTGAAGGTCAATTAGTATGGATAAAATATAATTTCCACCATCAATGCTGCTTCTAAGTTTACTGATTAAGTCATTTATTGCCGCAAGTGTGTTTGATTTTTTCCTAAAGCCATATTGTTTTTTTATATAAGAACGATTTTTTTGATAGAAAGTTGTTTAATCTATCGTAGATGTTCGTGTTTTCCGTGGCCGATGGAAAACATTCTCCGCGCATTCGCAACTGGAAGGCAGAGGAGGGGATTATTTCATATAGTTCTGTCAAGGAGCATAAATCGTACGAGTTTTGGAGGTTATTTGTACTGAGCGAGCATAATCTTTATCAGTTATGAGTTCAAGAAATCGTAAATAAATAATGTCGTATGTATGATTGTTCCTATCATTAATTCATCTTTAAATAAAGTCTAATTAAGAGGACTCATCAAATCTCAAAACATATGTCATTGATAACGTCCGATCCGACTTATAATGATCGATTAGAATGCACAATGTGCATTTAATTATTTCTTACTTTGTATTCAGTTAATTATAATCTTGGTTATCAGGTAAATATTTAAGCTGATAACCAAAGAAATCTATATAAATACAAATGTAAATGCTCGGTTGTTCAAAATCTTATCTCTCCGAAATTTTTTCACCGATTGCTTTGAAATTGTGACAGAACGTTGCGTTCTAATACGCGTGTGTTTTTTTTACCTAAATTATATAGATGTCACCTGCGACAGGTAAAAAAAAAATTGTATTTCATTATGTTTTCCCCACTGGGATTTCTCGTGCTGGCGAAGTCATTTTATATTTTTCAATTTTATTAAATGTTATTTTCAATATAATCTAATTTAATGTAACCTATTTATCTGTCTCATTTCAATCAGTCTGTGTTTAGTTGAAATTTTTTATCAATTTCCTGTATCCTTGTGTCCCACGTCCATTTTTTTTATGAGCGCTTTGAATATATTGACATTAGTTTGTTTTTTGTAGGAGAGTGGTAATTTGTTGTAAAGTTTTACACCGTAGTAAATGAAGTTTCTTTGTCCAAAAGTTGTCTTCGTTTTTGCTTTTTGGATGTATTCTTGATTGAAGGATCTAGTGATGTTGTTAAGTATGTTCGTTAGCAGATCAAATGTCATTTTTAGTATAAATAAGTATGGTTTTAGCACAAAGTTGTTTGAGTGACATTATATTAAGATTATTAAAAATATGGTCATAGGACTTTAATAGGTACTTTGAGTAGTATTTTCAAGATGTTTTTTCGTTATAATTAGGGGATTTGAAGTGGCGTTATTTGCACTTCCACATACA
Organism: Hesperophylax magnus; assembly: GCA_026573805.1. Lineage (NCBI taxonomy): Eukaryota > Metazoa > Arthropoda > Insecta > Trichoptera > Limnephilidae > Hesperophylax > Hesperophylax magnus. The sequence goes on along the minus strand of JAIUSX010000171.1, from coordinate 260,869 downwards.
ATTATTCCATATTCTAATACAGATTGACAAATGGCCATGTAGATTTTTAATTCTCTTTTGTCAAGAACATTTTTGATTAAAAGGATGTAAGTTTTTTAATTTGTTAGTAATACAGTTCATATGTTCTATCCATTTAAGATTTTTATCGATTTCAATGCCTTGATACCTTATGTGGTTGACCTTTTCTAATGACGGACAGTCGTATAGTCGTTTTATATCTTGGCAATCATGGATTTTATTATTAAAGTTCGATAATTCAATATAGAATATATTTCGTTTTATTCCCATTCAGGATAAGTGTGTTTAAATATAGCCATTTCTTGATATTATATGAAACAGCTTCAGGAAGTCTGATTGGTCCGTAGTTAATAATATTCCTTGGATTACCTGATCTATGCACCTGTAATACTGTGCCTAATTTAAGTAATGATGGAAACAAGCTTTCACTAATTGATCTCTTTATTAGAAAGTGAATGAGATCAATGAGTTCATCTTGTAGATATTTTATTGTTTCCATTGAGATTCCATCACTGCATGATGAGGATATGAGTTTAAAATTAGAAAAGATATGATTTAATTCAATTTTGGAAGTTAGTCTTAAGGAAAATATGTTTCTTGGAGATGTGGTGTGTGTGGTAGTATTTTGGTTTAAAAAAAGGAGTTAGGTGAATTTTGTTGGCTAATTCGGAGTCTTTGTTGGAAAAGTATTATTAGTAAAATTTAAAAATAGGTTCGCATCTGTGTGTGGAGACATGATATAATTTTTCATTTCTATTATTTCGATTTGTCTACCTTGAATGTGTTTTGTGTAAATTAGTTCTTTAATTATTTGCCATATACGTTTTGGGTATATGAGTCGTCAATTTTTATTTTATAATAATTTTGCTTGGAGGTATTTGTTAATTTAGAGTATATATTCTTGTTTCTATTATTAAAAAAAATATTTAGGATAGATTAAATTGATTGTTTTTTAGGTATTGGTGAAGAACATATCTCTTTCTTGTAATCCAGGTCTGATCCACGATTTTAGGATTTTGTTTGTTTGTGCAATTTTAAGTTTTTTATCGTTGAGCTAATTTTTATCTTATTTTGGAAATGCTCAACAAAGAGTTGCCAAGCATCTTCCAGGTTTTAAGTAATGTATGTTGTTTTCCAAGTCTCATTTATCAACGATGTTTTCAATTTATCATAGGCAATGTTTGTTTAAGTTTGAAATGTATTTTCTGTAATGGGATACTTAATTTGTGATTGTACATTTAGAATCAGTGTGAAGTGATAGTTGATTAGTGTGTAGTTTTTTTTAGATTTAATCATGATGTGGTCTATGCAAGTCTGAGTGGGTGTTAATTTTTTAGTATTGCATTATACTCTTGTTGGTTTTTTAACTGATGCAAGTATCCCGTGAGAGAGGAGATGTTCAAGCTGTGAAACATTTCAACAGAACTGCCAAAAGTGATAAAAAGTCATGAAAAGAAATGAAACAAAACTAGGTAAAATAGGTTACATAGGTAACTATTTAACCTGATTTTGGTTTCATCACTTTTAATGACTCTTTATCACTTTTTAAAGGTGTGTTGAATACTAACCCAACCTTACCTAACCTATAATAACTCAACCTAACCTAACCTCACCTACAATAACTATGCCATTTTTTCAGCCAAAATAGTACCTACCTTGTATTTGCATATTGTAAATGGTAAAAATTCTAGCCACTCATGTTATCAGGAATACAAACATAATAAAATGTCATCAATAAATTATTCTGACTGTCATCCCAAACAATGAAAACGAATTTCTATTTAACGTAATTTAAAATGAAATCGTCTTCAAGAAAACTGAATTGGCAGATCTGTGATCGCAAGATAGTTTATAACAATAGGTTTACAGTAATGTTCACTTAATAGTTTAATAATATCGTGGCAAGAACAACGTCCTATACTCGAGGGACCCGAAGTGATTCTGTTCGTAGCTTCCAGCCGTCCATAGATAAACCACTCAATAAATTTATAATTCCAAGTTTTTTGTAGGGTGAAATTTTTTTCAGAATTTAACCATATTTGCAGATATTTAGACAGTTTTTAATTATGACGTAGACACAGTCCATTAGACAAGGAGAGCCGAAACAATAAAAAAGCGCGACAATAGACAATATGATCTTCCATAGGTTCCTACGCCAATTATCAGCTTAAGATATTATTTTAAAAATAAATGTTTAACAGATTCTCTCAGGACGACAAGGCTTCATCTTACAAAATGCGGTCCTGCGAAAATGAGCTATAAAGTATAATTCCTTAGAGGACATTTTCTTAAAACGGCGCTTTGTAAGTAGAAAATCTGTCGTCCCGAGAGGCCTTCGTAAAAATAACTTAAAATTAATCGACATTCGACTTCTTTTACTTTAAAAGGAAAAACATTTTCAAATAATGATTGTCAATATGAATACTAAAAAATATGCTTTAGATAAATTAAAGGTTTTCCTATCGCTTCGCTTGAGTAGAATGAAAATAAAGTTATAAATTACTCAATAAAAAATATAAATGCAAACTACTAAAAAAAACATTTTTTCAATAGAAATGTACAAACGCATAAAGGAAATAACTTTTAAAAAATACAGTATTACAGTTAAGATTAACTGTGACAGTTTCACTTGATTATTTTTTTTGCTGTCTTATAAAATTCTAATTAATTCATCGAACGTTTCTAGACTTCGTTTGTCAAGCGATTTTAATGCCTGTTATCTACGATATAAGGTATACCAAGAATTTAAACATTTTTGGCTTGTAGCTTCCTCTTAAAAGCATGTAACAGGGCTGTGATCTCCAAGTCATCAATGCAACTCTTCGGATTTTCAGACGCAACGCGGCCATCATAGTATCCTCGCTCCATCTGACATTCCCACATAACTTCCCCTTAAAAGCATGTAACAGGGCTGTGATCTCCAAGTCATCAATGCAACTCTTCGGATTTTCAGACGCAACGCGGCCATCATAGTATCCTCGCTCCATCTGACATTCCCACATAACTTCCCCTTAAAAGCATGTCACAGGGCTGTGATCTCCAAGTCATCAATGCAACTCTTCGGATTTTCAGACGCAACGCGGCCATCATAGTATCTTCGCTCCATCTGACATTCCCACGTAACTCAGTATCATTGACTTTGACCAGATAATTTTTTTTTCAATAGTTCATTTTACCCACAATTCCCTTTTAACTTATCTATAATCTTTAACCATACATTTTTGTCCAATGTGTAAATTAATAATTCTTACCCCACCGTTATTCTCCGTTTGATTAAGTTTACTATTTTTAATGTTTTTGTTAGCTATTTCCTCTTGTTATAAAAACATTTTTCTTGCAAATGGGCCGCAATAATCTAAATGCACTCTACTCCACGTTTTCTCTGAATTCGGTGATAACGAAAGTTGGGTTTATGGTGATGATTGCTTAGTATATGCACATTCCGTGCAATCTTGAACATTTATTTTCAAAGTCATTGTTCAGTGATGGCCACCAAAAATATATATTTTCCTATCCCCAAATGTGATCTATGTAATAACCCGCAAACCTGATTCTGCAAGGACTCTGTACAACAATCCTATGTTGCCAAAATAAATATTCACGTAAGTGCATAAAATCTCTATCTACGACAAGTTCTGTACCTTTCCGACAATAATAAATAATAAATTTTACCTTTTATATATAACCGATCACCATCGTATCCCGAAAAAATTTTCTTATCTTGCGATAGATTGCACGAATTAAAATAACGAATAAAAACGTCATGAGGCATTACACATAATGATAAGCCCGTCGCATTAAAAACCATAAATCATTGATTTTAATTTTTGCAACAATTGGATTAACTGTTGCAATAATCGCACCTTGATAATAATTAATCCGTTTTTCTTTGAATCGAATTAATTTAGTTATCTTCGCAGAATTTCCGCAAATGATCCACTCTATTGCAATTAAATCATTTTGCTCGTTTGAATCTGCACTTTATAGCTAAATCCCGCAGATAAAACATCAATTTTTTTATCACCCGAATGTTTCCTCGAATGCGAACCTGGTCTCGATGAAGAATTCCTATCTGTTATAAAATCCGAAAGTAACTTATATGCGAAAAATTTTTTTCTCCCTGCTAAAACACATATTTTTTATCACATTAATTTCTGTCTTCAGTGACCCTCCAAATAAATTTTGTCTTTGGCTCGGCCTGGTAACAATCCAATAGCAAATGCACCTAATAAGTTGCCTTCCAATCTCGATTCAAACTGACAAAAAGCTGACAGACCCTTTAATGGAACTGAGAAATCTCAGATTGTTTCATTAAAACCCTGTCTTGCTAAGAAAAAATGTTTCTCTTTCTTTAAAAATGTAGCACGGCTTTCCACAATGCTTTTTTAAGAAGGATAGCGGCTTGTCATAAGATACGAGTACTTCCGTTATTTTAGCTGGAAAACACCCATTAATTAGCAAGCTCAACGTGTCCGACTCTAGCAGGTTTAACAAAAAAGCTTACATTTTTTAGAATTTAGCTTGTCATCAGTAATTATGAAGAATTGCTCAAGACGAAGTCGAAAATGTCTCCATTCTCTATCGATATGGCTAATCTTGCATGGATTGAAAATAACTTCCCAAGCAAAAACAACAATACTTTTGTAACAACAATAGAAAAATATTTCTCAAACCAACACAAAAGTACTTAATTCTAAAACTCTTCTTTACGCCCTGTCCAATAAAACAAGCACACTGCTGATGGATCAGGTCTCTGCTTGCCAACCCCGTCTCGGTGAGTATAAGATTCCGGATTGTTACGGTTGATGCCACGGCATCCGCTGAAGTCTTTCGCCTAGATTACGAAAACTTCTGGAGAAAGCCTCACGCTGGGTGACGAGCAGAACTTGAAAAGAACCTCCACAAAACTTGTAAATCAACTTTGAAATTTAATAAATTGTTCAAATTCTGTGAATCAACCTCTCCTAATACCTAATACTGGAAGTATCATTATAATTATGTATGACCTAATTCTTATGGCACATCATAAAAATCAATATTACTGAAACGATGAATTATTTAATATCACATAATCTCTTAAAATCTTTATAAAATTTAAGACACATCATCAGTAATTAGTTTGATTCACAATCATGACAAGTAAATTGTAATTCTCCATGTTCTTTTTTATCGTGCTAACTTTTCTTTATTTCTTTTCATCGGTTTTTGTTCTTATATTTTCTTTTTTTGAAGTATCTATTTAAATAATGGACTTCTTATTTTTAAACTTCTGGCAGTTTTTTTCTTTGGTAGCGCTTTTGGGAATGGTCGCACCTTTCTTGCATAAATGTTTTTACTTGTATCGCATGGAAACGTTGGAATAATTGACATCGGAAATGAAATCAACATGTAATTCATACACATAATTCTTCGACAGTCATTACAGTTAATCTCAAGAGTTCAGAAGCTTTAGGTAAAGACACTACATTATTCGTCAAACTCACCAAACCTCTCAATGAGCAGGAAACAAATGTTATTGGTCTAAACTAAAATTTGGTCACCGAGCCTCTCGGAGTAGACGGAACAACTGATTCAGATTCTACAACAAAAAGTTACCGAGTTTGTCAAAGTAGACCGAACAGCTCCTTCAAATAATGCAATAGAACTTGAAAATGTAGTCGGAGCTTTGAACTTCCGCTGCGTCATATTAGGTACTGCGTAAAGTTTTTGAATTTGGTCTTTTCGTGACGTACGAGGGTTCAAAATCTAAATCGTTGAATATGTCTCGGTGATATGGATAAATTCCAGAACATCTAAACCCGGCTTGAATGTTATTTTGGGTTATAACCCGGGGTAAAGCAGTCACCACTTTGTTTGGAATATCATAAATTATCTTTGTTTGTCCTGGGTTTGTTCTCATAAACTCATCACAAGTTTCACTGGTTTTTTAAATGGTCCGAATGCTGAGCGATCCAGTGACTGTAATTAATGGCTGCATTTCGGGAGTAGTAGAGCACGATGATACCGTTGATATAACAGTAATCAATACAATTTGTAGAAACGTGCGATGAATATCAAGTAATAAAAGAACTTTGTGTTCTAAAGACGAATTGGTGTGTCTTTGAAAATGATTTGTAAATATGGTAAAATCTTCTTCTTGAATCCAGCCAGATTTGTTCGCGGTACCGACACTACCATGCTCTCAATTATTCATGATCTAACTTAAACATATGCAGCCTTTTTAATTTTTTTCCCGATAATTTCTTCATATGCCTGCTAAAATGCAAACACATCTTGTATTTCGATCTGTGATGTGTTTTCATTTCTACTTCAATACCAAAAATAAGCCATTTAAATAGACATTAACGCCACGCAAATTCGATAAAATTGTTCTTAATGATTAAAAAAAGAGAACTAAGAGAGAAAAGAGTAGCTAAGCTACGAGAGTAAAATGAGTTATAATATAAACAAAAATTTCGTAAAAACATACTTTCGATAACGAAATCCAATAATATCTCCTACGCACGACTGTGTAACTCTCCGGCTAGAGTGTCGTGTCACACCCTTATTATAGTTATAGTATTATGGTTTTCGAGTAAATTGCGATGTTTCAATCATGATGCGTTTCAATCGTCCCCATTCTACAAGATAAAGACAAAAAAAAACATTTTACTTTTGCGCTCCGTTCATCATCTGTTATATTGCAAACATTAATCAATGTTTATTTAATTTCTAGTGTCAGCACTATATTTATTATTTTCACGATATTCATGTGTTAGCTTAACAACAACAACAAAATTTGACGAAAATAATCTAACTGCCTAACTCTAAGGAGCTGGGGTGTGGTGGTTGATGGGGTTAAATACATATTCGTAAAAACCAAACTGGCTTATTTAACTTGAATATTTTCACTTCTTTCAATACTAGCTTAAATCATTGTAAATTTAATTAAAAGTCTCAGAGCGTGTCTAACCTAACCTAAGAAAATAGTTTAATTTAAAAGACAACCTCAAGTGCTAGGGACGATCACCAACACCCGTCGAGCTCCTCACCGCCACGTGTCACTGCAATCGCTGTCCCCGAAATACTGCTTGCAGGAGGAGAGGTGTATTTATCGTACCCATTAAAAGTACCGGGTATATTCATGACGTACTTTGTACTTGAGACAAATCTTCAAAATACCAGATTCCTAAGTATTTGTAAATATCACAGAATGGAATGAAAGAACTCTGACACTTCAGACTTACTCTTCACTCCACGGAAAGGGGAAAAAGGTTATATTTTTCAGTTGCTGTGATGCTTCGCACTAAAAAATACTGATGCCCTTTCGCTCGGTCCTATTAAAAAGGTGTACGAGGAAAAAGAACAGTAAGATGTATTTCGTCTACGGTAGTACGCGTAATTTACGACCAAGTTTCAGTTCAATCGCATTATCCGTTGAACACGTTTAGCTCGCTACAGCTGTTTCAAAAATTTACTTAAATATTATTAAAATAAATAATACCTTTGTATTTTTAATATCTGCAAGAAAAACAAGTCCCGTGTTCCCCAATTACACAATACATTATTTTTCAATTGATTATTACCTACTTCGTTATATTAAATTAAACCTAACACTACGAAAGTAAAAATATGTAAAAACCCTCTAAGTAATGTTATTTCTGCTTGTTACTCCACTCCCTTCCCCTCAACTTCCGTGCTCAGTGCTCAGCACGCCTCAGGTCCCATCACTATCCGTCCCCAGTCCCCAGATGGAATAATCCCCAGGTAGGTATAAAATACTTATAGATTTTGTAACCGGTATTTTTTGTACCTGTACTCACTGTAACCAGTAACAAAAAGTACTCACAGGACCCACCTCTACAGTGCTTGCTCACGGCAATGCAATCCTCCGTGCGTTTCTGTGGCGAAACAGCTGCTACCAAGTGTTGCTAGTCTTATGGGCAGGTCTCGCTCTATCCTAATATTGGTAACGGGGTATTTAGTTTCCATTCGTTACAGGTGGTTAAATGTGCACAACACTCAAATATCATAGATCCCACAATTTAATTTTTCTGTTTTATCTTGGTAAAGCAACAGAATGCAACGTGTCGCTTAGCCCGGCCAAGTCACGGCCCAGGCGCGGCACGGTACGTTGGCTCTAGACGTGACACGCCTACCCACTAGTTTTGATTACTAAGGAGGATAAAAGTTATCAATGTTATACATAATTTCAAAGCAAATCAAATTTTGCAAAAAGTATATTTTTTAGTTTTTCTTCAAATTAAAAATTGAAAAAAATATTCATATAAAATTTATTAACAATCCTAATTTTATTTGCTTAGCTATTGGAGATAGCAAAAACTTTTAATTGACGTTACTTTTTGGTAATTTTATAAGAAGTTCATTTCGGGACATAATTTTCTGATATATGTTTTATTTTAGGAAATATAATGGTTTTAGTAGAACCTTCAATTAAATGTTTGAGGGGGCACAGAGGGAAGCACTTTATTACGGTAATTTAAAAATAAATAATAAATTTAAAACACCACAAATAAAATTGAAAGACTTTGCACTAATTTCACAAGCGGGCAAATATTGTTAATTTTTAATCATTGCAGACAATATTAGCGACTCTGAAAAGAAAATTTGAAACAGTAAAATTAGAAAAAGTTTCGGTCGCTTCCAAGAATTGAACAAACGACACATTCATCTCCATTTTCTTAACGAATAAATTTATTGGCAGCTATCTTTAGGTATTTGTGATTGAAATGCTATCTAGATAGTATCTTAGATAAATATATCCATTTAAATCTTTAGTCTAAGACGATTTTTTCGGAATATCTTTATTAGTTGTATTATTCAACAAATTGCAATATTTAATCATTGAAGATAGTAATCTTTCTTTGTTTTCAATGATTAAATACTAAAATTATTAAAAAAAGTCAAATTCATTTTATTTTATTTATGTTAGAAATTTCACGTTATCCATTTTTATACTTATTTTTAATGCTAAAATAAACCATTTTTTTCAGCATGGAAGAAAATAGTGTTGTGATAAAAAAATGTTTAAGCGATTTTGATAAGTCCACCAGAAGGGTGTAACAATTTCAATATCTAGGCTTAATATAATATAATAATGCCAGTTGTAACTAAAGAATTGAATAATTCGATGTAGAATAATAATAATACTGTTTTTTATAAGTAGAACTTTATTAAATATATGTTTAATATACCTTGGTGAATATATTATCTGGGTTTTCCCATGAACCAACGATTCAAAATGTTATTGGAATTCTCGTTAGCGATTGTTATACGCACGCTGGGTGTCATTGGGGTCAGCTTCCCTTTAAATGGTTTCCCAAAGTCTGTGCCATCCATGGTTATTCCTCCAGAAACTAGATCGGACAAAAATTTCCAATGCAGTGGCAATACAGTCCCAATCGATTTTTTTTTAAATATTTCGATTTATGAATTGGAGCACAACGAAATTAAGTACAATATTTTTTGGACTGACTACGATAGAGTTTATGAAAATGGACCATTCGTGAACTGGCGGATCGGAGATGAAAAAATGGGAAAGGTAGAGAACTTTACGTCAAAGATATTCGAGGGATGGAACACGAGTGCCATGGGCAGTGCACCGGGAGACTGCGCCACGGTGGACGTGCAGAACAAGGAGCTGAAACCCGTGAAGTGTGACCAGAAGTTCCCGAGGCTGTGCGTCCGGCCAGACATACAACAAAGGCAGTTCGTCTTTATAAGGATCAAATATGCACGCACAGAGTAAGTCATTATGACACATTTAATTAGGATAGTAAACATTTGAAGGCGAATGTAGAAGCTAAAACAAATCGCATTATTATGGCCCAAGCGGCTTATTGACATTATTTACAGTTGCCATAAGAAATGTAGTTTGCACAAAGAGTGTATGATTATTTTTACTAAATTAGCATTGGGACCAGCAAAAGTTTTAACAATCCAGTTAAAAATGTTAACAGATTGTAAAGTTTATGGTTCATATCTATCAAAATTTAGAAATGCTAAACAACAAAGAAAATTTACAATTAAATAACACTACTATTCTCCATGACATGTTAGTAGATGGCTAATTTGCCTTTAAATATGCAAAAATGTTTATATAGATATAATAACATTTAATATAAGTAGGTAATATTTTTACTAACCCCTAACATCACTCGCTATTTCCGGTCTACACAGGTACACTCGTGGGGGACATAGGTTCCCCGGTGCATATCCGATATATTTAAGTACCTAATTGCATACATTTAAAAAATGTTTATACATTAAATAAATCAAAGATATATTTTAAATATAAGGAAATAATTTAATTAGAATTTAAAAATACATATTTTACATTTCTAGTGTCAAATAAAAATTAGCCATGTTTTTATTTTTTAGAAATTCAAAGAAAGGTACACATTATTAATAGTACGTAATTTGACATTCTGTTTTACTTATTTAACCCATAATAGATTTATATTTTTGCGTCTAACTGGGGAGCTAGTCTATTTACTTATACTTATAAATAATAAAGGTGTTTGTACAAAATAGAATTATCAAAAATATTAAGACTTTTGGACGGTAAAAGAATGAGTAAAATTACACGAAAAATAGTAATAGGGCAGTGATTGAATATATCTGAAAACCATCGGTAAAATATCAATCAGGTTTTGGATAAAAATATACAATTAGTTTATTTTTATATTTGGAATAGGTCTTCTCACTTTTTATTGCATCCGGTAAATCGTTAAATAGCTTTGTGCCTAGTTATTCGTAGTGATGTTGCACAGCTGTCGTGTTGCATCTGGGTACATACATATCCCCTGATGGTCTAGGGGTCTTACACTTTGCGTTGAAGACAGTTCAGATTCTTTAAAAGCTTTTAAGATAGCACTTACTTCGAAAAGTTTTACCTAAATTTATCAAAAAGTTCATGATTTTAAAAATCTCTGTTTGTAAAATCTCTCGCTTTTTTATAATTACTTAAAAATTCATTGTTTATGTTGTTACTATCGGATACAAGTTAGTCTTAACTATCCCGCAGCCAAGCGGGGGAGTAGGTTGTACCGAACATTATTATCCTCCTTATATTAGCTTAAACTCTGTATATCATTTTAGTATTTTACGTATTTCATAAGTTACCGTTAATAATTGACTGAATAATTGGGATTTCTATAGTTTAAGTGCCAATAAAACAGAAAGGCGTTTACACTTGGTTACAGACGTTTTGTTTGGCATCTTGGCCTGTCAAGAGTTAAAAATGCTTTCCCATGCAATTATATCATACCTCAGCACCGACTGTACGGGGAAAGTAAACCATTTTTATATTTGAAAGTTTTAGAATATTTTCAATCGTATAAATGAATAAATGTGTTTTCTAATTCTTTTAACACAGTTGTCTATATGTTTCTTAAATTTCAAATTACTGTCTTTAGTGATCCCCAGATATTAGACATCCGAGTCTATCTTTAGGAATCTACACTCATTGTTACATAATATACATCTCTCATGCATGAACGAATATGCACCATAAAATGACACACATAATGTTTTTTCTACATTAAGACTCAGTAAGTTATCATCAAACCAGTTTTTCAAAGTGTTAATATCATCCTTCGCAGCTACTATTACACCCGCTCATGTTATTCCTTCGACGATACTAACTGTGTCATCGTACGAAATGACACTTCCACTAAGAGGGACACTGAACAGATCATTGAAGTATATAAGGAAAAGTATAGGCCCGATTACTGTACCTTGTGGAATTCCTCAGTCAGAAGACATAGTTTGACTCAATGTATTTTATAGTATTACATATTCCTATTTTCTAAGAAACTCTGGAACCAAATTATAAATCATAAATATTCCTAGGTACTTACGACGTGTATCCAAATTCTCCATAACTAGAGAAGTCAATGTTGCAATGGTATCAAAGGTTCCCAGATTAGGTCTGATACCATAGTGAACTTGTTACATGTATTCTGCCTAATTCAATGGCAAAATATTAAATGAAAATATAAACTAAATGCAGTTTTTTTAAGTTAATATTATAAGCTTAAATATAAAACAGGTGTGAAATTCTAAATAACTTCAACCACATGGGTAACGTACTTGTTCACTTGTGAAAGAATTATCACTTTGTAGGAACATTATTTCGGTCTGTATCACTTTACTTTTATTTATTTTTGTCGCTTTCGCTTTATATTCTATTTCTAAACTTATTCCTGAGATTTTGCACATTTTTTTTAATTTTTTTTTTATATTTACTCCACACAGGAGGCCCTGAAAAAAATAATTTCCCTCAGGGCCTATGTCATCTTTAGGGATGCTGTGTGGAGGGAATTTTTGTGGAGAGGAAGGAGTGAACACGGGTCTTGAAGAGTCCCATGTTGTAGGAGGGAGGAAACACAGAGGCCGGCAGTTCGTTCCACAGCCGAGCTGTTGAACTTAAGAACGAGTCGTAGAAGCGACCCGTTCTCATGTGACAAATGTCAACCGTGTACAAATGTTGGGCGCACGTTTGGCGTGTATTTCGACTACGCACAGGTGCCGAAGGGATCAATGACGCTAGTTCCTCAGAGCATCTTCCATTGTAATACCGATAGAACAAGGACAGCATACCTACCTGACGCCTGTGCTCTAAAGATTGCAGTCCGTTTGTTAAGATTGGGGAATCTATCAAACGGACCGCCCGTTTTTGCACAGAGTCAAGGGTTTTTTTCCAGTATTTAGGGGCTCCGGACCAGAGATGGCTGCCAAATTCGACAGTAGGGCGCACTTGCGATTTTACAGGGTCAGCAGTTGTGTACTATTAAAGTATCTGCGGGCCCTGTACAGCACGCCCAGCTTCTGAGAGGCCAGCTTTACTCTGGCTTCGATGGAGCCCCCGTACCTGAGCTGGTCACTTATGGTTACACCAAGCATATCAATGGAAGGCCTCTTCGGAAGATTGCTTTATGCACATATTTTTGATTAATCTAAAAAAAAAGTTAAACCATACTCGTGAGGGATCTAGGTCCCGAGGCTAAGCCTAAGATAAAACGCAAACCGAATAAAAGAATAACAATGTTTCCGAAAATTTGCATAGTATTGGATCCTACTCCCCCACCAGTGAAGCTAAGGGTTAAATTATTCAAGTTTGACGGTATTATATATTATATGTTTATGTAAATTACGTCTATTAGGAACTTTATTGTAAATTGTTAATTTTTTCATCATAAGTATTATAACCAAATTTAATTTGCTTTCTTTTGTTTCTAGCAACGATTTAATCATTTTCAATGTCAACCAACAAACAAGAAAATTGGACGATATTTGGTGTTTTCGTGAATCCCTAAACAAGACAGATAGAATAAGAATAGAAATCAAGGCTTTGAATAATACTGAAGAATTCGGTGTCACAGCAATAGAAAACGGAAACTATTGGTGTCTTTGTACGAATAAAATTGATTATTATTCAATCGACTCAGAAAAGGTTGTATTTGTGAGAAATAAACATTCATATAAAAACACATCCGTGATAATGATAAAAGATGTTGAACTCTTAAGGTTTTTGCTGGATAATCAATCTCAACATTCAGATGATTTGACACGAAAACTTTGTCCTAACGGCAAATGCCGAAAAGATCTTGGCACAAGTATTATGCTAACCAACAGTGACATTTTGGATAATGTTACGATATCGGAGAAATTGGACTATGGTGACAAAATATTGTTGCATGTCACTGAGGGGGATCACATTTTGTTAAATTACTTTCTAAAGGAGGATGTCATATTCACAAGGAAACTATTCTGCGAGGATAATCAATTCGTCCCGGAGACTAAAATAGGTAATATATTTTTCATTCAATATATTTATTTTTAATTGATTTTCACAATTTATGTTTTAAAGTGATTTTTTTTTGGAGTTTTATGCCGTGTTACAATACCTCCTTTTTACCCAGCGTTTCGGACGGCATTATAGTCTCCGTCATCAGGGCAGATGATGGACATTGTAATGCTGTCCGAAACGTTAGCTAAATAAGGAGGTAGCGCAACTTTGTATTACTGGTATAACAGCAATACTGTGATTATAAATGTTACAAAGTCTTTGTCATGAAATCATAATTTGAATTATTTTACATAATATGGAAGTGATATTTTCTTAGGCAATTTGAAAAAAAATAATTAGCAGTTACATTGCTGCCTATTGAGGCGGCAGGCCGTTATAGCCGGTTCCCCCGCGTCGCGTCCTATCGTTACTCCACTGCGCCACACGGACCTACCATACCAACGCCCCGCCTCTGCACGGATTACCATGGACTCCTCTGAACACATCCACATGTCCATGTCTCACATGACTCCTTTCAAAGGGTTGTATTTATAGAGTTAATGAGGATAGTAAAATTAGTTTTCCGATATATAATGAAGAAGTTACGAGCTTTCAAAGTGAAAATTTGTTAAATTTATGCAATCGTTTCTAGTGATGTCACACACAGTACAATCCATAATTCGAATGGCAGTGCTGCAGTAATACCGTGAATGTACCGTGATGTCACAGGCTTGTCGGCCGGCCGCAAATATAAACATTGTGACGGCTTATATATTCAGCATTTTCTAAAAATTCAATTAATTACGATATTTTGCTTACGATCTAAACATGGGTTACCAGGTAGAGTATTGTCCCGGTAAAACTGAGGGGGTTCAATTCCCAATTGCTACCGTTACCTTTTTTATTTCTGGGTCTTTTCGGTTTAATATTTTTCTGAGATTAGTTAATATTATCAGTGTATAAAATATATTAATAGTTCTTTTGCTAATTGCTTTATTAGTTCGGTACAATATGTCCGTCGGAAATGTAATGATTTGGATGAAATTCACAGGTCGCGATATCATAATAAGATGGGACCTCTGCCGAGGGTACAGATGTGAAGGCGACTATAGATTCGGGGCCGTTTGGAACATCAAATACTACAACTACTGTGAACCAAACATCACGAATTTAGTAAGTATTTTGTAAATCTTCGTTGCACACAAACATATATTGAGTTAAGGCAAAGGGCAAGGTATTTTAATTTCCGATTCATGAACGTATTATTTATATTATTTTTCTCTTTTATACGCCCATGGGGCTTTTACTTTGGGTACGTGAAACGGTTACATTTATGTATGCAAGTATTAGTAATAAACAATGGTTGCATAAAATAAAAATTATTTATATTGGAAGACATGGTACGATCAAGTAAATCAAGTGAATTAAGTCTTTCCATGTAAAGAGTCAGAATAATCGAAGAGTATGTTTGATACGAAGGATGAATGTGAATGAGGAAGTGTTTGCCAAGACCAAGTTATTTGGTAGTCCGTCTTCTATGAAACGGCGTGATGGGTAGTTAGTTAGTAAGTTACATTACAATGGTTTACAAATTAAAAAAAGTGATGTTACTTAAAATTAACAATAACAATAATTTGTTTTTGTACGCTGAGATTGAAATAGGTAATTATGCCTAGAGTGGCGAATTGGTACTTTTAGACTAGACTCAGAAGTCCGCAACAGTCCAACTCCAAATTTACTATTTAAAAAATTATAATAATAATATGTAGATAATCTTCTCCCTGATCTTTTTAACTCGCTGTCCATTAAAAGGCATTCCATCATTTTTTTGGCACTCACGCACCCACACACTCATTTCTCCGAAATTGGATACGTTATAAAAATTTACAGAGTTATATATACTTAATAAATCTCGGCACTCGGCGTATATATATAAGTTTTAAAGACATTTTATCGTTAACAGTAGTTAATAGCCATTCCCTGGGGAGGAAGGTCCAATCCTCACTCAAACCAAAAAATAAGCATTTTTTAATTCATCTATTAGTACAAATATATGTGCTTATTATAGTAAGAAAACTTTATTTTTTATTAATGGATTGGAATAACCTTCCCCAAGTAAGTATTTTCCTAAAAGCTACCTAGAAATGTCGCAAATAAAGTGGCTTGGACACCTATTGGAATGCCAGAAAACATACTGAATGGCCGTGGCGTGGATGATGGTGATCAAGTACGGATATTTGAAGGTTTATCGAGGCGATGGGTCTCCGACCCAAGATCGACAAGGGTAAGAAGATGGTATTAGGTTTCTAAGAGATGTTAATAAATAAATACTTTACAAATCTTTTCTGACAGACCTCGGAAGAGCGGCTAAATTTTCTGACCCAAACTCTTGAAAATTTGCTGGAAAATACCATTGTAAACACTAAGAATTTTGAAAGTGTCATTAAGATGGTCAGCAACCAAGAAATGGACAGCAATATTACGATTCCTCCTAAGATAAACTATATGATCTTCAAAAGCTTGGAAACCTTAGCCAGCCGAGTGAAACTACAGACAAATAACAACCAAATGAAAATTGTACTACCCAATATGGCTATCGTGATCGTAGATAATGATAATTCTGATACTCCCGTCATAGGAATCAGAGTCAAATCGGCAGGAGTTGGTTCTCCCCTTTCCTCAGTGGATGTTTTAACCGCGGGTTAGTATTTCTGAATATCTTAATTATTAGATGTTATTATTTCAATGAAGAGTTTGCAATGGTGTTAAAAACGCTTAATTGATTTGTGGAGAGCTTTTGTGTTGTTGTGTCTCGGACCCGAACTAATATCTGAATATGGATTTGGTGAAGCTCCGGGAACATCACCAGATGTCGTCAAGTGTGCGATTTATATTTATAATTTTATATATATAAGTCTACTATTTAGACACCGATTAATTTTAAATCATACAATGATGTTACTCTTTTTTACGTTTGAAAGTATCATCGTCTACAGTTCTAGAGTAATAACTTTTGAAATACCTTTATCGATAGGGGTTTACCAATTACACGTCGAAGTGTAATAATTCTTAAAATTTTTCTTTCAGAATCAAAATTTGAAGTTTTCGAAAACATTACTATTTTGGTCAATGTGTCTTCTATGCTGAGTGCACACCCGAATTCTCGACTTTCCTTTGTGGTGTATAGAAATGAGGAAGCATTTAAGTCAACTAATCAAATTATCAGCGTAAAGCTAGGAGACACATCTCATTTTGGTGAAAACGAACATGTTGACATTCAAATGAGACTAAATAATAATAGGCAAGGGAACGTGTGTGCACACGGGGAGTTTAATTTGACAACAAGTGGATTATATTGGAAGACTAAAAAATGTCGACATCTCAAGGAACTCGATGTTGGAGGATTGGCTTTCTGCAGATGTAATGTACTGTCACATTTTTCCTTTTTATCGAGAGATGAGCTGCCCACCGAAGACCCTGCTACAAAACTAGAAGAAATTGTAAGTGTTTTGTATTAAATATACATATATTGGTATTTGTGGGTTATGTACGAGATTTGTATGTTTCTGTTATCTGTACATAGTGTTGTTTATGTTTTTATATCACTAATATTATTTATTGAATTTTGCTTCTATAAGCAAAATTCAATAAAAAATATCAGTGAAATACAAACATAAACAACACTATGTACTCCTGGATGTGTATTCACAAGAACAAATAATTTTGCCGCTTTTTTAAAAATGTTTTTGGCTTTCAACATTCAAGAGTGTTCTAGGCCATCATTTCAAATTATGGAGAGGGGGGAGGTTATTTTTTTTTTCATTTTGTTAACCTTTGTAAATTTCGAAGTTATATGGAAAATTTAAGTCGAATTCAGACGTATATTATAATTATGATATCCAGTCAATAGACTGGAGACGAGGAAATTTTAGATAAGAAGAGAGTGTTTAGAGAGGGACAACCAAAAAATATGTGAACTAAAGTTATCACTTCTACATATACTACAGAAAGTGAAATCTGAGGAGTTTTTTTTTAAAGTTAAAAGAAACGGAACAATGTCCAATCCTCATTCGAATAAGTGAGGAAATTTATTTTTCGAGAAATGGGGGGATTGTTGAAAGCACGGTTTTGATGTGATAGTCCTTGGTGTTGAGGCAAAGCAGGCTCCACGCATTTCAACAGTTCGTAAAAATGATAGCGACTAGCAAAAATAAGCAATTCCCTATTTAGATTTTGATCTAGTAGAACACAGGCTCCATTGATATGACCTTTGTTCGAAGCTGTGTTGTGAGATAATAACACAGAATTTTCCCTTGCCTGTGCCTGTTGCCTGTGGAATTGTGTGAAAATATAAATATTCCAATTGATATCATCATAGGAAGACGTTCTTTTTTGCATTTCCGAGTATCCAGAGAAGGCAACAGTTTTACGCGCGTTCTTTTCGTTTTTCTGTGCGAGTTGGTTGGATAGAAGATAAAAATCGTCAAAATTAAGATCAAGAGCATTGATAGTGGCTTTTATAATAAACACAGAGTCTCTTATGCTTAACTCACATGAGACTAAAGCTGTAACCAATTTAAGAGAATTAAAATCTTTCTTGTTTCCTCTTGTTGTAGTCTCAGATTGTATGCTCTCTGTTACAGGAGAAAAGTCCTCTTGTAAGTCAATACATTCACCAGAATTAGAAGGAAGTTTTGACCCAGTTATTTGATGTTTTACATCCCCCACCAAAAATATACCGTTATTTAATCTTCGCAATTTCACTGACAAGATTAAAACTGAAAACAATATGTCTTTTATCAAAACAATCTTCAATAAAAATGCAAATAGAAACGTAAGAAATATTTTTAACAGTTTGATTTTTTACAGTTTTACTTTGAACTCTTTTGGGCTATGTTTTATGATCTTACTTTAACTTCTCCAGATCCTGTTTAAATTGTCAGACATAATCATATTACTATGCATGTGTAATAAATTATAACAGTTTTCGTGCTCAAGTCGAGATGGCGAATTAAACTGAGTGATACAAAAGTGACGAATTCCTTCTGTCTTATGATGAAGTGATGTTGTTATTTGTTAGGAGCACAGAATAAGGAATAAGGTTCGGACCAAAGAATATCTTTGGTTCAGACCATTACAGTGGGAATTATTCATTAGAGTCGGCTGTGGAATGATTCGCTGGCCTCTGTATTTCCTCCCTTTACAACATGGGTCTCTTCAAGGCGACAAAGGCTCTGAGGTAAATTATTTTCTTAAGAGCCTCCTGTGTGGAGTTACGTCAAAAAACATTAAAATCGTTAAATGGCCAATACAAAACGAACCAACTCATTTCCAGTTACAAATGAAATAAACAAAGTATGCACTACAAAATAATAGTCAACATATTTGTTTTTAGAAAAGTTTAATACTATTTTTACTACACAGAGTTGTTCCGTAACGATCATTTCTAACAACTTAGGTTAGTTTGATGAGTTTTTTTGCTTTCTGTTTTATTCGTTAAATTCAATTTGCAAATAGAATTTTACAAAGACATATTATTTTATAAGAGTAGGTAGACGTAAGAGTTGCAATTTAAATCAGTAATCTCCCCACAGTTTAAGAATATCATAATAGAAGGGGAGATCAGTAATCTCCCCACAGTTTAAGAATATCTTTGGGGAGATCAGTAATCTCCCCACAGTTAAAGAATATCTGTGGGGAGATCGGAAATCTCCTCACAGTTTAAGAATATCTGTGGGGAGATCAGTAATCTCCCAACAGTTTAAGAATATCAGCAGTTTGCCGGTGTTTTACCACTCGAACAGACGAGTAATATTTGTTACATCATTTTATGATTTGAGATTCAGAAGGCCAAAAGTATTATCGTGATTTCTTTGTGAGGTATTTCAAACATTTCGGACAGCGTTACAGCGTTCATCATCAGGGTAGATGTGTAGATTGTGGTGAAGTGTGTCGTTTTGCACGTAAAAAATTGCCTAAAAAGAAATCACGAAAATTATTTTGGCGTATACAATATTCCACAATTATTATCGAGGAATATTATAACGAAAAAAAAAACTTTCCAATCATTTCCAGTTATATCTCCCAAAGCATGTGTTCTGAATTAATAAAATAACTGTAATGTTGACCACATAATATATTAAAACAAATATTAACTTCTTATTTTTAGGTTCTGTAACGCAATAATAAATTAATGACGGTTAATTTATTAATGAAAATAATTTAGTTGCCACGTCAAACAAATGCTGAGTATTTTATTTTCCACAGGATCCAGCTGAGCAGATCCAATATGTGATGCAGACTATGGATGCTATGATGGATCTTCCTGTTAGTACAAATAGTCTCGAAAATGCTGCAACCATGGTGGACGGTCTTCTAAAATTAGAACAAAATGATACAATTCCTTCGGAAATCTTAAAAAATTTGGAAATCTTTGCTAGTAAAGTGATTCTGCCAATGAATCAGAGTCAAATAATAACAACCCAGAAACCAGACGTGAATATTGCTATTGCCATTGTAGATAATTCTAAACAAAAATCTATTGTTGGAATAAAAAAAAAATCTAATCCGGATGAAAACTTGGGCTCCTCATTTGAATTCTTGACTTCAGGTTTGTACGATTTTTGTTGTTGTTGTAATTAATGCATTTTTTCTGATCACACGTTAATATCCTTAATAAATAATAACTCATTTACCAAATATATATTATGATAAATTTCGTTATTTCGATAGTGCTTTGAAACAATTTTTATCAACAAAATTAGACCTGAACCTTACTACTTGGAAATTAAATTATATAATATCCTTCCACGTAATAAAACAAATGATCTAATTATATTTGAATAATCATTAAAAAAAATCTTTTGAAATTACAGGTGCCCTTAAATTTAGAAGATATAAATTTAAAAAAACATTACTAAAGCTTCGTGAATCTTCCTTATTCTTCTTTTCCTTACCCTTATCTATTTTTTGGTATTTTTACACTTTGTGATATCCATTTTGATGGTAAAATAAAAACCAAACATCTAGGCTCTTTGAAAAAGTCGTGATAAATTGTGTCAAATGCGGCTCTATATCTGAAAGAGAATGAATGCTAACTCACCTGCTTATAACAAAGGTTTTATCTGATTTCAAGTCTGAGGTTATTTGAGAAGAAGCAATTTTTAAAGTATTTTTGCTACAAAAGGCAAATTTGATGAAGATCGATAGTAACCCAAAATTTCGAAATCATGGAGAGGATTTTTATTATTATAACCACTGCAAGGAAAGTCACTAAGGGACCTATTGAACCATGAATAGGGCTAACATTTTGTACTATTTCTTGAGAAACCACGTTGGGAGAACTTAGAATCAATATTTCCATTTTATCTAGCCTTCTAGGTAGGATAGTTAGTATTATTCCGATAGGTAGTATTCCGTGGAATTGGCTATAAATATAAATTTATTATATGTTTTAATAATTAGATATAAAAAATCACATTTTTATATCTAGGATTAATCTTTTAACAACTTATATCTATGACATTAAGGATACTTATTATTTATAGTATTTAGGCATAACCCACAAGGCTTTTAGCTTCTTTAACATCATTCGGTAATTAATTTAGAATCTTAAATCCTGTAAAATAGAGATTATGCTGTGTTACCGACAAATTTGTTTTTGGAAGTCTTAAATCTCCACACTTTCTTGTGAGGTAGCCATGTATTGCGAAATTAAAATTTACACACTTATTGGCGGAGGGGCAAAAGATGTAGAGCCACGTATCGATTATATTTTTAAAAATATTCTTTTTTTTCAGATTCACTTACGGATTATTCTGAAGAGGGTATTATTTTGGTAAATGTGTCATCAATTCTAAGCAACCAACCGTCTGGCGGTGTGAAGCTCACATTTATAGTTTATCGGAACGACAAAGCATTTTCAAACACGAAACAACAAGTTGGGGACGATATGAAAAAAGTAAACGGGAAAATCATCAGCATACAAATGGAAAATATTTCTAAGCTTGGTAAAAATGAACATATAGATTTACATTTTAAGACTAGCGTTAGTAAGATAGGAAGCGAACATGAAAACAAGGAATGCGTTTTCTGGGATTTTGGTATGGGACCCACAGGTCAATGGTCTACTGAAGGATGCGAGTTTCTGGGAGAAACTGACCTCGAAGGCTGGGAAACCTGCAGATGTTATCATCTCACGCATTTCGCTCAGCTTATAACCATTCATGGTGCCCACAACAAAGATAACCCAAAACATCTAGTGAGTAAGTTTCACTATCGAGTGTTGACATATATTTCCTTTTTTGGCTGCATTTTATCCATCGTAAGTCTGTTTACTGTTGTCCTCACAGGAATTGTATTGAAAACCTGGAGAAATGGCTTGGTTAACAAGCTTAGGATGAATTTAGTCGCCTCAATAGGAATTATGCTGTTCAATTTCTTGTTTGTTTCCTCATATGACTTAAATGATAAAAACTCACGCAAAAACACATGCTTTGTCTCGGGAATCATTTTACATTACTCGGTTCTTTCAACCTTTTCTTGGATGTTTGTGATGGCCGTATTTTACTATCAAAATACTGGTAACCTATTAAGATCCATGAAATATTCTAAAAACTCGAAACTGTTTCTTGCTCTAGCTTTTGGGTGGCTGTTTCCCTTGATACCGATGATTCCTCTTCTGACTTTTGATTCTGACAGCTATACAAACAATTTAAGTAATAACTTTTGCTATCCGAGCGGATACGGTTTTTGGCTAGCAGTTGTTTTACCTATCTTCGTATTTCTTATTTTTAATACTGTGCTTTTGATCAGCATTATTTATTTTATTTATCACACCTCTATTTCAAGAGAGAAAATATTCGTTCAGGACGTCAGAAGGTTCACTTTCCTTTTCTATCAATTCGGACTAATATGGATTTTCGGGCTATTTTCAAATGATTTATTCATGGCCTATCTGTTTTGCATAAATGTATCACTTCAAGGCTTAATTCTGAGTTACATTTTTGTTTTTGGGGATAGAAATACTAGGAAGCTGTGGCTTTACAAATTAAATTTGTCTACTGGTGAGGAAGCATCTTGCGTGAAATCGGAAATATCTAGACTTATTAGTATCATTGAGAAGGAAAACAAATTTAGAAACACTGTGTTTGATCCGTGGCATCAATGCGGAAACTCATGGAAAATATTAAATACCTCTAGGATTCCGGTTTTAAATGAAAGGATGTGTTCTTGTGAGACGTGTTCCGAAGAAGCATATTCAATATTATTAAAAGACGGGACCAAATCGTATCCAGGCTAAGAAAGCGATAGCGCTACACTTTATAATAACGAAAATTAATCACTAAAACATATTTATTATTTTGAATATTGTCACTAAAGCCTCAGCTAATTCAGGTAAAGAAGATTAATCTAGTGCGGTCACAGTAAAAGTCCAACACTTTTTTAATCAATTATAGAATATGAAATCATAGTTGGGGAGGAGCAACAAACCCAGCCATCAGTCATTTGGAAATCGCACAGAAAACCATCATTGGGACTACTTAAAAAAACATAGAATGACTGACACCGACCAAATAAACAACAACTCACTTTTATTGTTGAATTTTGTTTTTTTCAATTTATTATTTCATATTAACTTTTTTAAATATTAATTAAATGTAAAATGGCGGCCTTCTCGCAAGTTAACCGCTCAATGAGACAACTGTGAAATAATGTTTTTCAACTTTATTGTTATTAGATATTGTATCTACTAAAAATATAACTCTGGTTTATGGCAGTTGGGTATGGAACTGGCGGAGAAAGGATGGAACTATAATTAATGGCGCAAATATGTGATGATTGAGGCGCACGTGTGGTAAAATAATAAAACAATCTTACAAATAGTGTCATTGATGCATGAAAAAATT
This sequence comes from Hesperophylax magnus, assembly GCA_026573805.1. Classification (NCBI taxonomy): domain Eukaryota; kingdom Metazoa; phylum Arthropoda; class Insecta; order Trichoptera; family Limnephilidae; genus Hesperophylax; species Hesperophylax magnus. The sequence continues at coordinate 237,151 of JAIUSX010000171.1, read as the reverse complement.
TTCACTAAGTGTCTTCGATTATTCTAATATACACCAATTTAAAGTCGATTGGATTCTTATTTGGAGAGAAGAAAGGAACTGTTTTAAAATGACTTATTTTGACTCTCACCCGTTAAGGGTAAGAGTCAAAATATATATTAAATTTAAATAAACTCAATTACTGTTAAATTTGTTGCGAAATTAGGTATGAGCGCATCAACAGAATACTGCTTGCTCATTCATTGATAATAATCATAGGTTTGTAAAACCGTTTTAAAAATTAGGAGATTTGAAATGAGTGCAAGGCTCGTGAAAGCGTCATGGCAAAGATTAAGAAATGGAATGTTTGGTGGTTGGGTAAGAAGAGAGGATGAACAAATAAAGGAGAATAAAGAAGATATTTGATCAGGAAATTAATGGTAGAAGAAGTGGGGGACGCCCGAGGAAGACTTGGCACAATCAATTGAATCAAATGTATTTGCTTGCCATACATATACAGATAGTTCTTCAAGCAAATTACAAAACTATACATGGTACGTGTTTTATTTAACGGTAAAAAAAATTCTGTGTTTTTTTAAAACTAGTAAAGAAATAATATAAAAGATTTGAATGATTAATAAACTTTTATAGTATTCCTAACGACTCTTGTGTTAATTGTAACTATATATAAAAAATAGTAATTAAATTAAGAATGTTCTTTATTGTGGAAATATACATAATCATAGTAAATTTATTTAAAGAGTAAAGAAAATGATAGTTGGTTCTAGTATTGAATTTTTTATCCTTTTTTATTGTGTACTGTGTATACACTTATCACATAAATTTCCGATTTTATGTCCGGGTTAAATCTTCCCCATAGGAAAAACTAAACCCTTCCACACATTTTTCCACAAATGATCATCTAGTCAATCAATATTATGCAAGTGCATTATATAAGCAAAATAAATACAAAACAATACAAGAACAATACGTCAACTCACCAGAGATAAATTGGGAAAATAATTCACCGACTCCAGATATTTTCATATCAGAGGGTTCGGCTCGGTAGAACTCCTAACAGGGCCTATAAATCTTACTGATCCCTCAACATAAATATTTAAAAAAATCTTTCGTTATCCTACATGTATTCAAAATGACCGACTTTTGCATCTTTATTTATAAATTTATTGATAGATCTAATACGCCTAAATTTTTAATGAGAGAGCTAGGTATAATGCCAGGAGCCGAAATAACAAAGGGTAATATTTTTATAGTTTGAGAATGCCACATTCTTTTTATTTCATTTCCTAGATCTGTGTATTTTCTTATTTTTTCATTATCAGATTTTTTAATTATTTATTTATTGTATAATTAATATTTGTAGTGATGTTTTAATTATTTTTACATATATGTTAACCTTTATTAAAATAAAAACTTATTATAATATAAAACTAATTGTTTATTCTTTATATCTGTTTGCACAATTTCCTATAAAATTGTTCCCTTCACTCAAAATAATAGAGTATGAGGCTTCTTGTTAACTTAAATGGACCTTAGCGTCAATTTTTGGGGATACTCCGTGGAAGGTCTTTTTGAGGAAAGAAAGAAGTGAAGTGTATCTTGTAATATACATATATTTATGAAGATATATAATTGACTGAGTTACGTGCGTGCATTTAAATAAATTGTGGTTTTCAGAAATGATGACAGACGTCAGTGTCGGAGAGGCTTGAAGGTACCTTTATATTAAATTCTATATTTATTTGTGAAAATATAACTAACCATACAACAATTAATTAAATTAAACAATTAACAATTAAATATTATCATGCTGGTGTTTAATTTTGATAAAGAGGGGGGAGGGTTTCGATCCGTGGGAGGGGTGGAAAACTTATTAAATAGTTTTTTGGACCTCCACTTACCACATATTACTATATGTATGTATCTATATATTACCAATAGGTTGGTGGTACTCCACCAACCTATTCTAAACGTCACATTGGTTAAAGAGATTGTAAACTAAATATTTTACGTCTTTCCCAGGAATGTAATCTACGAGTACTAGTCTCTTTTGTCTTACGTAATACTAAGGCCGATGGTTTCGCAAGTATGATGTATTTAGAGCGGCAATTGTGGTGTGTGCAGAAAAGAACCTTGTTCGTTTTGCAAATATAAAAATAATCTTACTGAATATTCATGTTGTGTGGACTTGTCACGACTATCTATTTATTTATTTATATATATACGCCTAAAAAGGCTTTAACATAGAAATGATACATGATGCATAGTAGAATATCTGTATTATACAGGAGATACTGACAGTAAATCGATGTAATCCATTGTAAAGAAGGTACAAAATACACAATTGTAAAATTGTGATTAGAAGTATAATGAGATAATATTAAGAAATACTTAAAAGAAAAACTAAATAAAAAAAATAAAAAACTAAATATGAAGCAATATTAGTAAAACGTAAGAGTAACATAATGTAAAAAAAGAAATTACAACAACACTACATATAAGACAAATCATTAAAACTAATTTACCAACGCTACTCTAATTTGTAGGATTCGACAAAGTATTGGTATAGATTATGCTTAATTCTATAAATGGAGTCATTAAATAAATCAATAGCACCCCCATACTTGTTGCCCAGATCATGCATCCTATTGGTCAGTGAGTGTGTCTGATAGTTGGTCGTGTATGTATTGCAGAAGAATGTTATATTTTGTCTTGTATTCCTAGTCGGCACATGGAGTTTAATAGTGGCAAGGATGGCAGGACTATCAATTAAGTTGTTAATGACTCTGTGTAACACAACCAGGTCTGAAATAATTCTCCTGTCAGACAATGTTATTAGATGCAATTGATTCATCAAACTGACATAATAAATGTAATCAAGAGGAATTCTGAGCTTAAAATTTACGTACTTAAGAAATTTGTGCTTAACTCTTTCTATATTATTGGAGTGAACTTTATATAAAGGAGACCAAATATGTGAATTATACTACAATTGACTTCTGACTAATGAAATATAGAGGGTTCTCATACAATCTATGGACTTAAAATCAGTTAAAGTTCTGCAAAGGAACAAACACTATTTATTTGTTTATATATATTTTTATTTATTTGGTTTTATAGATTTTGATATATTTTAGCTCAATACTTGTTAAAAAAACATTAATTATTAAGAGCAAAAAAAAAACTCGACAACTGTCATTGACATGTTATTGTTTGATTGTTATCACCAGGATGACTTATTGTACTATATCCATCCTCCCACAGACGGTCCAGCACCTGATAGACCGCCCGTCAAGATTCTCCTGAGGAAAACATTGCTTCTGTGGAGATTTGAATTCATTGGTCTGTCTAATGTGTGTTTCTTAGCAACCATGTCGAATTATCTTCAAACTGCTGCCTGCGATTCACGTACTCTAAAGTTGTTTTGTTTGACTGTGTTTTGTGCTTTGGGAACGCTTTTCAGTCAAGTGTTTTTCCTAATGCAAAAGGTGTCAAAACTTTTGGGATTAAACAAGTCTTAGGGGTTGACTGCTTTTTGTATCGTATATACTTGTCACAAAAGCCTAACATGATCAATTTCTTAGTGGAGTAATTTACCATTACGAGATCCTTTACTAATACTTTTGTGTTCGTTCGAGGTACATCATTGGCTGGATGATAGCGGTCAGTGACGTTTAGGCAGGTCACGTGCTAAATCAAATCTTGTCCAAAGGGACACTGTTTGATCAAAACTAAAGAAAGTTCACCAAGTTATCATTTTTCTTTAATTATTATCATGGTAAACTTAAACGTGGTATCATTTTTCTTTAATTATTATCATGGTAAACTTAAACGTGGTATTACAACGACAACATAAAAAGTTCATACTTATATGATGGAACATTTCAAAAATTTATATCGTATTCAAATATTGATTTTAAAGAAAATTTCTTTTGAAACGAACGTGATGAGAAAATATTAATTAATAATTCGTAAAACTTCGTGATACGGAAAAGTATTCTGATCACTTAACCACGAGCGCAGCCATTTAGCATTACCACAGCCGTTCTTCATCTGGACTGCTATGGCTTTACTCATTATTTAAGATTGGTACGCTTAAATAAATTAACGTTCTTTTGAGGGAGGATGAACCATCCTACATCCGAGGATCTAATGATGGTGAAACTTCTCTACTGTTGTGATTTTTCATGTACGCTTTGATGATACAGATACGAATCTATTTTGATCAGCTACAATAACATTCTTTTTTATGTGAAACATCTTTTTGCGCTCATAGGGGGGTAAAACTAACTTTAGCGTAGCAAAACTGGACGACGATCTCGTATGGAATGACTATTTGCTCTGCCACCTTCGTCACTCGTCAGCTCTTTCCGCCCGGCGCCAAGACACTGTGCGGTATATTCTGTTTTCACTAAAATTGCCAATCATAACGAATTTTTAATGTGTTGTATATTTTTTGGTGTGTATTTAAAATAAAAAAACAAAATAATTATTAAAATATATACAAAAATCATAATCGATGTTTCACATTTGCCAGGCGTTCAAATGAATCAAACCTTCTTTTTAATTCTGTTATCCTTCTCACAGGACGTCCCGATGGTTATAACGGCTATTTTGTTGTTGGCTTATTGTTATATCTTCGTTCTGTATTATACTGAATATTACGATTTCAAACTGTCGTATTTTTTATCACAGTTTTTTTTTAAATTTATCTTTGCTATAATATAATCTAAATGTAACTGTCCTAAAACAGGAAAATCTTCCTAGTTGGACGGTTAAAGCACTACCATGGAATTGTTACCAGGTAATGTTAAGGAATGTGAATTTCAAATTAGTACAATGCCTATCTATGCTGAAAACACGGCTCTTTTGTTGATATATTGGATTATTGAGCTGAAATAAATGTTATTATTATTATAATGCTTGATGCTAAATCAATCTGTAGTTTTTCTCAGAGAAACGCGTACTATAATATATGTACGAGTCTGAATATTTTTAGCGGGATTAATGATAATATTCTGTATATTTACAAAAGTGTAATAATCTTTATCCATTGTTATAATTTACGTGTTATCTATTTCTATCTCGTATATCTTTTATGCTATTTTATATTCTGTCTCCCTCTCATATATATATATATTGCTATCAGTTTCTCAACGTATAAAAAAATATATCAAGATCTTGATCAAAGTTATTGTTTTATTTTATTTTATAAAAAAGGTATAATCAGTGACAATGACAGTGTTGTGTAATGTTTAACTCTTCTCTGCCTACTCCTGTGGGGAAATGGTGACGGCGGAGGCATTATAAACAATTAGTTATATCATTGTGAAAAATGATTTTATTTGATTCATCTTGTACCTATATATTGTTATCAAGATACATTTGTAGAACTCCATTTTAATTTAATATTTTACACGTATATATAAACAAATTTTATTTGAAATGTTTACAACTTACTCCGTTTCCCTATTTCCCATTTCGCTGCCTTAGTTCTTGTTTGTTCAATAGACCATTTAGCAAATTTTACAGGAGACGTTTTTTTTTTGTTTTTACAGGCAAATTCTAAAAAATTCTCGATTTTGGTCATTTCGTTTAGTACATATGTGTAACAGGAAATTATTAAAGATCATTTTTCGAAGATTGAAGCTATAATATGCCCATATTATGACTTTAAAGGCGGACGTTGAACATGGCATGAAAATGATGAATGATTATTTTGGATACTGAACATATCGTCTGGAGATTGAACAATTCGGCTCCCATAAGTTTGAGGTATTTTTTTTTCAATTAGCCAATTAGTGGTAAATTGTATATACAGGGTGATTTTCAGATTTCAAATACTTTACTTTTATCTTAGTTAGTGGTTGACTTTAGTATTACTTTAAAATATACAAACAGAGTCCTTGAGTTGATTTTTCACAAAAACTGCTCTATATAAATCATCCAATATTTTGGAAGTTTGAAAACAATGCACAAGTACAAAGGTACCTACCGCTCATATACTACTATCGGTTGTCAGTGCATGCGTGATGTGAAATATTCTTACATCGTACGTATTACGGCCTCCGTGGTCTAGGGGTACTCTTGACTAGAAATCCGGAGGTCGCAAGTAAATTTTATTTGATTCATTTATGTTATTTCACAAATTATTCATTTAAAATAACATATAGTCTATTTGCGGCATGTTCCAGAGAGCAAGATATGGTGTAAAGACCACCATAAGAATTGAAATGGCTTTAGCCGTGTTTGGTGATCAGATCTGAATAGATACTCACATACCATCTCTCTTCTCCTTCATCCTCCTTCCTCTCTTTCTCCTCTCCATCTCCTTCCCCTCCACACTACCTTCAGCCTCACAATATACTAATATACCCCAATTGGGGATTCCATAGTCTCACTGGCTCCAGATGGTTGGGAGCAGTTGAGACTGTGTGCGTTATTCAATAAAAAAAATCCCGAGTGATGCGTTAAACTATTGAAGTTCAATTTTCAGTTGAAAATTTGTTTTATTTTTATTGTTTCGTTACCTACATTTGATAAATGTAATTTTTAAAGTTTACTTACTTTAGAAAGTTTTTTTTTCATTCGGAAGGTCTTATTTGCTGTGAGCTTATTATTTATGTTGATTTTCGTTAGTAAAATATTATTTTTTTAAATACTTTCAGCTCTTAAAATCCTAAAATTATAATATCCCGCGATTTGGGTTATGGGTGTGCGCTATTTAACATTATATTTATTGTTGTTAGTCGTTTGCCTAGTTGGTTTTATTGTAGTTCCTACATAAGAATATGTTTTTTGTTTTTTATGTGACTAAAAAACAAAAAATCCGAAACTTTTTATTGAATGAATTCAAAATTTTAATATTTGGACTTGGTTTTCATCAACGATCTCAGCAGTGATAACGGACTAAATATGTGTCGTAGATGTCTTTCAATCAGACTATGAGGACAGTCGAATTTTTGCACATTTCCATGTCCTGGTTCTTTTGTTGTATTTCTTGAATAACAATAAGTTTTAATGCACTAATATAATTAAATAATACTTATTTTAGGTAAAAGTCCTAAGTTTGTAAATAAATAAATAATAAATGAAGCATCCTGTATATTTGCCTAGCAAATTCAAGAAGTATATGTAAAATATGGTGAAAAAGCCTATAAATGACATAATTTTAAGACTTTCCTTTCTATTTGAGCTACTGTTCTAAGGTTTATTGATTCTGGAGTCGGTGAAGTCATTTTTTAGTTCAATAACAGTATATATTCGCAATTAAACGTATTTTTAGTGGAACAATTTCGTTGTTAGAAAACAACTAAAAATCAACATGGCCGCAAATTTTAACTAGCCGGCTCCTGATTGGTTGACAGTGGAGATTGAACATTCAAGACCTCAACGTTCGGCGGGATGTTGAACAAATATCTATGAACTTTATTAAAAATATTATATTCATAACTTTGAGTGTTTGAATGTTGAATATCCAGGAGATTGAACAAATAAGAACTGTAACATTATTCCGTGAGTGGATATTGGCACTCGAAAAATGCTTAAAATGTCACTTAAAAACCAAAAAATATGGTTTTTTGAGCTTCATTAATGCGCAATAGGCTAATGAACATATTGGCATTCATAACTCAGTTTTGCAAAAAAAGGTCTATTGAACATACAAGAACTAGGACAGCGATTATGTTTTAAAGTTACATATTGAACCATCTCTTCAAATGACAATTGTCTTTGAAATAGGGTCAGCGACACATCGATTGATTTTAAATCATACAATAATGTTAGGCTTTTTTTCTTTCGAAAGTATCTTCATCTAGAGTTCTAGAATAATAACTTTTGGGATCATGTCAATCATGTGTAATAAATTATAACAGTTGTCGTGTTCAGTCAACACGAGGAATGAAACTGAGTGATACAAAAGTGACAATCTGGTAATAACGCTTTTCGCTTGTGTATTATAATGAAGAGATGTTGTTATTTGTTAGGAGCACAGAATAAAAAAATTAGGTTGGGGCCATTACATCAAGCGCGAGAAGTTTTATCAATGATGTTGACAGTTGCATTTGTGCAAGAACTGAGAACCAGCTCGGCTGTGGAACTGGCCTCTGTATTTCCTCCCTTCTACAACATGGGTCTAAGGGAAATCTTCAAATGGACGCATTCTGAAATAAATTACGTGTGCAAATATAAAATAATAGACAACACATTTGTTTTTAGAAAAAGTTTAATACAATTTTCTTATATAGAGTTGTTCCGTAACGATAACTTCTAACAGCTGAGGTTCGTTTGTTGATTTTTTGCTTACTGTTTTAAACGTTTTTAAAACAATTTGTAAATAGAATTTTATAAAGATATTATTTTATAAAAGTATTCGTAAGAGTTGCATTTTAAATCAGTAATCTACCCACAGTTATTGTTCTTTAAAGCATTTTCCCAGTTAAACTACAATGAAGCAGTTTGTCAATAGGATGTACAAGTTCAATTACAATGGAAATATATAATATTATTTCTAATTATAAATATTCATAATATAAGATATTCAGATGATTATTGACACACTATAAAATAACATTAAATCTAAATGCTAATAAATAAAAACTATTCATTGCTAGTGATGATAAGTATTAAGTATGTCTACTTATGAGCCGTGTTTTCAGCATATATGTGAATTTATTTATTTATAAGTACATGCTATATAAATTAATACATTTATTTAGAGAAAATACATTAAATCACCATAGAAGGCTCCTACCTGTTTCATGATGACCAATGGAGGATAGTAAGTTTGAATTTAAGTCTAGTGTAAACATATTTTAGTAGAATTATAAAAATAAAAAAAATTTAATTTAGTTAAAATTTTCAATAACTCACAAAATTGCAAAAGTTTTCTTTAAAATAAACACAAATATATAAAGTATTACAAATATGCACATACCTCCATACGCATACACATGCACATATATACATACATATTTATATGCGCACATACATATATATACATCCATCTATGCATATACATATACATACATACAAACACAAGCATATACTTTACATACATGTATCTTCTTCTTCACACATGTAAACAATATATACACCTCTATTTGAGTACGAGTACATTGAGGTTCTTGTTGCTCGAATAGTATAGTTGGATTGGTTGGAATATCTTGTGTGATAGGTTGATTCAAAAATTTTTTTTTTCATATGTTTGAATTTGTAGTAGGAGGATAAGTGTTTGATCTATAGGTATTTTATATTGAGTAGGTACTTTGAGTTCCTTCGTGGGGTGAGTATTGTGTTCTTTGTAGATTTGCCGCATTATCAATTTTTGAGCTTTAATTAATGCATCTAATATAGTTTTAGAGCATCCTCTCCAGGCTACTATACCGTAAGATATAATTGATTGACGTAAGGAAAAATATATACCGTCTTTAGTGTGTTTTTATTTAGAATGTTTCGTAATGATCTAAAGATATACGTTTGAAATATTGATTACGTGATTTTCCCACCGGAGTTTATTGACAATTATTATTGGAGCCGGACAGCATGAGTCACAAGCCGCTGGCAGTACCCAACACCCTGCCGGTCCCTCTACAATACCGCCGCCTGCTAATGCGGCCGCTGCGGTGAGGGCCGCCTAGACCCAGGTCACCGGAATGGCGATAATGGACCATTCTCGGGTACAGATACCCAACCATGACTCTTCATCAGACAGCGAGGCATTGAATGCAGATTCACTCAAACAAGTTCAGCGAGAATTCAGAGCAGAAAGGTGACGCAACAGTAAATAAAAGAGGCCCTGAATGTGCTCCTATGAAAAAACAAGCGCCTTTTGTGAAACCTGACACACCCACGGAGCAGGCAACAATACATCAACAAGGTGCCATGCAAAGCGCCCTACAAGACTCCATGCAAGGCACCACATGGCAAAACAGCGCAGAGTACCGGTTTTCAGCATCCAACACCACGATAACACAACACAACACCAAACAACCCCTATACTAGTATTAGGCCTCAACATCCAGACAACAGCCAAAATAAACTTCAGCTCAAGGGGTCCCACAGATTCCCGCAGCTTTCTACAACCTGAAATACCAGCCGGGCTCACCAGATATGCAGTTCGGCCAGACACCGCCTGCAAACGACACATACATGACATTCCTGGTCCATCCCACGGAGGATGATACGGCGCGACACACACACGATTGGGTCAATAGTAGAACAGAACAGATGGCGCCAGCAAACCCGTTCTCACAGTTTGCGGCATTCATAACGGAGGCTTTCTGCTCTTTACAAAATGGCAGTACTCCGCGACAGCAGCCCAAAGAAGAAAACCGCATAGCGTCCCTTATCGCATGCCAATCAAGAGCTAAGGAACTCCCATCATACTATGGAGACGCCATGGAATGGCCAGCATGGCGCGTTGAATTATTTCAATCAACGTGGGATGACGCAATCGGAAAACCTAATGTGACTTCAGAGAACCTTGAAAGGCAAGGCTCGTGAAGCAGTAAGACCACTCCTATTGGACCCGACACAAGTATCGGAAATAATGGATGACTGATGAATCACGCAATTGCTACACTGATGTTTCAAAAAATAAAAAAAAATTTCCGCGGCTTCCTACAGATGCATCAAACGAAGCACTTATTGAATTCTCGGGTACAGTTCAAAATGTGGCGGCCCCACTCGGCAGTTGCATGCAACAGAGACAGCGTATTGCGCTATTGCATATTTAACTGACAACTCCCAGGACGGCACGAATTCAACCTTCCTGGCTAGTAAATGTAAAGTGGCACCATTAAAACCAGTTTCTATACGGCATATACAGCTTATAACCATTCATGGTGCCCAACACCAAGATAACCTTAAACATCTAGTGAGTAAGTTTCACTATCAAGTGTTGGCATATATTTCCTTATTTGGCTGCATTTTATTAACACACGCCAACCAGACCTCCGACGCAGGGCTGGAATGGATTGGTTCGAACGCTACTACGGCACAGCAGCGGACAACGCTACCATTGCGTAGGAAGATACCAAACGGATCAACACAAACAACGGAGGAAACAATACAGATGACAGACATCCCCTAGACGACCAAAATGCCGGAAAGCTTCAGCACTGGATTATTAAGAGGATTAGAAAAACAACTTGCAAACGTTGTGTTTAAAAGGGAGCCTCGCCTGGAAGCAATATTTTCTGGGCAACTGGAAGAATTCCCACGACTCTTCCTGGAACGGTGCGAGGATTATTTCATACTGGCAAACACATACGAAAAAAACAAAAATAGGGTGGCAACGGCCCAACTCCGTGACAAAGCGAGGAACTGGGCAAACACCTATAAACAGCCAGAACGAACGAACTTTAAAAGATTTTTAAAGAGGGATCAGAAGTGGAACTCAGGTTTCAAAACCAGATTTATCACAAAATACAGGAAAACACAGACTCTTTGGCAGAATTCATCGCAAATAAACAAAGAATGTTTGCACGACTCCATCCAACAAAAAATAAGAGTTATACGTCTTCGTACCTGCAAACATACACGTATACGCCTCCACTATGGAGGGGTGGATGAATCAGACCATGAGGTATGAAAACTCTAAACGCATATCCAAGGTCCTAGGTCAACGCCAAACAAGATGCGATTCTTCCCCTCGCTGGTCAGCGCAACAACACTCTCCAACTCGCCGTTTTCTTCAGCGCATTTCAAATTAACATCGTTCACCGTATAACCGTTCACCACCACGGAATGCATCACCTCGCCATTTGCCGAATGGCCGATCGCCCTACCGCCAGCCTCCGACTCCGAGCGATCCCCAGCAAACCGAAATAAGAGAGCCAGATACCCGGAAAACAGGTACCTCCCGGTCAATAGTAGAACAGAACAGATGGCGCCAGCAAACCCGTTCTCACAGTTTGCGGCATTCATAACGGAGGCTTTCCGCTCTTTATAAAATGGCAGTACTCCGCGACAGCAGCCAAAGAAGAAAACCGCATAGCGTCCCTTATCGCATGCCAATCAAGAGCTAAGGAACTCCCATTATACTATGGAGACGCCATGGAATGGCCAACATGGCGCGTTCAATTATTTCAATCAACGTGGGATGACGCAATCGGAAAACCTAATGTGACTTCAGAGAACCTTGAAAGGCAAGGCTCTTGAAGCAGTAAGACCACTCCTATTGGACCCGACACAAGTATCGGAAATAATGGACGACTGATGAATCACGCAATTGCTTCACTGATGTTTCAAAAAATAAAAATAAATTTCCGCGGCTTCCTACAGATGCATCAAACAAAAAATCAGAGTTATACGTCTTCGTACCTGCAAACATACACGTATACGCCTCCACTATGGAGGGGTGGATGAATCAGACCATGAAGTATGAAAACTCTAAACGCATATCCAAGGTCCTAGGTCAACGCCAAACAAGATGCGATTCTTCCCCTCGCTGGTCAGCGCAACAACACTCTCCAACTCGCCGTTTTCTTCAGCGCATTTCAAATTAACATCGTTCACCGTATAACCGTTCACCACCACGGAATGCATCACCTCGCCATTTGCCGAATGGCCGATCGCCCTACTGCCAGCCTCCGACTCCGAGCGATCTCCAGCAAACTGAAATAAGAGAGCCAGATACCCGGAAAACAGGTACCTCCCGGGAGCTCAATACTAATACGGCAACCCGGGCAAAGAAGGAAGAAACATAATCAAACTGCAGAGTGCCACACGGCGACAGCAGGTTCTTTCCTACCAAGGGTGAAAATAAGTATTAAAGGGAAAACCTATCACAATGAAAACGGGGATCGCACAAAGTGCCAAATTACAACCATCCTCTATTTCATGCCTCAAGTTGGCGAACACAAGGGATGTGATGTAAATAAAAGGCACGATATCGCTAAAATTTGGCATCCACAATACAACACATGAATGGAACTTCCTCGTGTGGGAGAACCTAAGAGAGAATATCATCCTAGAAAACGATTGGCTGTCTCAAGAAGAAGCATCAGTAGACTTCTTGCGAAACTGCTAAAACTTCAGAAGCTCAAACAGGACATCCACCCACTTCGTGCCTGTTCTCCAAGAACAAAAGGGTGACGTTGTCCATGGGCCACTATTAGATCAAGTCCCAGAACAGGAAAGAAAGAATATGTAGACTTTATGCGTGAATATAGCGAGGTATTTTCCCCCTCGGTAGGGACAGCCAAACTACCAACGCACAGAATCCACTTGAATACCGACAGAACAATTTGCGTTCTACCACATCGCTTTTCGGACGAGAAGAAAAGGATTTATACAAACAACTGGTAGCGATGCTAGCGGACGGAGTAGTAGAAGCCAGCATATCCCCATACAGTTTCCCAGTAGTAATGGTGGCCAAAAAGGGAAAAGAAGGGAGACGGATCTGCATAGACTAACAGACGATTGAATCAAGCAACAATAACCAAACCCTCCCCGCTGCCAATAATCCACGAAGAACCTGAGTACAGCCAAGGTATTCATAGTACTGGATCTCAAAAGCGGATACTGGCAAGTGCCTATGGCACCAGAAGATAGGGAGAAAATAGCAGATACCACACCAGATGGGGGGGCAATTATCAGTTCCAAGTTATGCCATTCGGATTAAAGGGAGCACCCAAGACCTTCTAAAGAACCACGAGCCAGCAATTATGAGCCGGATTTCTAAGACAATTTTCGATGGTCTACCTGGATGACATCGTCGTATATTCCGAAAACTCATAGGAAAACCTACGCTACCTTCTACTTTTCTTAGAACGATTAGCAGAATTTGGGTTAAAATGCTCTCCAGAAAAATGCAACATCGCCACAAACAAAATTACATATTTGGGACACACAGTCAGTTCCACTGGTAACACTCTCCAGAGGCCACATGAAGAAGCCATTAAAAACACACCATCACTTCAAACAAGGAAAAAGCTCCCTTGTTTTCTGGAAGCGTGCAACTGATTGAGGGAATACATACCAAAATTTGCCAAGATGTCAGCGCCATTTACAAATCTGATCAGAGAAGCCAAAGAAGTCATGCGCCAAATAAAAAATGCATTAGCAGGGCCACTGAGACTCGAGGGACCCGATTTTAGTAGGAAATTCATGCTGCAAATGGATGCAAGTAAAGTAGGAGTCGCAGCAGTTCATAAAAAAAGAAGATGGTTCACGAGATATGATATCATACTCAAGCACCATATTCTGACCAGCCAAAGAGAGGTACCACAGCAACGAATAGGAAGTATTGGCAGCAATATGGGCTATTAAGAAATACCAGCCTTACCTAGAAGGGAGGCACTTAAAGCTCATCACAGACAACCGAGCTCTAACATGGCTAAACGAAGCAAAGAACGAAAGAGCCTAACTCACAAGATGAACCCTACTCCTGCAAGACTACGACTTTATAGTTGAACACTGTCGAAAAAGCAAACGAGCTCGCCGACGCACTATCTAGAAACCCGGGACCAATGCAAATCATACACCAAGGAATACTCTCAAAAAGAGACAAAGGAATGATCTACTGCCCGTTTGTCCCTCGAAATACACTTCCGAAAGTTATGGAAGAATACCACAACTCCAACACCGCGAAACACCCGAGAGCAGCAGAAACAACAAAAGCAATATCAGTACACTTTTCTGGCCAGGAATGAACAAAGGGATCCGCAGACTGATATGCCAGTGCATGACATGTGCCACATCATGCGATCACTCTCCACCATAATCTCGTGATTTAATTATAAACACACTCACGAGTAGTTAAAGAGTCAAATCATGCATTGATCACGTTATAGTCAAGACAACTAAACAAAACAAAAGCATTGTTTATAAATCAACAATTACGGATCAATACACAAAAATGCTCATATTGCAACCCAACACCATTAAAATAATAGAAGAGATCAGGCAATCTCATACAATAATATTTATTTTGATAATTTAAAAAACATTATTAAAAATAAATGCTGGAGAGAGCTTTTTCAGATAAAAAACTCAGATGAAGCTTGGAGATATTTTGTTGACTTTTTAAAAATCGAATTAATTAATAATACCATAATTGTGACAATTTTTTTGAAAACCAAACAAAACCACTGAAATCATGGATAGTTTATTCAATCATCAACTGCATTCCTAGAAGAAATTCTCTAGAAAAATAGTAAAAGAAAATCCAATAAATCACTAAAAATCTATAAAAGATACGGAAATACGTGCGGTGATGTCATGAGAAAGGCAAAAGAAATCTACTATAGAGAAAAAATCAAAAGATTAAACAATGATCCCCAAAAAATATGGCAGATTCAAAGAGAAGCTACAAACACACAAAATACCAAAAATACAGCACTTTTTTTAATGTGAAACGGCACTAGAGGCCCAAATGCTATCAACCGTCTGGAGCCAGTGAGAATATCGTAGTACCGACGTAGATTGCTAGGCAATCTTACGAGGACCATTAAAATATATGTATCTAATAATATAGGCATGGTGAGGGGCCCCGCGGCCAGTTCGTAAGTTGTTTCGCGTCGAAAGGCTCGCCCGTCCGATCGGAATACTCGGAACACTCAAATATTTGTTTTATCTTTATAATAAATTAAAAAAAACCTCGTACACAAAAAAACTACCATGCTGCCGGTCTGGAAGACCAAGAGGTTCTTCAAAGTGATGATCTAAACAAGAGTTATTAGTTGGTTTCATTCGAGCACTCGATGACGTAAAATTTACCAACTTTTTTTCCAACTTTAACTTCAGCTGCCCGTGAATGCTCCAGGCTGCCGGTTGGCAGACCTGTTTTTTTTCATCTACTAATCGACCCCTATCGTAAGAAACCATTCCCGTTCATGTATCTTACGACGTAATTGTTTCGACAAAGTCCGTTCCCTATTTCCATGACTCCCGGAACCATCCAAGAGGCGCACCGGCAGACCATCTTTTTAAGGCTTACTATATGTCTATTCTCACTTCTCACTACAAAGTATTTTCACCTCTGTATTCGATGACGTAGGGTTTGTTGTTTTGGGATCCTAGACTATTATGGATGGCAGCACTGCAGTCCGGTTGAAGTTGTAAATTATTGATTTTAAACATTAATTCATTTTAGTTTCGGAAGATACTTCGAATATTTTGATGTAATATAAATGGTCTGGTAAATGTTTGATATAAATTTAACCTACATTGCTTTTCAAGTTAATTTACACTTTGGTGATTCAATTGCATATTTTCTTTTCGAATTACATATGAGTTTCTAGAATTTTTTTTGTCGTACTTATTATTTGAGAATTATAATAAAAACCAAATCATAAGAGCTGAACTACCTACTAAGTTACTACAATATATACTGTATTACCTGTCAGTATTGCGAGAGTTACCATTATGATTATCCTACATCCTCCTCTACTTAAATTAGAGGTACCTTAATCTATCTACACAAACCATATTTAATATAACATACACAATATAATTTAAATCACAATATTATACACAACGAGTCCCGTTGATCGCGTTCGCGTTTCATGGATGTTTCCTTGTTCCGTTTCTCCTCTCTCTTCTTCCTTCCTCCGGATCTGCGGAGAGTCCCTCATCTCGATCGCAACCTCCCATTCCACGGCTTTGACCTGAAACACGGAGAAATTGTATTTGAAATACGGTTACGCAGCATCCCTTCGAGATTTAACTCGTCCGAATCCAGTTCCTTTGACTCAGACGCGTTGAAACCCGGGCCATTTCTCTCATGCCAATAATCATGCAATTCTTTCACTTTATCCAAGTGTCTTTACCAAACCATATTTGAATTATTAATTTTAATACGATAAATTTTACAAAGTTTTTGTTAAAAATCCCTAGTCATTATTTTCTGACCAATATTTAAACCTATTTTATTTATACCCTTTTCTTGTATCCTTGATTAATTTTACGATTATTTTCGGGATTTAATATTTATATTTATAAATATATTTAAATAAATATTTATGTATGAATATGTATGTATATATATATTATCTGTAAATGTCTATGTCAAATATCATATATTTATGAATAAATAAAACCAAAAAATATGTTTAAGTTTATTAAAATATGTTTGACTATCCTGCAGCCATGTGGGGGAGTAGATAGTACCCAAAATTATTAACCTCCTTAGGTATATTAGCTTTAATATTTGACATATCATTTTAGTATTTTACGCATTTCTGCGCAAATACATAAGCTACCATTAATAATTGACTGAATAATTGACATTTCTATGATATAAAAGCCCATAAGACAGAAAAGTGCATGGGGGCACTTGGTTACAGACGTTTTGTTTGGCATCTTGGCATGTCAAGTATTAAGTAATAGAAAAAAAAACACCCCGTAAAAGCACATAACTTTTTGTAAAGGTTACATGCCTCGGCCTTACTAAGGACCACGCAGTGACAATAAGGTAGTTACGTTGAACAATAGGTGCATTTAATTAATAATGACCATGTGAACAGTGGAAAAGCAACCCCGAACTATTTGACAACTAGAGCTTTAGATATAAGTAGACCTAAGTACAATTACGATTTTGTACTAACACTTGGCCAAACCTTATTTTAGTCGATATACAAATTTAAATAGAAAATTATAATTGATTTCATCCCCTGGTCCCAACCCAAGCGACCCCAGTTAGTGAGATGGCAGAGTATAGAAAGCACACGACTGAAGAGGTAAAGTGTAAAACTGCAACTTATTTAAATATTCTGGAGTTAGTTACTGGAGACAAAACGGATTTGCTACAATATACTTTTTCCCAGATTGCCTGCCAACAGGCCTTTGTACTTAAATATCCTGTATTGAGTTACCTTAAAATATAACATTGTGTAACGGTTATATTCCACAGCAGTGATGCTATTAAAAACAATGCCCAAATCTATGTTTATAATGTCACTGTCCCAAATCGATCGTGTCATTGAATTCAAGTTGGGTACCCTTGGAATATACTAATTGCCAAGATTGCCTGCCAACAGGTATTTGTATCAAAATAACAAGAAACGTATGAGGTGTTGCTGAAATTGCGATAAATCAAGTAACTAATAAACATCAACTATTTATTATTAATAAAATGCAAATAGTGCGAGTTGTAAGCTAAACGCCATCATTGGCTAAGTGGTGAGCAGCATATTTGATGAGCTAACTTTTTCGTTCTGTCATTGGCTGGGTGTCTTCTTGGGGGGGTAGACAAATATCTAAATAACCACTTCTCGCGTCAATAAGTGGAATATCAGTTGGGTGATTGATGGAATATGAGTTGTGTGATTGGTAGACAAATATGTTAATAACCACTCGAGTACTCGCGTCATTAAGTGGACTATGAGTTGTGTGATTGGTAGACAAATACCTAAATAACCACTCGAGTACTCGCGTCATTAAGTGGACTATGAGTTGTGTGATTGGTAGACAAATACCTAAATAACCACTCGAGTACTCGCGTCATTAAGTGGAATATGAGTTGTGTGATTGGTAAACAAATACCTAAATAACCACTCGAGTACTCGCGTCATTAAGTGGACTATGAGTTGTGTGATTGGTAGACAAATACCTAAATAACCACTCGAGTACTCGCGTCATTAAGTGGAATATGAGTTGTGTGATTGGTAGACAAATACCTAAATAACCACTCGAGTACTCGCGTCACTAAGTGGAATATGAGTTGTGTGATTGGTAGACAAATACCTAAATAACCACTCGAGTACTCGCGTCATTAAGTGGACTATGAGTTGTGTGATTGGTAGACAAATACCTAAATAACCACTCGAGTACTCGCGTCATTAAGTGGACTATGAGTTGTGTGATTGGTAGACAAATACCTAAATAACCACTCGAGTACTCGCGTCATTAAGTGGACTATGAGTTGTGTGATTGGTAGACAAATACCTAAATAACCACTCGAGTACTCGCGTCATTAAGTGGACTATGAGTTGTGTGATTGGTAGACAAATACCTAAATAACCACTCGAGTACTCGCGTCATTAAGTGGAATATGAGTTGTGTGATTGGTAAACAAATACCTAAATAACCACTCGAGTACTCGCGTCATTAAGTGGACTATGAGTTGTGTGATTGGTAGACAAATACCTAAATAACCACTCGAGTACTCGCGTCATTAAGTGGAATATGAGTTGTGTGATTGGTAAACAAATACCTTAATAACCACTCGAGTGCTAGCGTCAATAAGTGGAATATGATTTGTGTGATTGGTTATTATTTTTTTAACCTGATTTTTTCTTTCTGTCTTGTGTAGGGTGTCCGGAAGTATTTATTGTAGATTTAGAATTTTCAGAGAGCAATAGATAAAAAATATACACAAAAAATAAAATACTATACAAATTTGCGATAAAGTTTAAAAATTGGGGATGGTGAAAACATACAGAAAATAATTGTCACTTACCCCGTTGCAGCGGCTTGTTGTAACAAAGTGTTCCACTGCAGCAGAAGGGGGAATCTCCAGCCTGGGATATTGCGCTGTCGTCACGATTTGTCCCAACAGCTAACTGAAATTTTTGTTGTTAAAAGGTTTGCAGGTAAAAATTCTGAAATTCACTTCCGATTACTACACAAAAGTATCAGAATTTACATAACGTTGACTCAATTCGACAAGGTTCTAACTGACATTTTCTACCAATTGGCAACCGAATTGTTGATCTAAAAAATTGGCCCTCACCTCCGAATTAAATTTGTACCAAAATTTTTTTAAACTGCAGTGGTGTACTAAATTTAATATTAATTTTAAACCTTACGTTTTAGTGGTATATTTCATTTAAACTTACTTTGTATTGAATCAAGTTTGTAAGTAAAAAACATATTTTTATTTAAATAATAAATAAAATAATTTTAGTGAAAGTGGATATAAAAATTATTTAAATATTTTTTTTCTTATTCTTTTTTAGTTAATACAAAAAGGTTGAACATTGGTCTGTCTTAATACGAACAACTTAATTCAGTAAAATAGTCCTCAAGGCATCCTCGCATTTTTCGAGCAAGGTTAATGACAACAGAACCTCTCGTCATTTTGAAAATTTACTATCACACCGATCGCTAACAAAATTTAATTTTAACTTTGAAAAACTAACCCACGTATTTTATTTTATTTAAAGGCCCATTTATTGTCAATATTACGAAATGAATGCTTCATTATCTGCAAAGCGATTGGCATTTAAAATGTGAAACTTAACTGTCACCTATACGTCCGTTTTTAATTTTTAAGCCGACATACTTCAGACCTAGTGCAGTGGTTTAAGTTTAGGAGATACACCCCCGCTGGGCATAAATCCGGGCTAAATCGGTGTGGATTTTAAAGTGAGGGGACCAGATATAAGAATAATATTGACTGGTCACCATCCCGTTATCTGATAATATTTTTTTCTGATGAACCCCTTGTAAAACAACAAATAGATATCAACAACGGTTACGTCTCTGATATAAGTAATTGATAAAATTCTCTCAAAAAACTTCACCGACTCGCAACAAATAAAAAATGTCTATATAAAGCCCCTCTGTATTTAATTTACTTAATATTTCTATTGTCCTGAAAAAGGTTGAGTGTAACCGAAACCATGATATGTGGTGATTCATATTGAATCGTATTTGTGTGGAAATGTAGATTGGGTTTATTGTAAAGAGTAGATTTCTCAGGGTATATCTAGCTTTTCCACAATCTGCAATCTCTTGCCAGATTATGTCCTTGAAAGGTAGTACATGAAACAGTATTCTCAGAGCGTGGGCGTAGTCATGCGAATTCGTACTTGTAAGGATGCAAAGAAAAACAATGGATTCATATTGAATCTAGATAAAACGTATATTATCACCAAATGTAGAAAAGTAACAGAAGATAATAGAATACAATGGGTTATAAGATGACTTACCCATGGACCGTCTTATGAATCTAATCTATTCTTTAAATCACTAATTACGTATGCCGTCGGAGATTGTAACGGAGAAAACCACCAGAGACCGGTTTTCGCCTTTGCTGGATATCCACCCTTCCATCAGTGGGATGAGGGGTTCTGGAGAAGCAGATAATTCTTGCGGCTATCCGATTAAGTGGAAGCGCGTGGCTTCATAGTGGTCGGATGACAAAGAAATCTTAATTTACTTTTCCCCAATGAATAGATTGAGCGACGTTATCTGATCGATGCAGATACACTACCGATTAGCTCCATAACGGTCACTTTTCAATCCCTATCTTGTGCGTTCAAAACTCCATTAAATTTATGTCACAATAACCGACATGTTTTGAGTATTTAATCTGAATTGAATAACCACATCTCATAATAGAGATAAGAGAACTTTAACACCGTGATCCCGCCCGTATCAAGACATTGGTACATAAATATACCACTCTCTAGATCGATATCTTCGGGCTTTTTGTATGTAACGGAATTATACAGTACTTAACCACAGATATACAAGCAGCATACAAGCAGTACCTACCGTGCGGAGCAGAGCAGTAGACAAGGTAGAGGAAACTCAAGGCCATTTAAAAAAAGATGCGACCATAGACAACATAATTGCTCTCAGCCTACTCTATTCATTCACTAGCCCGAAAAAACTATTATAAAAATAAAAATGTCCTTGAAGCAGAAAAATGTCGAAATGTTTTCCAAGGGCAAGGTTCATCTGACTAAGAAAATAAACTTTTACAGTGCATTTCCTTAAGATGAAACTTGTTGATCTGAGAAGAAGAAACCCAAAATGACAAGAAATTTGCAAAAACACTGAAGAAAATTTCCAAAAGATGATTGTCCGACAGTACGACGAAGAATTCCGACATTTTTCAGCCTCATGAACTCATGGTTACATATGTTTAAAAATCTTTAATTTCACCAAAACAATAAGATAATACAGGATAACACTAATCAATAACATGAATAAGTTTATCGATATAATAAATAACATTTATACGTTGTGGAGGAAGACATATGCCAAGTATGAAGCATTGTTCAAAAAACCGAACGAAAAACTGTCAATTCACTTTAAACTTGAACTTACGTAGGTAAGTTGAATATATGTTTGTAACTCGCTAACACTATACTGGCTTATATTGTATTTTTATCACGAACAACTTTAACACGCAATATTTTAATGATAGTATTTCGGCAGCAAATGACAACCCGCGTGTATAAATAAACCACACATTTTGTTTGAATGATTTGAAACTGTCAAACGGCAAAATTCCGTCATCTCTTTCTGTTACACGAGTCATTATGGTAGAGAGCGAGAGATCAAACCAATCCTTCTTTTCTCACCAATGAGATCTGAGCTTTTAGCCATATTATTCGTTTTCTATAAGAATTTTGAGGTGGGCGTGGCGGTTTCAAATGAGTTTCAAGGCCAAAGCTTAGTTAAATGCCCCTGCATTGGTATAACTAATTCTTAATCTAGTTGACTGTGCTATCTCCGATAGGTGTCTCGCCCCTGAGACGGCCCCTCTCCCCTCCTCGTCCCCCCAGTGTTGCCCTAGTCATCTCACTGATTAATTAATTAATTAATTAATTAGGAAATAACTAACAAATACGTAACTGATGCAGATTTTACTGCGGTGGATCAAAATTCACAAAATATTTATTACACAAAAATACAGAGTACAAAGGGTATTGTTTATTCTACCACTGTGAGTAAATAACAATTTTAACTCTGCTTCATAACAACCAGTTGACCTATATAACTCAATAAAGTGGTTTAAATCCAAGAATATATATTTTTACATTTATAGTTTAGTTTATAGTTCGAAATTCAATCAACTTTAACAGATAAGCGATAACACTGGTTAAATCTCTTTCTACGGTTTCGTTTAAAAATGTTATTATAAATTTCTTCATTTGTAGGCGTTATTTAATTTCTTAAATCTCAACTTGTTTCAATTTATTGTAATCAGCTCAGACAACTTCGTGTTGCTATTTTGTCTTGTGGTAAGGAGCCTTGCAGGAGCAATTGTTAAGAACATGGCCGTAGAATGGGCTGCTAGAACGGAATGGCAGCGCGGCCCTTAATACTAAACTTGAATTTGGATTTGAGGTCAAAATCCTTCACCAAATAAAAAATTATCAAAAGGAATAGCATTCATATAGTACGGATATGTGCTACTTTAATTGTTTGTGTTTTTAATTATAAAATTGAGGATAGTAAATAATAAAATTTTGGATGATTTTAGAGGCATCTTTGGCAAATTTTTGTGAGTTGACTGTAATTGGTAATAAAATAAATATATCCCACCTCCTGTTTTATCATAAATAAAAATAAAACATCTTAATAAAATTGCTTTTTTGGGTAGAATTTTAGTTTATTTACGACCATTTTTTTTATTTATTTCAACATTATTCGGTCTTTTGTAATTTGTATTTATGCCCATGAAAATATTTCTTAGAAGTAATTTTAAGTATACAGAACAAAATTATTTTTTTACGTAATTACCATTAACTCACAAATAATTGCCAAAGTTGCCACTGAAATGATGAAAAATTGAATTATATTTTATGATTTGAAATATTCATAAATTAAGTATTAGATATTTGCTACACGTTTTGATTGAAAAAATAGTGTGTAGTTTGGTTAGGTATTGTTGCCTACAATCAAATTTTAATATTGTATGGAAAGGCCGCGCAGCCATAGAATGCAATTTCAAAATCATTATTATAAAGTTAATTCCAGTTAAGTAAAGCGCACTTGAAGTAAAGTAATGCTAAACTGCGAAATAAAAATGTTATTTTTTATTGTAATATAGGAATTTTGATGTATAAATATTTAACAATATTACATTTTGGATCATCATTGGTTATTTATACCTTATCAGAAAAAAGGATTTCTTGTGCCTGATAAGGGAGCCACGATTCTAATTATTTACGTTATTATTCAATTAAGTAATAATTGACATTGAAAAGAAGAATTAGATAAACATTTGTAAGTCATTGCAGTCAAAATGTTCAGAAAACAATAGATAGAAAGAATAATTAGAAAAATCAAATACGAAACAAAATCACGATAGATGTTAAAGGTAAACGTAACGTACATTATAATCTAGATTTAAAGATGCCGTTAATTTAATAATTTGATGAAAATACGCTTTTTGGAAGATATGATTTAAAATATTGATAAGAATTATTTGTTTAATATTAATACGCACAAATTGTTTTGTCATCGATACGATATTGTATTTATATGCCTTTCTTGAAAGAATATAGTTTTTATACATACAAAACTATTCATTCACATTCATATTGGGTATGTACGGGCGCAAACAAATAACGTTGCGTTTAGCCTTGAGAATAGGGGATAGTGAAAACATATACAGAAAATCATTACACTTACCTCATTACAGTGGCTTGTTGTGAGCGTTTCTAATCCCGTCAGTCGATCTAAAATGGATTGACAGACCAAAACCAGATGATGGCGTCCGTAACATAATGTTCTACTTCAGCAGAAGAGGGGAATCTCCACCCTGGGACCAGATTTTACAGCAAATTGGTGTCTTTGTTGTACCTGTAAAAAAAATAATTTTAATAGTTAGATAAATCGTTCTATTGATTCGTTTCTGAACAGAAGTGGGGGGTTTGAGCGAGCACTTCAGGTTACAAAAAGAGCATTAAATACTTTTTTGACGAAGAGATTATTTTGAGACATT
Organism: Hesperophylax magnus; assembly: GCA_026573805.1. Taxonomy (NCBI): domain Eukaryota; kingdom Metazoa; phylum Arthropoda; class Insecta; order Trichoptera; family Limnephilidae; genus Hesperophylax; species Hesperophylax magnus. The sequence goes on along the minus strand of JAIUSX010000171.1, from coordinate 212,538 downwards.
ATTTATTACAAAACCCAAATGAAGATAAACCATAACTGACATGTATTTACCTACGTACGCACCTACATCATAAAAATAAGTTTAGACACAAATAAATAGGCGATTCAATATACTTTAAATTTATTTTTAATGCCTTATTATTTTACTAATAATAAGAAATGATGAGTATAATGCTAATTAAACTGGACTCGCTTACAAATCAAATTACAGTTGTGGATTCGTACCATTATCGTGTTCTGGGTGTAGTTTTAATTAAAGTTGGGGACTTGCACAAGGATTTACTCTTTAATTAAAACCAGTTTTTTGTTCAGAAAGTAAAGATAAAGTTAAATTAGTGTAATTGCAGCTGTAGTATATCGTAGTAGTCTAGGATCCCGATGCAACAATCCTTTATCTGACAAGGAACAATTACATCATTGTACGAGATTACTTAAATTTATTATTTTCGTTTTCCCTATTATTATTCCGAAGTGGTTTTAGTAAGTTAGATTGCCAAATTTACAAAAAATATATGATAATGATAATAAAAAATATTTTGTGTATTCCGATCGGACGGACGAGCCTTTCGATTTCCCTGTTGGGAAATATTTTCCATAAACTTTTTATTTATTTAATATGAAATGCATAAAAAGTAAAGTGATAGTTGTATTCTTAATTTTGTAAACCAAAAGATATTTTTTTCTAAATATGCAATTATTGGGAAAAAAGGGAGTCGGGCTCTCGGGACAGGCCTGACGTGTTTTTCGTCGGTCTCGCTATCCTCCCCTAATTTATAGGGATATTTATTATATTCCGCCGTTAAAAGTACACGTAAATGTTCTTTATTGTCTGTCAGTTACGTTAGTGCAATTATAATATTTTTACGGTGTCAGGTGTGGAAGAATGACGAGTTTTAAGAATAAGAAGTAAGATTGTTTATCCCAAGGGATAGTGTAATTCAGTGTTAGTGAACCCGAGTCCGGAATTTTTACCAGATGTGGACATCTCATCGGCGGTTGCAGCAACCTACCCGTGTCTCTTGTCACCCCCGACCGATACGTCAACCCCCGCTGCCGCAAAAAAAATGCAGTGACAGTGAGCCCGAGTTCAGCAATTTGATAATTTTTACTAGATGTGGAGACCTCATGCCGTCGCATACCGATATTTCAACCCCCGCTGCCGCCACCATGCTCGCCGTTACCTTCACCGGTGCCGTTATAGACGTCTGTCGGCCATATGACCTGTCCGTGGTTCGGTCACTGAATCGCTCACGACCATCGCCTTTATAAGATGACCCGTACAAGACAATCATCTGGTAATTTCTACACCCCCACTGCACCGCCCCCGTGCCCCTACGCCCGAGGAAGGACGAAATCGAAATAAAGCCGCGTATTTTGTCTTCTGCCAATATGAACTATTACAAACAATTATGCAGTGAAAAGATTATTGCTATAGTGATACGATACTTTTTGTTTTAGAATTAAGTTTTTTCATTTGTACATCTGGAACAGTTTTATTAGATAGCGTTAGGATTAAGTTAAATATTGTATTAATTTGTATGTTAGTGATTTATACCTAAGTATCAGTATGTTAGACTAGATAAGGAGTTCGTAGAAGGGAATGGCCGACACAGGTGTCGATGAGGCTCGCTATCCATCACATCGCCAACCCTTCGGTGGCGCAAAGAGGAGGGGGGAACTCGAACAATGTCGAATTGGTACGTGGAATATTAGAGGAGGTATGGAAAGAAAGATGAATGAATTGTGTGACACAATGGTTAGCAAATGTTTGGACATACTTTATGTAACAGAGAGTATGAAAAAAGGGAGCGGTACAATGCAGCATAATGATAGGCTCGTCATTTGGTCTGAGAGACCAGATACGGAGAGGGCGTGTCAGGGTGTTGCAGCACTACTGTCTCCCAGAATGATTGAATGTATGTTGCAGTATGAATGTGTAATTCCGAGAATAATGTGGATCAGGTTCAAAATCGGGTTGACAAGGGTGTTTCTTGTTGTTTGTTATGCCCCTGTCAATTCTGAGAGTGACGAAGAGAAAGATGATTTTTGGACTGGTGTGAATGATGTAATGAGACTAAAAAATATTAATGAAAGGATTATAATGGCAGGCGATTTGAATGGGCGGGTAGGAATTAGACGTGACGGATTTGAATCGGCCTTAGGTATGTTTGGGGATAAAAGAACGAATGACAACGGGAACAGAATACTTGAAGTATGCTTAGAGTGGAACCTGTTCGTGTCCAATACTTTTTTCGATCATAAAGGTATCCACCAATATACGTTGGAAAGAGGAAATGAGAGGTCAATTATCGATTTTGTAGTAATTGACTCTTGGTTGAGAGCCGTTACCGAGGACACGAGAGTTTTCAGAGGGGCTGAGGTTGAAACTGACCACTTTTTGGTGGTATCGAGAGTAAACCTCTGTCGCGGTTGGCGCTCTAAAGTGAAAACGGTACTAACTCCAACAAGAGTCAAAATAGAAAAACTGCAAAACGATAATGTGAGAAGTAAGTATGTGAATTGTGCAGAGATGAGATTGAATGAGAAGAAAATGGACGGCCTAAGCATAGACGAAACATGGAACCACATAAAAGTGAGTCTTTGTGAATCTGCTAGAGAGGTTTGTGGAATAAGTTCGCAAAGTAGGAAGAAAGGTGATGCATGGTGGGATGATGAGATCAAAGCACTGGTCTCAGAGAAGAAGAAAGCATTGTTATGTCTGATTGCGACTGGAAGTGCTTCCAGTGAAGAGAAGGATCGAGCGAAAGAAGTATACAAGGAATGTAAGAAAAAGGTAAGAGTTGGAGTGAAAGAACGAAAGAAACGCCTGAAAGAGGAAGAAGGAATGAAAATGACAAACCATTTCCAAGAAAATATCAAGTTGTTTTGGAAGGAAGTCAAAAGGTCCCGGAGTGGCCCAGAAAACGGAAGCATGAAAGTGATAAAATCGAAAGTTGGAAAAATGTTGACGAATGAGGAAAAAATAAAAGAGAGATGGATGAAATATTTCGAGGAAGTCTTCGAAAGCGAAGTGAGTGACAGTGATTCCAGCGGCGAATCAGATATGAATGATGATGGAGTGAATGTTACCGAAATTAGCATGGATGAGATAGAAAGATCAATTAAGTGTATGAAGAATGGTAAGGCTGTCGGTTTTGACAATATTGCTGCTGAATATTTTAAAGGAGGTAGCCGTATAATTCTCACATGGTTGTGCAATCTTTTTAACGAATGTTTAAAGGAGGCTTACACGCCTTTAGATTGGAGAAGGGCAGTGATCATGCCATTATTAATTGAAATAGATTAAATAGAATTGAAAGTGTTCAAAATACATTTTTAAGGTACCTTAATTTCCACTCTTTTCGATCTCATATTAGTAATGAAGACTTTGCAAAGTTCTTCAATATACAGACGTTAACTTTCCGAAGAAATATAGCAGATTTGGTAATGTTATTTAAAATTATACACAATTTGATCGATAGTCCTGATCTTCTTCAACGCCTATTATTCCATGTTCCCAATCGCAACAGCAGACAGTCGCTTACTTTTAATCTCCCTCATTGTAAGACCAATTCCAAACAAAACTCATTTATCTACAGATCCACACATTCATTTAACTTAAATTATTACCATATTGACATTTTTAACTCTACTTTACGCGACATAAAACAAAAACTGAATAATCAACAAAACTCAAACTAGAAGTTCAATTCCTATCTATTCCCGTCCTTAATCCTTATCCTATATTTCCTCCTCCTCCCCCCTCACCCTCCTTAATTTTAATATTTTCTAACTAAAGAAGAATTTAATTTAAGAGAACATCTCTATGATATTAGTCTAGTAATCTCTAGTTAGTTAGTGCCCTTTGTGGCAGCTGGACGCGTCATGCCGTCTCCAACCGCTTTGTGTTTTTTAGTATTTTCAAGGGGAACGAGGCAACATCCCTTTGAAGTTATTTTAAAAATCAGTGAATCAACATTTTAAATTAACTTACCAATTAGTAATCAGAACTTAATAGTAATGTGACTAGAGTGCAGTGTTTCAAAAATGAATAATCGAAAATTGTGCTAAAAACATTCTAAATTCAATGAAGTTGAACTTGGGACGAGAATCGGTAACTGTAGGTACGCCAGATGTTTTCAATGTTATTCTTGGAAACTCTGAAAGCCCTAACAAGTGCCCAAGCTGATTTATTATCCCGTCCGCCGCCTTTTATTTCGGAACAATGCACCACTAACATAATCACCAGAAACAAGTGTACAGGGAGATGGACTTTCCGAATGTCACAGCGGTGCTGCCAAGGTCTGGAATCCATGAGAGGACATTGTGTCAGCGCTCTATTAGCAGCAGACACATACCTGGAAGGATGACGAACCTCGTGCTGGCACTGTTGGTGGACGCGGTGGACTCTCTCGCTGCAGCAGCTGGTCCAGTTTCCTCACCACCTTGGATTCTTGCTGCAGAGTCTCCATCCTCTACCTTCGTCGAATGTCACAGCGGTGCTGCCAAGGTCTGGAATCCATGAGAGGACATTGTGTCAGCGCTCTATTAGCAGCAGACACATACCTGGAAGGATGACGAACCTCGTGCTGGCACTGTTGGTGGACGCGGTGGACTCTCTCGCTGCAGAAGCTGGTCCAGTTTTCTCACAACATAGGATTCTTGCAGCAGACTCTCCATCTCCGTGTCACCTGTTTCTGTACTTCATTTTATTTAACTTAATTTCAATTTGTAATATTTATATATTTTTTTGTAATATCTGCATTAACTGTACAGCGCCCCTGAGGTGATATTTCGCAAAAGCGGCGCTATAAAAATCATCCAATAAATATATAATAAATAAATATTATACACCTTAAGATTAACTATTCATCAGTGGAAAGTTCATAATTGGCATAATTAACTATATTATTATTGTATCATTGTATAATTAAAGATTTGCTGTCAACTTTTCCTAAAATGTATAAAATAAAATTATACAAAGGTAAAGGGTCACGTATGGAATGTGGGAATCATAGGGCTATAAGCCTGCTAAGTTCAGTTGGCAAGCTGTTTGGTAGAATTTTGATTGAAAGGGTAAGAAAGGAAACAAAGGATAAAATATGGGATGTGCTAGGTGCTTTTATGAGTGGAAGGGGGTGCATGGACCAGATCTTCTCATTGCGTATACTCACTGAGAAGTTTTTGGCAAAAAACCAGAAACTTTTCTGTGCCTTTGTAGATCTACAAAAAGCATACGACCGAGTCGACAGGAAAAAGCTATGGAAGGTGTTGTCCAAGTATGGAGTGAATACGAATCTGACTCAGGCAATTGCGTCTCTGTATGAGGGAAGCGTTGCATGTGTTAGGGTGAACGGCGATTTTACGGGGTGGTTTGATATCACAAAAGGTGTTAAACAAGGCTGAGTAATGTCACCATGGTTATTCAATCTATACATGGATAATTGTATGCAAGAATTGAAAGAGGTGGGATTGGGCGCGAATTTGAGTAATTTGAAAGTATGTTGTCTCTTGTATGCTGATGATGCGGTGCTGATTGCTAATAGTATAGATGATCTGCAGTCTCTCGTGTCTAGGATGAACGAAGTATGCATGAAGAATGAGTTAATGATGAATGTAAGTAAGTCTAAAGTAATGGTGTATGAAAGAGAGAGTACGAAAACAGTGTGCAATATAGCTGTGAATGAGGAATACTTGGAGCAGGTGGATGAGTTTGTGTATTTAGGAAGCATGTTTACGAGAGATGGGAAGGCTGACAGAGATACAATTAATGATAATAACATTCAGAATAGAAAGTCAAGTGCAATTTGCTCCGTATAAAACAGTAAAAATAAAGTGCAAAACGTATGTTTAATCAACATAAAACCTGTGAAACAGAAGCATAACAGTGTTACTGTAAAACTGAAGCAATTATTACGTATGTACATGAACTATATCTAAGAAAAAATTGATTTTAAAAATTCAAATCACTGTGATTTTTTGACATTTAATGATTTGATATCGAATACTCTACCTACATACGTTCCACTTATCGCTACCTGTCAATAGATGGCAGTAAATGCATAAATTTAACCATAATCGCAAAATAAACTAATAATTTGCGCTAATAAACAACAGATGGCTGTTAATACATAAATCAATTAAAAATATATTATTTACCGCTATTGTTCAATAGAGGGCAATAAGTGCATACAATATCAAATTCTGTTGAATAATCTTTGAAAATGGAAAAAGGTAATAAAACACCTAAATCAAAAAATGAGGACCCGTTTACAAAATCCTGTCTGACCCCAAGATCTCCAAATCAACACGAGGAGGATCCTTATTCAGATTCGGAGGATAAAAGAGAAAATGAAGAAGAAACGTCCACAATGATAGAAGCAAACGAGGTAAATAATGCCCTGAAAAACTCAAGACTTACCATAAATAATATTAAAAAAATAATAACGGAAGGGAAAGGAAAAATCATTCTAAAAGAAAAAATAAACGAAGGCATGGATAAACTATTCGACATTATTGCCCACTTAGTGGCTGAAAATAATGAAATGAAGGGCGAATTAAAAATATTACGACCACTAATAAAAAACTTTACCCAAAATATTATTGAAGTAAAAAATGTAATGAATGAAAACAAGTCGCTTCTCGTAAACATGGCAGAAAAAAATGAAGAATTTAAAAACAAATTGCATCTCACCAATATTAATAACCAAAATGAAGAAATTAAAACACCTCTTCCGGCACAGGACATCACACATCGCAGAATTAAAACAGCACAACTTCAATGGAAAGAAATAAAAATACGGATCTTTGGAGAAGAAGCAGGCCACCAAATAAGAAGAAATCTGGAAAAAAACTTTAAAGATGTAGATTGTTCCAGCTATATATACCCTGGGGCAACACTAGACTGGTACACGGCAAACATCATAAGAGAAAGTAAGAATTTAAACAAAAATGATTTTGTAATTTTAATAGCCGGAGAAAATGAGACATCCCCTAAAAACTTTCTAAGCAACTTGTACTACACCCTACGACAACTAGCCCATACTAATGTCCTAATACATCCAGTTACTAAAAACAACTATTTAAACATTTATAAACTGAATTCTGAGATTACATCTCACATCTTCGAATTCAAAAATTATTGTAAATTTACTGGGCCCATTTTTTATGAAAAAATGAATAACCATACAATTTTCAAAATGATGAGCTTAACAAGGGCGCATATAAAAAATGAGATCAATAAAATATCAGTCTACAATTTTGAACACCCACATCCATCAGAAAAAAACCCAAAATATATTCATTCATCCATTCCTACACAAACCCGAGATGACAGGAACTCACCTTACCCGGAACAACAAACTACTTTTTTATGAATAATACTCGTACTCCTACACTTGACGACATCAAATCCACCTTCAATATAATGCATCAAAACGTACAATGCATTCGAAATAAAATCCTAGAATTAGAAAATATTCTATATGAAAAAAATATCGATGTACTTTGTGTTAGCGAACACTGGCTACAAAAGGATGAAACGACATCTATTAATTTTAATGGTTATAAATTAGGTTCAATTTTTTGTCGAGAGAGTCATATTCATGGAGGTGTCTCCATTTACTTAAACGAAAACATTGTATTTAAAGAACTAGAATTTGTTAAACAAATAACAAAAGAATTTGTATTTGAATGTGTTGGTATAGAAATTCCAAAACTTAAAATGATAATCTGTACAGTCTACTATAATGACTCTGATATTAATATTTTTTTTGAACAACTTGAACTTTTACTCAACAAAATTTGCAAAAACAACAAAAAACAAATAATAATCTGCGGTGACTTAAATATTGATACAAGCTACAAGAACAAAAACGCAGATTCACTCAAAAACACACTAAAATCTCACAACATACGCTTGATTATTGATAAACCTACTCGTATACAAGGAAATAAAAAAAGTATAATTGATCATATAGGTACAAATATATCAAAAAGCTCTTACACATGGGAAGTCACAGAATTAGCTGTATCAGATCATATGGCACAGTTAATGCACGTAAAAACAGAATATAATATAAACCAAACGTGGTATACAAAAAAACAATTATTTAACACAGAAAACACAAACATTTTTAACAATTACTTATCGTGTATATGTTGGGAACCACTGAAATCCTTTGAATCCATTAATGACAGCTACGAATACTTTATTAATGAAATAAATAATGGTATGAAGCTTTGTTTCCCCTTTAAACTGTATAAATATCCTCAAAAACGCAAAATAAATTGGGTAACGACTGGTATAAGGATATCTATTAGACAAAAAAGACATCTGTACATGAAACAAAAAAAACACAAATGACCTCAAAATCATAAACAATTACAAACAATACAAAAAAATTCTCAGTAAAGTAAAACAGGTAGCTAAACGGAATTACAATAGTAAACGAATTCAAAACGCGCAAAATAAAACCAAAACATCGTGGAACATAATAAAAGAGAACTCAAATAATTCTAATTCTAAAAATAAACCAAAAATCTGTCTTAAAATAAATGATAACCTGGTATCAGAACCAAAAAACATTGCAAATGAATTTAATATTTTCTTTGCACCACCGCCACCACCACAAAATACATCTCTACATCCACAATCTGCCAAAACAGTCAAAAACAAACAATCGCGATCATTCTTTATAACGCCTGTAAACAGGGAGGAAATTATTAAAATCATCGTAAAACTGAAAAATAAAAGCAGTGTCGGCACTGACAAAATCCCTATAAAAATTATAAAAGCATGTGCAGAAGCGTTAAGTTACCCGTTGGAAATATTAATTAACAAATCTTTTGAATCAGGAACCTTCCCAGAACAATTAAAACAATCTATTATTGTACCTTTGTATAAGAAGGGTCCTAAACAGGAAATCTCAAACTACAGACCGATATCCTTATTACCAAACTTTTCAAAAATATTTGAAAGAGCCATGTACAATCGCATTTATAACTTTCTCGAAAACTTTGAGATAATATGTCCACAGCAATTTGGATTCCGTAAAGGCCGTTCAACAACACAGGCAGTATTCAATTTTTTGAACAAAATTCTAGAAAATATCAATATTAGTAAAAAAACTGTAGGTATCTTTCTCGACCTCTCAAAAGCATTCGACAATGTTGATCATGAGCTTCTTCTAATTAAACTTGAACATGTGGGTATTAGAGGTTTAGCATTAAAATGGTTTGAATCGTACTTAAAAAATCGTCAGCAGAAAGTTCAAATTTCAAATATCAATGAAAAAATGGTCCAGTACATGGTAGAATCCAAATGGAGAACAATAAACAAGGGTGTGCCACAAGGAAGCATTCTTGGGCCTCTCCTCTTCCTTATCTATATAAACGAACTTCCAATAATTGCTGGCACAGAATGTTCAATGTTTGCTGATGACACCGCTTTGTTGTTTGAATGTAATGGAGACGTTGACGAATTTAACAAACAAGTTAACGAGACTTGCCAATTAATAGCAAACTGGCTGTTATCGCAACATCTATCACTCAACACAAACAAAACCCAAATCTTAAAATTTTGTCCAGTGCAAGCTACAGCTATAAATATAAATGTAAACATTAATAATAATATAATCGAACCTTCCCAAACCTGTTCACTACTGGGAATAGAATTAGATACAAACATAAACTGGAAAGAACATGTCTCAAAAATTGTAGCAAAAATCAGTAGTTTTTCTTATGTTCTGGGTACCTTGAGAAAAATATTAAACACCGAATCAGTAATAGCCGCATACTATGGTTATGTATATTCAATAATAAAATACGGTATTATTTTTTGGGGAAACTCGGTAAACGCTAAAGATGTTTTCATCATACAAAAGAGATGCATAAGAAAAATTACAAACTCTGATCGTTTAGATTCATGTAGACCTATGTTTAAAAATCTGAAAATTCTGACAGTCACAGATATATATATAATGGAGTTATGCATGTTAGTGCGATCATCCACAGACAAGTTCCCACTAAAAAACTCAACACATAAATACGCTACAAGGCTCACAGAAAACCTACTAATACCAAAAGCAAACAAAACAATATTCCAAAAAGGACCATACTACATGGCCATTAAAGTATAAAACAACCTTCCACATAACATTAAACAGATACAAGATACACACAAATTCAAATCGTTACTAAACACTTTCCTTGTTAATAAATGTCACTACACGTTGAGTGAATACCTCACGTAAATGAAACGCCTATTTTTTATTGGTATATATATTTGTATTTTTTTTATTTTTTCATTGGTATATTGTTATTTTATCTGTATAAACATTGTAATTATTATAATAAAACAAATAATATTATATATTGTATTTAAATAAATGTGGTTAGCTGGAAGAAATGGGGTCTACCCATAAGCTACACCTTTTGTAATTTTTATTTTACAATAAATAATTTTTGATTTGATTTGATTTGATTTGATATTGAAAGAAGAGTAAATGCAGGTAACTCCATTAATGGAGGACTGAACGCAGTTGGCGCTAACAAAAAATTGTCCAAAGAAGCGAAGTTAGCAGTCCACAATGGAGTGCTGGTGCCTACCCTGATGTATGGAAGTGAGGCATGGAACTGGCAAAGAAAGGATGAAAGTAGATTGAATGCTGTTGAAATGAGATCTCTGCGGCGTATGTGTGGTAAAACCATGTGTGATCGTGTGAGGAATGTGGAGATCCGCAAAGAGTGCAAGGCTGATGTAAGCGTAATGAGTAAGATCAAGAAAGGGACGCTTAGATGGATTGGGCATGTAGAGCGAATGAGTGAAGAAAGGAGTGTAAGGAAAATATACGATGCAAATGTGAATGGTAGCAGAAAGCGGGGACGCCCGAGGAAGACATGGTACGACCAAGTGAATTTGATACTTGAGTCGGGCCATGCCAAGAGTCAAAACAATATAAGAGTATGTATGAGACGATGTATGAATGTGAATGAGGCAAGGAGTGTTTGCCAAGACCGAGTTGTTTGGCGGTCCGTCCTCTCTGCCTACCCCTGCGGGGAAACGGCGTGATGGTTAGTTAGTTAGTTTTTTAGAGAAAAAATGTATCGGTAAGTTTTTTCAAAAACATTCGATGTTTCTAGTATCTGTATAATATCTAGTAAATATCTGATAGACAGTTTTATCTAGTTTTTAAAATGGTGATTTTTTTATGACAACTTTAAAAATAAGAACTCTATATTAAATTTATAATACCTCTGAAATATTCCTAAAATTGATGACAATTTCAATGTCGCTTGGGACTTATATGAGAACATATTAAAAATACTGAAGGGTTAATGCCTGATAAGACCGAAATACGTTAAAATTAATTGCTTTTGTTTCATCTTAAAGAAACGAGATAAGGATCGATAGTGTAATATTATATAATTGTATCGTATAATAAATTATACTGATAAGGTTTTACCAAAGAAAACTCATCGTAAAAATGTGAGATTATCAAATGTGTCAAAAAAATAATAATGTTTTTCTCCTTGTCGTAGGTATTTATCAAATGGTTCAAATTATAGTATCGGCTTCATCTTTAAATCGCATATATTAATTTGAAAAAAAAAAACAATTATTACATACATTGACATTACTATGTATAAATGCGCATTGCAAAATATTTATTCCTGAGATATTCCTGAGAAATAGACAGATTAATTATCTATTAGTCAATGATTTATAGGAACTAGTTACACGTTCTAGACACGTCACAGAAATAGCCAGTTTAATTATCTATTAGTCAATGATATATCGGAACTAGTTACACGTTCTAGACACGTCACAGAAATAGCCAGTTTAATTATCTATTAGTCAATGATATATCGGAACTAGTTACACCTTCTAGACACGTCACAGAAATAGCCAGTTTAATTATCTATTAGTCAATGATATATCGGAACTAGTTACACGTTCTAGACACGTCACAGAAATAGCCAGTATAATTATCTATTAGTCAATGAATTATTGGAACTAGTTACACGTTCTAGACACGTCACAGAAATAGCCAGTTTAATTATCTATTAGTCAATGATATATCGGAACTAGTTACACGTTCTAGAAACGTCACAGAAATAGCCAGTTTAATTATCTATTAGTCAATGAATTATTGGAACTAGTTACACGTTCTAGACACGTCACAGAAATAGCCAGTTTAATTATCTATTAGTCAATGATATATCGGAACTAGTTACACGTTCTAGACACGTCACAGAAATAGCCAGTTTAATTATCTATTAGTCAATGAATTATTGGAACTAGTTACACGTTCTAGACACGTCACAGAAATAGCCAGTTTAATTATCTATTAGTCAATGATATATCGGAACTAGTTACACGTTCTAGACACGTCACAGAAATAGCCAGTTTAATTATCTATTAGTCAATGATATATCGGAACTAGTTACACGTTCTAGACACGTCACAGAAATAGCCAGTTTAATTATCTATTAGTCAATGATATATCGGAACTAGTAACACGTTCTAGACACGTCACAGAAATAGCCAGTTTAATTATCTATTAGTCAATGAATTATTGGAACTAGTTACACGTTTTAGACACGTCACAGAAATAGCCAGTTTAATTATCTATTAGTCAATGATATATCGGAACTAGTTACACGTTCTAGACACGTCACAGAAATAGCCAGTTTAATTATCTATTAGTCGATGAATTATTGGAACTAGTTACACGTTCTAGACACGTCACAGAAATAGCCAGTTTAATTATCTATTAGTCAATGATATATCGGAACTAGTTACACGTTCTAGACACGTCACAGAAATAGCCAGTTTAATTATCTATTAGTCAATGATATATCGGAACTAGTTACACGTTCTAGACACGTCACAGAAATAGCCAGTTTAATTATCTATTAGTCAATGATATATTGGAACTAGTTACCCGTTCTAGACACGTCACCGAAATAGCCAGTTTAATTATATATTAGTCAATGATATATCGGAACTAGTTACACGTTCTAGACACGTCACAGAAATAGCCAGTTTAATTTTCTATTAGTCAATGATATATCGGAACTAGTTACACGTTCTAGACACGTCACAGAAATAGCCAGTTTAATTATCTTTTAGTCAATGATATATCGGAACTAGTTACACATTCTAGAAACGTCACAGAAATAGCCAGTTTAATTATCTATTAGTCAATGATATATCGGAACTAGTTCTAGACACGTCACAGAAATAGCCAGTTTAATTATATCTCTATTAGTCAATGATCTTTTTGTATGACGTTTTGATTTTGAGCTGAGCCTTTCACAATTTCTCCGTACGTCTCACAATATCAGTTTCCATTTCAATAGTATTTTTCGGTCGCTGGCGCGCTTTTTATAATGTGCTGATATTATTATATTTAAAAAATTTTCTCATAGTTTTAGTGGGGTTCACCGCAAAAACACCCTTTATGTAGTCATCACAACAATACGTATATGCATTCAATGTAGTAAAAAAATAAGAATATGCATATTCCTACTCGTCAGATAAAGGAATGCATAAGACACAAAAAAATATAATTTTAACAATTTTTGTTTAAGGATCAAAAATATCGTGTTTGCTGAACTATGGGGATTTTGAAACTGATATATATTGTGATTCAACTCACCTGTATAAAGCACGTTGCACTGAGAACTTTAAATTATTTACATAACTAATAAGTTAATAAATATATCTTTAAAACAGTGCACTATCTTTCAAAGTCTTAAGTCAATTGACTCGGTAGCAATAAATTAAACGACAAATAATCGGCTGCCTTAAAATCTAGGCAAGATAAAGTCAGGGATGGAGTCGGGAACCTTTTCTGGGGGTTTTGGATGATTTTAGTATAACTCGCAGGCAGCACTTAGATTATGATGGAGGGGGGTTTGGAGGGGAAATTAATAAGTTAAAATATCATTTGAATCTCAAATAACTCTTTATTAATTACGCGATTCTAATTATTAATACTAATAGTCTATGTATAATACCATAATTTATGTTATGTAAAAGCCGAAAGACGTTAATGATACAAATAAATGAATAAGTATAAAGCTTGATATTAAAATAGAGAGATCGAAAATAAAAATAAATATTTACTGACAGCAAATACAGACTGAAACCGAATCCACTCAACTGCACTCAAAATACCCACTTTATTTATTTATTTATTGATTAACGCCCTTTTTCTGGGCTTAAAAATTAGAATATTAAGAATTATACATTATTTATTTCATTAGTTATTTAACGTGCATAACTGAATTGCTTCATTTACAACATTTTATATTTGTTTAAAAATAAACATTTCCACTGAATTGGTATAATTGTTTCCCTCCATTAGTATTTTGGGCAAAGAGGAATTCATATGGTAGTTAGTTCCAGAATTTCTGCACAGAAATAAATCCTGACTTCTAGTATTATGTTGTGGAATCCGGTAGCTTATTAATTCAAGCATTTTGAGATATTTAAGTAAAGTCTATTTTCATTACACCAAATTAATAATTTGTTATATTGATATTGTCTGAAAGAATGTTGCAATGGTAAATATTTCGAATAGTTCTATAAATTTTGAGGTCATCAGCGAAAAGTAAGATAGATAGATAATGAAATTTTTTTGAAATATCATTTATAAACAAGATAAATAATATTGGACCAAGGTGTGAACCCTGTGGTACTCCACTTGTTGCATTAATTTTTTCTGACAGGGAGGATTTTATTCTAACAATTTTTTGTCTTCCAGTGAGATAGCTTTCAAACCAGGCTAATATATAGTAAATTAACAGGGTGTCCTTTTACTTCTTCCATCATGTAGAAAATCACCTCCCGAAGTTTGTGCTCTTTACCCCCGGACACCCTGTATTTATAATTATTTCAGAAAAAACACAACTTAATGTATTTATTAATACTTCAAATTATCTTCACTACTAAATATTTGTAAAATGTAAACAAAATCTTTGGCACGGGATATCCCGGTAAGGATATCATTATCTCTATTTGTTGCAATAAAACGAAGATAATAAAACATTTATTATTATAATTATAAATTGGTTCTTAAATAAAACTCCTAATTATTATTTTTCATGATTTATTTCCATTGTAAATATTATATGTAATCAAAATAAATGGTGGATCGGATTTATGCCCGCGGGCCAATGGTTGCTTTGCGCTGGAAATGGAAATCTCCTATCTATCGTTGATGATACGCTGCCTTAGTTCTTGTATGTTCAATAGACCATTTGGCAAATTTTACAGGAGACGTTTTTTTATTTGTTTTTACAGGCAAATTTTAAAAAATTCTCGATTTTGGTCATTTCGTTTAATACATATGTGTAACAGGAAATTATTAAAGATCATTTTTCGAAGATTGAAACTATAATATGCGCATATTATGACTTTAAAGGTGGACGTTGAACATGGCTTGAAAATGATGGATGATTATTTTGGATATTGAACATATCGTCTGGAGATTGAACAATTCGGCTCCCATAAGTTTGAGGTATTTTTTGTTCAATTAGCCAATTAGTGGTAAATTGTATATACAGGGTGATTTTCAGATTTCAAATACTTTACTTTTATCTTAGTTAGTAGTTGACTTAAAGTATTACTTTAAAATATACACACAGAGTCCTTGAGTTGATTTTTCACAAAAACTGCTCTATATAAATCATCCAATATTTTGGAAGTTTGAAAACAATGCACAAGTAAAAAGGTACCTACCGCTAATATACTACTATCGGTTGTCGGTGCATGCGTGATGTGAAATATTCTTACATCGTACGTATTACGGCCTCCGTGGTCTAGGGGTAGTCTTGACTAGAAATCCGGAGGTCGCGGATTCAAATCCCGGTGTGCGCAAGAACATTTTATTTGATTCATTTATGTTATTTCACTTAAATTATTCATTTAAAATAACATATAGTCTCTTTGCGGCATGTTCCAGAGAGGAAGATATGGTGTAAAGACAACCATAAGAATTGAAATGGCTTTAGCCGTGTTTGGTGATCAGATCTGAATAGATACTCACATACCATCTCTCTTCTCCTTCATCCTCCTTCCTCTCTTTCTCATCTCCATCTTCTTCCCCTCCACACTACCTTCAGCCTCACAATATACTAATATACCCCAATTGGGGATTCCATAGTCTCACTGGCTCCAGATGGTTGGGAGCAGTTGAAAAAAAAATCCCGAGTGATGCGTAAAATTAATGAAGTTCAATTTTAAGTTAAAAATTTGTTTTTTTTTATTGTTTCGTTACCTACATTTGATAAATGTAATTTTTAAAGTTTACTTACTTTAGAAAGATTTTTTTTCTTTCGGAAGGTCTTATTTGCCGTGAGCTTATTATTTATGTTGATTATCGTGCATAAAATATTATTTTTTTAAATACTTTCAGCTCTTAAAATCCTAAAATTATAATATCCCGCGATTTGGGTTATGGGTGTGCGCTATTTAACATTACATTTATTGTTGTTAGTCGTTTGCCTAGTTGGTTTTATTGTAGTTCCTACATGTTTTTTATGTGACTAAAAAAAACAAAAAATCAGAAACTTTTAATTGAATGAATTCAAAATTTAAATATTTGGACTTCGTTTTCATCAGCGATCTCAGCAGTGATAACGGACTAAATATGTGTCGTAGATGTCTTTCAATCAGACTATAAGGATAGTCGACTTTTTGCACATTTCCATTTCCTGGCTTTTTTGTTGTATTTCTTGAATAAAAATAAGTTTTAATGCACTAATATAATTTATTAATACTCATTTTAGGTAAAAGTCCTAAGTTTGAAAATAAATAATTGAATAAATAAATAATAAATGAAGCATCCTGTATATTTGCCTAGCAAATTCAAGAAGTACATGTAAAATATGGTGAAAAAGCCTATAAATGACATAATTTTAAGACTTACCTTTCTATTTGAGCTACTGTTCTAAGGTTTATTGATTCTAGAGTCGGTGAAGTCATTTTTTAGTTCAATAACAGTATATATTTGCAATTAAACGTATTTTTAGTGGAACAATTTCGTTGTTAGAAAACATCTAAAAATCAACATGGCCGCACATTTTAACTAACCGGCTCCTGATTGGTTGAGAGTGGAGATTGAACATTCAAGACCTCAACTTTCTGCGGGATGTTGAACAAATATCTATGAACCTTAAAAAATATATTATATTCATAACTTTGAGTGTTTGAATGTTCAATATCCAGGAGATTGAACAAACAAGAACTGAAAAATTGTTCCGTGAGTGGATATTGGCACTCGAAAAATGCTTGAAATGTCAGTTAAAAACCAAAAAATATGTTTTTTTTTAGCTTTATTAATGCGCAATAGGCTAATGAACATATTGGCATTCATAACTCAGTTTTGCAAAAGAAGGTCTATTGAACATACAAGAACTAGGACAGCGGATAGTAATTATAATAATTATTGATTGAAAATAATATTCCCGAAAAACCACCACTTATCAATCAAAACCATCACCAGGTTATGATAACGTTATCTCCACGTGGTTCAGTTTTGGTTACTCACTCTCTTAATCATGGTGCTCGTGCTGATTATAGATCTTGAGTCTTGATAATGTTGGAAGTACGGAAGAAAATTATAACTTTCATATTACATTTTAATAACTTTATTTTAAAGCAATAACATTCAATTAAAGATAGTAAAGACAATGTCAATAATGAACGGAAGAACAACTTATAGACTGTAAAGTGTACTTCGTAGAAATGAAGAGTGAACATGTAGGAACAGCTTATTCCTGTTTAAAAATACTTTTCTAGTCTCCCGGAATCGTGGAAAGTTTCATAGTTTTAGTACGCAGCAAAAAGCTGGGATTATAACATGTCCCCCCTCCCATAAAATTAGACCAACGGTTTTTTTTAAGTTAAGTTGCTGTAATTATGTCTAACATTGTTTTCGTTAAGACATCCGAAAAGATATATATTCGTTTTCGCGATCTAATTCATTGAAATTTATGAATGTCATCTTTGGTTGGATCCCTGTCTACTATGATTATAACATTGATTATAAATCCTGACACAACATTTATTATCATCATCATTGTTTGAAGATATAAATTTTACAAACAAATCTACAGCACTTCAATTGTTTATAAACAATAAAGTGATAAGAAAATTGGACAATGTAAATAAAAATTTGAATTGTTGATGTTTAGAATTGTATGATTTAAGATCGTCATTGAATGGATCGATTTTATGAGATGCCATATTCAGGTCATTGTGTTGCTAGTTAATAAAATTGATAGGTTCAAGTTCATTTAGAGTTTCGTTATATTTTTCATGTTACAACAATTGCCATCGACAATATTTAAAGTTGAAACAGTTTTAACTATTGAGTAATAAGATTAATAGCATTAATAAGATTTTTGCAATCAATTCTGTGATACCGGCATAGGCTCTACAACTAGAATTTAAGAGGAAGCTACAAACCAAAAATGTATATATTCTTGGTATACCTTATATTGAAGGTAATAGGCATTAAAATCCATTGACAAACGAAGGTGTAGAAACTTCAATTTCAGGCAAAAAAATGATTTTTATTATTTTGTAAATAATTTTTTAAGAAACCAAAAAAGTTATCAAGGATAACTGTCACAGATAATTTTAGCTATAATACTGTATATCGGAACTAGTTACAAGTTGTTTCCTTTAAGCGGTCATACATTTCCATTGAAAAAAAAATTTTTTTTAGTAGTTTCCTTTTACAAAATCAAATAACAAAATCATACACAATCTAGCCAATGAAATAACATTAGTACATGATGGCATGGAATCATTATATCTTCAACCTATCACGGAATTAGAAATAAGTAAAATAATAAAATCCTTAAAACTAAATGCAAGCGCTGGTTATGATACACTCAAATGTAAGACAGTTCTAAGTCTCTCCACAGAATTGGTTCCTATTTTATCAAAGTTAATTAATCAGTGTCTTAAAGAGGGAACTTTTCCAGATAGTTGCAAAATTGCTAAGGTAATACCAATTCACAAAGGTGGGTCCAAAACGAATACCTCAAATTACAGACCCACTTCTATCTTACCAATCTTATCTAAAAACTTTGAACGTGTAATTTACGATAGATTAAACAACTTTCCATCAAAAAAATTGTTCTTATATAAAAAACAATATGGTTTTAGGAAAAAATCAAACACACTTGCGGCAAAAAATGACTTAACCAGTAAACTTAGAAGCAGCATTGATGGTGGAAATTATATTTTATCTATACTAATTGACCTTCAAAAAGCCTTCGATACAGTAAGCTATGACATAATTCTCAAGAAACTCGAGAAAATTGGTGTAGTTGGTCCTGCTCTTAATCTATTCAAATCATATCTTAGCAACAGAAAGCAATTTGTTAGCAGCGATAATGAAAATAGCAACCACCTACCAATAAACTACGGAGTTCCGCAAGGATCCATACTAGGACCACTTCTGTTCAAAATTTATATAAATGATATCTCCCAATTAGATTTAAACGGTGATATTTTTTTATATGCAGATGATACTGCAATTTTCTATCGGGGTAAAGATTTAAACATCTTACTAGAAAATGAACAGAGTGACTTAGACAAAATTAACAGTTGGCTCTAATCAAATATCCTAACAATGAATGTTAAAAAAACAGGATACATGATTTTAAGCTTAAGGGCCAGCTTTCCGCGTAAAGAATTTAGATTTGGGTGACACCCACAAAATAAACAATATTTAGTGTTAAAAGAATCCGACAGAGGTGTCTGAATTCGTATTAGGAATAATTTTGGGGATTATTTAATAATTTAAATAACGAAATTAAATTACCGACATCTATTGCAATTTTAGAAAAACAGACCCATTTTTAGTTAGCACCGAGCAAATTAGAACGAAGTCGAAATGAAGATAGTTCTCAAAATATGGGTTTTATTACATCAAAAAAACGTACCTAATACCCACAGTGTGCACGCCAAAAATCGCTCCGCAAATAATATTCAAAATTAATAGTTTATACATCGAATTTAATAAAAAAGACATTGATAATCGCATAACTGTGTAACAGTAGTGAACTTCTTTACTTTATTTAAATAATAACGGCATCGTTATATACATTTTTAAGTGATTTTAAAATCTGTGAAGTGAGCTTGTACAGTGTTGTTGCCTGTAATAACCACTCAAAATCAGAATACCTAACATTTCTAAGACTCACAGCACTAATATAACAGTATAATCGCAGGTCCCGCTATATCGGTGGTGGCTAAGCGGTTTAGAGCGGCAAACGTCACTTGCTTCAAGCGCAGTCCCAAGGGAACAGAGTTCGCTCCCTGCCCTAACCTAACGGCTTTTTTTATTTTAAAATAAGTCGATTTTAGTACACCAACCTTCTACATAAATTACAACGCCATCTAGGTGCAATACGCCAAAAAACACATTAAGATGAACAGGCAAAAGAAAACCACAAAAAAGGCGCCATCTAGCGATTCGGAAGAAGACTATCACACTAACAAAATGATGAAATTTATGGAAAAAAAATTTGAGGACTTATCAGAACAGTTAATGAAATCTTTTAACGAACAACTGAAAAATGAACTCAGAGAACTTAAAAAGTCTGTGGAATTCTGTTGTAATAAAATTGACGAATACGAAGAAAAAAATAAAATCAAAGATAATTTAATTAAACAATTACAATCAGATAATAAGGAAATCAAAATGCAATTGAACAAAATGGAACAATTTCAAAAACAAAATAATATTGAAATACAAGGTGTTCCTTTCAAAGAGAATGAAAACTTACCTAAAATAGTTCACAATATATTGGAAACAATAAAATGCGAAACTGAATTACCTAAAATAACAAACACATATAGAATTAAAAACAGAAACCCATTAAGTAAAAATCCAGGGATAGTAGTTTCTTTTCAAAACAAAGAAAGTAAGGACAATATTATAACCCAGAAAAGAAAATATGGTACTTTGTACCCAAAAAATATAAATTTTTCTGAAGATTATAAAAACATTGTTTACATTAATGAACAATTGTCACAAAATAATAAACACCTCCTATTTCTGGCGAAATCATCAAGACTAGGCTACAAGTTTATCTGGGCAAAAAATGGTAACATAATGATGAGAAAAGATGAATTAGCCCCAATCATCCACATAAGGCAGCCGGAAGACATTCCCTCCGAATAAACAAACAAGTGACCATAATACATGTATAAATACTTCATCATTGTTCAAAATGTCTGATGAAAATTTTTTGCATGAAAACTTTATATGTAAAAACACAAGTGAACTAAATAATCATTTTAAAAATGTTAATTTTTCAGTTCTAAATATGAACATACGGAGTTTAAGAAAGCACTTTGATGAACTCTGTGTCCTAATCGAAAGTCTAGATTTTTCTCCTAGTATTATTATATTAACAGAGACACAGATGAAAGAGGTAATACCCTTTAACCTGCCAGGATATATAACCATTTCATCTAAATGCAAACATACTGGACACGATGGAGTCACGGTATTTATGAATAATTGTCTCATGAAAACTGCTTTCGAGATTTTAGATTTTAAAACAGCAAATGCTATTAAATTAACATTTAACCATAACAATTATAATTATTTGCTAATAGCTATCTATAGATCACCTTCACTAAATGAAACTCTCTTCAATAACGAACTTAATTCGCTTTTAAAAATGACTAACAGAAATAACTTCAACTTCGCAATATTAACCGGTGATATCAATATAAATATAAATGAAAATAACAAAAGAACAAATTGTATAAATGAGTACTTAGATTGTTTGTCGTGTGCTGGATATCAGTCTTACATAAACTCACCAACTAGAGAAAATTTGAATAACTCCACGACTCTAGATCACATATTTGTTAAATCACACAAACACTTTAAAACAACATCTTCAACTCTAATAACAAACATTACTGATCATTACCCAACATTTTACGGACACAACATCTTAACTGCAAATTCAAAAGAAAATTCTGAAACAGTTGAAAAAAATAATATTAATTACCTCACATTAAATAATCTACTTTTTTTGGAAAATTGGGATCAAATTCTATCAATTTCAAACCCATATTCAGCATTAGAATCGTTTTATAAAACTCTCCAAGAATATATTTCAAAAAGTACAAATAAAATTGTTATATCTAAGAGAAAATATAAAAAAATTAAACCTTGGATAACTGTAGGAATAATAGTCTCCATTAAACAAAGAGATAAACTATATAGAGAGATGCTAAATTATCAAAGAGCCTGTCAAAAAAACAATGTCAGAACAATGTCCTTCATGAAAACAAAATATTTACTGTATAGAAATTTACTAAATAGGTTAATAAGAAGTTGTAAAAAAAAATACTATGGTGAACAAATTGATAATGCAAATAATGATACCAAAAAAACGTGGAATATTATTAACGAAATAACGAATAAAAAAAGAATAGCATCAACTGAGGTTAAGGAGATTAAAATAAATAACAATATTATAACTGACAAATCTGACATTGCAAATAACTTTAACAACTTCTTCACAAATGTCGTAGACCAAGTACTTGAATCATCCAGTAAGATTGCTAATACAGCGCCCGTTGACTCATCTCTGCTTTTGGTACCAACAAACAATTCAATTAACTCATTAGATTATTTTACACCTATCACAACTAATGAAATTGAAAAACACATTGACAGCCTAAAACCAACAAATTCTTCAGGAATTGATAATTTATCAGGTAATACACTAAAAAAAATAAAACAATATATTTTAACTCCTTTGCAACATATTTATAATATATCCCTAAAAGAAGGGTATTTCCCAGAACAATTTAAAATCTCCACTATATTACCAGTTCACAAATCGGGTGACACGCACATATTAGACAATTACAGACCTATCTCCTTAGTTTCAAACCTTTCAAAAATATTTGAAAAATGTATCAAAAATAGAGTTATGAAATACCTAGAACAAAACAATATTCTGTCCGAAAATCAATATGGCTTCAGAAGTAAATTAAGCACTGAAGATGCAATATTCGATCTGACAAAAAATTTATACACATCTGTTGATCAAAATAAAAAAAGTCTAGCTATATTTTTAGACTTAAGAAAAGCGTTTGATACTGTAAATCACAATCTACTCATAAAGAAAATTAATCAAATAGGTTTCAAAAAAGATGCACTAAAAATTCTCACTCACTATCTCAAAGACAGATTACAAAAAACAAAAATTGGGAACTTTTATAGCAAAGAAACAGTGATAAAAAATGGAGTACCACAGGGGACTGTGCTTGGCCCAATTCTGTTTCTAATATATATTAATGATTTATGCAATGTTGTAATCCCTGGTAAAATTGTATCTTACGCTGATGATACAGCAATAATAGTAAATGGAAAATCCTGGCCTGAAACTTTTTTAAATGCAACAAAATGTATTTCATATGTCTTATCATGGCTTACTTGTAATAGACTTTTCTTAAACTATAGTAAAACATTTTACCTAACTTTTTATAAAAACAGTAAAAACAAACCTCCCAATAACCTTAAAATTAGACTACATAATGCTAACTGTAATAAAGTAACATGCACCTCTTGCTTTGAAATTGGAAAAATTGAAAAGATCAAATATTTGGGTATATATATTGACACAAATTTAAACTGGCAACCACAAATTAATAACACCGTTTCTAAATTAAGATATCTGACGTACATATTTTATAGACTTAAGGAAGTACTCAATGTTGACAAATTGAAAATGATTTATTTTTCTCTAGTGCAATCCTCAATTATGTACGGTATATTAGGATGGGGTGGCGCACTAGATACATTTATAAAACCACTACAAATAGTACAAAATCATATTATCAAGGTTATATATAATAAAAAGAGGACATTTTCGACTGATCAATTGTACAAGGAATCTCAACTATTCAATCTCCGTAAACTATTTCTACTTCAAAGCCTGAAATACGTCATGAAAAACCAAAATAAATTTCAAAAATATGAACCCAAAATAAACTTTAGAAGAAATCATGTATTTTATACCCCACAAACCAATACCAAACTAATGCAAACTCACAGTAGCTTTATTGGACCTCGCACTTTTAATCTACTACCAAAAAAAATTCAAGTAACAACTAAACTAGCGCAATACCAAAAAGAATTAAAGTTGTGGCTGTACAATGCAAATGTTGAAGCATTATTCATTTAATTTTTACTTTTTTCTATTTTGTTTCTGTATAGTTATTATTATTTTATTTTGTGTTCTTTTAATTCATATATATTATCTTACAATCTTTATTTTTACTTTGATTTATTTTTAATATGCTCCTCTTGCACAATCTTTTAGAATAACTTTTATTATAAGCCTACCGTTTTTCTTTATTATGCTTACTGTTTTTTATTTTATTTTTACTGTTATGTATTTTTAGGTACAAAAATCTAATGTATTAAATTATATTACCCACGCACAGGCTGCGCCTTAGTGGGTTCCCTTTCATATTATTAAAAAACTTGTATTGTGAAATATGTAAATTGGGAAAAAATAAAGGAAATAAAAAAAAAAAAAAAAAAATTACGGATTTAATTAATTAAATTTTTTTTTTAATTTTACAAAAAACATTTACGAAAGTTATTTGTACAGGTATACAAATTACTTTACTTTACTAAAATACTATTATCACTTTTATAAAAGTAATTTATAACTTTTATAAAATCAATAAATATATTTTTACATCAATAAGGTTTTTCTTATATGGTTATCTTTATAGGGTGTCCGGGGGTAAAGTGCTCAAACTTCAGGAAGTTATTCTAAATGCTAGAAGAAGTAAAAAAGAAATGGAAATTATTCGAATTTCCAAATTTTTTCCACAAAAATTTATTTTCCGTAGAAGAAATTGTTTTTTTTTCCATACAAAAAATTAAACTTTTTTACTCGAAAACTATCTTAAAACGTTGGAATTCCAAAAAAAGTTTTTTTTTCTTTTTTACTTGTACTATCAATTAGAATCACCTCCCGAAGTTTGTGCACTTTACCCCCGACATCTTGTATAATATGCGCAATATAATATTTATACGTGTAATATCTACTTTTGTACATTTGTGGCGTCGAGAAAAATCTACATTAAATAATTAATAATAAACCGCTTGACCTACTTAGTATCTACTCCCGAATTATGTACTTGCATCGTTAAATCGTAAACAAAGTAATCTACGTACTTCAAGTACCTACCTGCCTATTGATGACAACAACACTGCAGTCCGTCTCGAATACTTCGAGAACTCGCCAGAAGGTTCGAGCCTACGGCCTAGGCATAATTGCCAATCCGTCGAAAGTTCGCGAATGATCCAGATCGAGCGAGTGTCTTCGATTTAGTTGCCATCCACCTACCTACTGCCGCCGTCGGCCGAGTAGTATAAATAAGCCCGACGCAGCGAGTCAGTCATCAGTTATCAATCTGCCACCAGTGGATAAATCTCACGAGTGACGATCGGCGCGTCCCGCGCCCCGCGAAGGACACGTACCCGGCTTCGCCCCTATCATCATGGACTCTATCGGGACATCATCTTAGCGCCTCGGCCGTGTCCATGGCAAAACGGATTACAAGCGCCCTGGTTCCAGCGTCTCTGACCAGCGCTTCTTCCACGCAACCATGACCACCACGAGGACACGCAGCATCCTCACTGGTCACGCCGTTCCCGTTCAACTGCCCACAAGGTCCGTCGCACCTTCGGCCGTCTCGTCAGCACTGGAGTGCCTGAAGACCTACGTTCTTCGCCAGTGCCTGACCTACATCGAGTCCCGGTCACCAGCGCCCGGCGTCGACTCACTGACCCGCGCTTGACCTGCCAACACATCACAGCAGCAACCGGAGTATTCTACATCTGTCCTGCATCATCTCCTTGTCACGGCTACTGACTCACCAATAAACACATGTGACCTTCACAACCTTCTTTCATTTCGTGCCTCACCATTGATCACCAAAGTGGTGACCCCGACGTGATCTGCAGCCCGACATGATTCTGCAGCCCCGTCTCAAAATGGGTGATCAGTTAAGGCATCACGGAGCATCACGCACCAGACCATCTCCGCACAAGCGCGGATAGTAGTGCCACCATGGTTATCTGAGTGAATCTTTAGCCTGTGTTGTGAACATGTGTTTTGCAAAATTTTTTTTTTATGAAGTGTCACAATTTAAAAGACGTTCGTTTCCGAGCTGTTTCTTCTATCGCAGCCCTCAGCAAAGCTGCTGGGAAGGGGGTGTCTGTGGCGTCGAGAAAAATCTACATTAAATAATTAATAATAAACCGCTTGACCTACTTAGTATCTACTCCCGAATTATGTACTTGCATCGTTAAATCGTAAACAAAGTAATCTACGTACTTCAAGTACCTACCTGCCTATTGATGACAACAACACTGCAGTCCGTCTCGAATACTACGAGAACTCGCCAGAAGGTTCGAGCCTACGGCCTAGGCATAATTGCCAAGCCGTCGAAAGTTCGCGAATGATCCAGATCGAGCGAGTGTCTTCGATTTAGTTGCCATCCACCTACCTACTGCCGCCGTCGGCCGAGTAGTATAAATAAGCCCGACGCAGCGAGTCAGTCAGTCAGTCATAATTTTGCCGCCAGTCTACAAGGATTCAACGAGTGATCACCCGCGTTCTTCTTACTAGCGCGAGGGACACGTACCCGGCTTCGCCCCTATCATCATGGACTCTATCGGGACATCATCTTAGCGCCTCGGCCACGTCCGCGGCCAGCGCTAAAACGGATTACAAGCGCCCTGGTTCCAGCGTCTCTGACCAGCGCTTCTTCCACGCAACCATGACCACCACGAGGACACGCAGCATCCTCACTGGTCACGCCGTTCCCGTTCAACTGCCCACAAGGTCCGTCGCACCTTCGGCCGTCTCATCAGCACTGGAGTGCCTGAAGACCTACGTTCTTCGCCAGTGCCTGACCTACATCGAGTCCCGGTCACCAGCGCCCGGCGCACAGTGGGCTGAAAATCGCCTTTCATAGACATAGAGACTTGAATTTTTAAGGGTATTTTTTTTGGCTAGAAATGGATACTGCTGATCATTACTATGCTATAAAATGTCGTACGAAGCAATTGCGTGTACAAATGAAGGAGTTATAATTTTTTTAAGAAAAATTTGTATGGCGCTGACATTAAAAATGAGGCTATCTCTGGAATCATAAGGTTGGCCGTTCTATCCTTACACACAGATAATACTACTATTTGTTTGTATTTTTTTGACATACTTCATATTGTGGCGCAAGGTGCGATTTTTTTTTTAAAAATCCTAAAGTGGAAAAAAATCTTTTTTTTGTTGATGATTCATTTCAATGCTTAAATGCTTTACATATGAGTATGCTTTGTCTAGTTTACAATATTTTATTTACACTGCAATCCAAAACACTGTGCACAGTGGGCTGAAAATCGCCTTTCATAGACATAGAGGCTTGAATTTTCAAGTGTATTTTTTTTGGCTAGAAATGGATTCTGCTGATCATTAATATGCTATAAAATTTTGTATGAAGCAATTGCGTGTACAAATGAAGGAGTCATCATTTTTTTAATAAAAATTTGTATGGCGCTGACATTAAAAATGAGGCTATCTCTGGAATCATAAGGTTGGCCGTTCTATCCTTACACACAGATAATACTACTATTTATTTGTATTTTTTTGACATACTTCATATTGTGGCGCAAGGTGCGATTTTTTTTTTTAAATCCTCAAAGTTGAAAAAAACCCTTTTTAATGTTGATGATTCATTTTAATGCTTAAATGCTTTTAGGCTTGCAGTGTAAATAAAATATTGTAAACTAGACAAAGCATACTCATATGTAAAGCATTTAAGCATTAAAATGAATCTTCAACATAAAAAAGTTTTTTTTTTTAACTTTGAGGATTTAAAAAAAAAAATCACAAGTTTCGCCACAATATAGTATGTCAAAAAAATACAAATAAATAGTAGTATATTTGTGTGTAAGGATATAATGGTCAACCTTATGATTCCAGGGATAGCCTCATTTTTAATGTCAGTTCCATACAAATTTTTCTTAAAAAAATGATGACTCCTTCATTTGTACACGTAATTGCTTCATACAAAATTTTATAGCATATTAATGATCAGCAGAATCCATTTCTAGCCAAAAAAAATACACTTGAAAATTCAAGTCTCTATGTCTATGAAAGGCCATTTTCAACCCACTGTGCACAGTGTTTTAGATTGCAGTGTAAATAAAATATTGTAAACTAGACAAAGCATACTCATATGTAAAGCATTTAAGCATTAAAATGAATCATCAACAAAAAAAAGATTTTTTTCCACTTTAGGATTTTAAAAAAAAAAATCGCACCTTGCGCCACAATATGAAGTATGTCAAAAAAATACAAACAAATAGTAGTATTATCTGTGTGTAAGGATAGAACGGCCAACCTTATGATTCCAGAGATAGCCTCATTTTTAATGTCAGCGCCATACAAATTTTTCTTAAAAAAATTATAACTCCTTCATTTGTACACGCAATTGCTTCGTACGACATTTTATAGCATACTAATGATCAGCAGAATCCATTTCTAACCAAAAAAAATACCCTTGAAAATTCAAGTCTCTATGTCTATGAAAGGCGATTTTCAGCCCACTGTGCGGCGTCGACTCACTGACCCGCGCTTGACCAGCACATCATCAGCCAGCATCCGGAATATTCTACATCTGTCCAGCGTCAACTCTCGTTACGGCTACACTGACTCACCAATAAACACATGTGACCTTCACAACCTTCTTTCATTTCGTGCCTCACCATTGATCACCAAACATTTATATAAATTATATACACGTTTACATTTTTATGCTCATCAAATTTATTATATTATAAAGATAGATAGAAAGATCCTTAGTGCTTCCTGAGGACTTACAAATCAGAAGACTTTTTTGTAATTATTTATTTATTCATTTAAACAATTCAATAATTATAAAGAGTAATAAAACATGTAAGCAACATAAAATTACATTCTAAAATGTGAAAGGGGCTCTATTTATTTACATTTTTATGAAATTACTACTTTTAATAGTTTAAGCTTTCAGTGAACTTTCAATTTTATTTTTAACTTCTCTAAATATTATTTGTTTAAATTGTCAAATATAATTTAATCACAAACACAAGATTCACTCAAAATGAAAGATTGGTGGTTCCGAAATGTTCCCATAAATACGGTGAAAGAACCCTAAACTATAAACTTATTACCCTAAACATGCTTCGAGCGAAATGCGGATCTGTAAACCTTATCGTCAATCTGAGCAAAACATACCATGAACGTCAATATAGCAACAGCCTTTGTTCTGCTGCAGTTTCATTAAATGCCGAGAGATCCGTTTACAGTCTCCAAAAAGCAATACTGGGGCACAACCCTAGAAGCAAAGCTAAATGATTGGAATACAGAAAGATAAAAACACACCATTGTCAAAAATAACTTGGCCGTAAATGATTAAATAAAATAAGATTAATTCAGGAAGGCAAGCATTACGGTGATCGATGTTAAAAATCTGACATAGCCCTAGAATACCTCCAGTATCTTTAAGAAACCTTTCTCTTAAAGCTCAGAAAAAAACTTTCCATGACAGTTAAATATACCATTCTACAACAAGACCGCGTACGGTAAAACAGTAAAAAAAAAATAAAGTAATAAATAACAAAATAAATATTTCACAACACAATAATTTCATCGAAAATCTTAAATCCGTTTCACCTTTCTACATTTTCTATATTCTCCTTAAGAGTATAATCCTTAGATAATGCCTTTTCAGATTATTCGTGGAAGATAGAAAAAAATAAAATCATTGATTATAACTGCACTTCAAGTGACCTTTTAAATAACAGTAAAGGGCTCAAATGATTTTATTATTACCTCCGTGCCTTTGCATCTTTACAAGACTTGGGCAAAACATTCTGTAGCGGAGTATAGATTTCACATCTGAAACATAATTAAAGAGTTTATTGAAAATAGAACACCAAGGTACGGTTAGTCAAAAAACGTACAATAAAGTTAATTCTGGGTAGAAATTGTACAGTTGACATTCAGGACAGGTTCACTCCCTCCTCCTCAAAAAAGACCCTCTATACAGCATTCTCAAAGATGACACAGGCTCTGAGAGAAATTATTTTCTTCAGGGCCTCCTTCCGACATAAAAAATAACATCACTGAACTAAATTATATTCCCCACAGTTTCAGAACTTTCAATAGCTTTTTTCGCTCGCACGTTCATTATTTTTCTGGATTCCACGTTCGAGTATTGTTATTTGAAACAGATGGCCCATATATTATTATTACATATTATATTATATTTCGGACATCGTTGCATTGTGAATAATTTGAGCAGATCTTAGAGTAATATTACTCTAAGGAGCAGATGTAAAGTGACGTGTGCATTTGTGTACGTAGAAAGTTAATTCAAAAATAAATCACGATCATATAGTATCCTCAACAAGCAAACTAAATTAATAAGAACTTGCCCCGTAATTTCTAATGTTTTGGAATTAGTTTTATTTCCCAAAGTACGTATTCTGAAAAAAATAAAATAATATTTTTTATAACTTTTTACTACACAATACATAAATAAAAATATGAATTACAAATGTTTATAATAAATTATCGTTTATAATAAATATAAGCTTGTAAATCAAATATTGTACTTTTTCTTCTCACCTATCATGCGTTGAACCCTTTGGAGATATATTGTTTTCTTTGGAATACGAGATGTCTTTCGCTTATTTCCCACTTTTGAAAAAACAATATTTTTTTTTTTATTATTTTTTAATTTATTTATTAACGCCGATTATAGCGGCTTTTACAAAAGAATAACATTTTTTTTTACTTATTATAAATACAGAATATACATAGATAAAAAAATATAAATACAAAATACATAAAAGAGAACAATAGAAATGGTTATTATAAATACAATGCAACAATGTGTATATATAAATATATAAACAATTAATTTACAATAAATCCCGGATAAACTAATACTTTAAAACTGTATTTGGTAATATTCAATCAGAGAAGCGCTGACATACAGTTTTAATTAGGTGGTGTTTGTATGAGGATAAACTAGCAATGTTTATAGATTCATCCAAAACATATTTATTACCAAGTACATGTAGGCGATTCATTATGGAATTGAGTTCAGCGTTAGATCCTGTATTGTTGCAGTGATAAGGTAATTTGAAACGAACTGATCGACTAGGTACACGGAAACATATTAGCGAAAGAAGTTCAGGGGAGTTCAACAGGTTGGAAATGATTTTAAATAAATAAAATAGGTCAAAACAAATTCTTCTTTCTTTTAATGTATCGAGTCCCAATAAATGTAACAGAGAGGGGTAATTAATGTTTTCGATGAGTATTCCCAATTTAAAATTAATATAACGTAAAAATTTATGTTGGACGCGCTCAAGGGAATTCTCATGTACACTGTAATAAGGACTCCAAATGGTGGTGTTAAATTCTAGTTGGCTTCTAACAAGTGAAGTGTAAAGTAATTTGACAGTTTTTAAATTTTTAAAATCCTTTGAAATCCGTAAGACAAAACCTAACATTTGCATTGCTTTACTGGTTAGATTATTAATATGTTTAATGAAAGTTAATTTAGTGTCAAAGGTTATACCAAGGTCTCTTATTTCATCAACAGATAATAAGGGGTGATTATTGAGAAAGTAGGTGAACAACAATGGGTTTTTTTTTCTGTGGAATCTCATAAGTTGACATTTTTTTACATTAAGTGTTAATTTGTTTTTAAGACACCAATCGTTAAAGCTATTAATATTAGATTGAAGTGTTAGACAGTCCTCTATATTGTCAATAATTCTATATATCTTCATATCATCAGCGAACATTAGAATGAGAACACGGGTGAATATGTTTGTTACGTCGTTAATGAATAAATTAAAAAGTATAGGACCAAGATGCGAACCCTGGGGTACGCCACTGGTAGCTTCGAACATGTAGGATAAGTGATCATTAATACAGACAGTTAACTGACGCCTAAGTAAGTAACTCTTAAACCAAGATAAAAGGTTTCCATTAATTCCGAGTTTCAAAAGTTTATTAATGAGGATTTTATGACAGACCTTATCAAACGCCTTACTGAAGTCGGTATATATAGAATCAACTTGTTGTTTGTTGGCAAGTGCATTGGAAATAAAATTTTCATATAATGTTAGGTTAGTCAAAGTTGATCTGCCGGAGATAAAGCCGTGTTGACAAGTTGCGATACAAGAGTTTACAAAGAAGCTGATTTTCTTAAGAATCAATTTCTCAAATAGTTTAGGTATAGACGATTGAATACAGATAGGCCGATAATTTTCAACAAAGGATTTATCACCACTTTTAAATACAGGAGTTAAGTAGCTAAGTTTCCATAATTTTGGAAAGTGTCCTGTGGAGAGTGACTTATTAAACAGTATATTAAGCGGAACAGATAAACTTTGGACACAATTCTTAAGTAAGATGGAAGGAATCTTATCAGGTCCCGAGCTTGTTTTAGGTTCAAGTGATTTAATACAGACTATAATGTCTTCAATATCAATGTGTATTTGCGATAAGTGTAAATTTAAATCCGTATTGAAGTAAGGAATTAAGTCATCTGGAATATCAGGTTCATACACGTCCTTAAAGTAATCAGCAAACATGTTAACAATTTCATAAATTTTACTGGAGCTATTTTGTCTGTAACGTATATTACCAGAAATACCAGCATCATTGTTTTTCAATGATTTTGTGTATTTCCAAAAGTATTTTACATCATGAAGTATCGTGTTCTCAACAGAATTAATGTGATTTTTATAACATCTTTTTGTCATTTTTTTGCAATCTCTTCTAATATTATTGAATGCCATATAGTTGGGAATTGTTCTGTGTTCTTTATATTTTTTATGTGTTTCTTTTTTAATAAAAATTAACTGAATTAATTCTTTGCTGAACCATATCGGATACTTTCGTACTTTATGATGAATTAGAGGAATTGTGTCGGAGATGATACTATTAAGTTGAGAGTAAAATAGTTCTACGCTATAGTTGAGATCACC
The DNA here is from genome assembly GCA_026573805.1 of Hesperophylax magnus. Classification (NCBI taxonomy): domain Eukaryota; kingdom Metazoa; phylum Arthropoda; class Insecta; order Trichoptera; family Limnephilidae; genus Hesperophylax; species Hesperophylax magnus. The sequence continues at coordinate 179,402 of JAIUSX010000171.1, read as the reverse complement.
TTCCTTGAGAACAGACCAATTTACTTTGTTAAGTGCATGATTAATGTCCTGGTAATTAGCATTAATGAAATTACGACTACAATTTTTAATTAGGGGGTCACACTCTATTGTAATAGGTAATAGTATTGTTAGTGGAGGGTGGTGATTATCAATTGGGTCAAAGGATTCGGCTGACTCATAGACTTTTATATCCTCATCAGTAGAGAAAATTAAATCAAGTGTCCGATTACTACAATTCGGCACATTGTTACATTGAAATAGACCTAAATAGTTCGACATGTCTAAGATTTCTCTCTCGCACGCCGTTAATGGTAAGTAATCCAAATCATTAAATTTACAATTAGGTAGGTTATAATCACCGCAAATAATAATATTGTGATTAGGGTGGTTAGATTTGAGTAGCTCGACATCTTCACAGTGATTTTTATACATTATTATATTAGAATTTGGTGGAATATATACACATCCGATGATAGTTTTTTTGGATTTATCGTTTAACATTACAAAAATTTGCTCAACATCATTGTTTTTGTTTTTTAATAATTTCGATGAAATTTTTTTATTTACTGCTATCAGGACGCCTCCTCCTCTTGATTTGGAGCTGGTGTTCCGATTTCGGTCAACTCGGTAGATACTGTGGTTAGGTAGACCGAGCTCCGCTGAGTATATCGATGGTTCCAGCCAGGTCTCAGAGAGTATGATGATGTCTTGTGTGATGGTGGGTGCATTAGTTCTAAAGTCACTGAGTTTAGTCCGAAGTCCCCTGACGTTCTGGTAGAAGATGTAACGTGGCGCGGTTATAAGTTTTTTGGTATATTTGTTATATTTTTGGGTCTATTGTTGATATATTTGATGGTTAAATTATTTTCTCCCTTGCTTTTTCGATCCTCCAGCTCCTTCCACAAGTTTTGTACTTCTTGCCGTTGAAGCATTGTTAAGTCGTTCTTGGTCTTGATAATTACATTTCCATACGGTATTCCTTTTTTCTGTAGAACAGTTCTGGCTTGATATTTATCGGACAGTTCGACCTTGATGGGGCGTGTTTTATTAGTGTCCTTCTTACCCAATCGATACACTTTAATTAGCGAGGTATCTACATTATCAACATTGTTAAGAATATTCTTGACATTATTCAGATCTTCGCTCATTGTTGCAGTTTGAGAATTGCCCGAGCTTTCAGGAACATTGAACATTATTACATTTTTAGATCGCGATTTCCTCTCGTCCATTTCGTTCAAAGTTTCGCAAATTCCTGTTAGTTGTTCCGTTTCGATGTTGGTAGTTGACAAATTTTTGGAATGATTAGGTGAAATGTTCCTGTAGGCATTCAATTCACCTTCGAGAAAACCAACTTTTGTGGAAACCAAACTAATATTGCCTAATAGCACTGAGAGTTGAGGCGTTAATTTACCCATTATGAACTGATATACTTTACACGCTTAAAATTATCTTTATAGGTTCAAATATTTGCACGTAATCGCACGTCTGTATATCATAAAACGTTGAACGACACGTCTGCCCCCAAAGCCCTCGAGTTGGCGAATGAAGCTTTGCAATGAAAGATAAGTTAATCTTCATGTCGGAGCGAGCGCGCTATAATTAATGTGATTTAAAAGAAATAAGCGTAAGCGACAGTTGTGAAAATATTAAATTAAACATGACTTATTAACAATACAGCAAAAATTTCTTTATAAATATCTTAAGTAGCATTTAAAGAAGCAATTTGAATTTTTTCATACCTGTAACTTGTAACATAACAGAAACAAATGTGTAAATAATAATTTTTGGAGCATACTTTGCAATTTTTTTCTATCGAGGGAATTTTATGTAATTAACGTTTCGGCCCTACACATATTCAGATAATATCTTGAAAAATAGCATTTGAAAAATATTTTTTTAAGAACTTAGAAACTTAAAGTGTTCAAGGGAAATATGATATAAATCGGTAGAATATCGGAATTCCGGCCCCTTAACTCGTAAAATAATTCCTCCTCATGTACCCATAAAAATTGAATATAACAACCTGCAAATCCTGATACAGGAAAAATATCTTGGGCTGTGCATTGATAAACACCTAACTCTTAAACAGCATATTCAAGATATTAAAGATAAAATCACCCCCTTAATTAGCGTATTTAGCCGGATATCATATCTGTTACCAAATAAAATTAAAAAAGGTCTATATTATAGCCTCATACACTCACATTTAAACTACTTGATTGAAATCTGGGGAAATGCATGTGAAACATATATAAATGAACTACAGGTAACGCAAAACAAAGTAATCAAAAAGCTTTTTCATTTCAAACCTAGAACATCAACAAAAAAATTATACATGGAAACAAAACTATTAAAACTATATGAATATAATACATGTCTCCTTATTTATAAAATAAATAATAAACTCATACATACAAATACAGAACTCATTAAAACGTCCCAAGTACACACACTTTTTACACGGCAATACGATAAAAAACTTTCAAACACCATACATACTAATTATGGCAAGCAATCCATTGGTTACGGGGGGAGCAACATATATAATTGCCTCCCAGATGAAATTAAAAATGAAAAAAGTGTAGGTACATTTAAAAAAAAATTGTTCAGTTTTATGCTCAATCAACAAAACAATGAAAGTGAATAATATCATTGTGTAATAAGTTTATGTGTAATGTATTTGTTATTTCTAGTTAAATAAGTGAAAATGTAATTTAAAAATTTAAAAAAAAATTAATTTATTTGTATTCTACTCAAGGGAAACGAAAGGAAAATCCTTAATTTATCTAAAGCCTATCAGAAGCAGCCAAATTAAAGTGCGGCGTTAGACAAGGAGGCTCAATGTCCACAGTGCTTTTCAACGTGTATATGGATGAACTTAGTAAAACACTAAATACGACAAGAATCGGATGCCATATTGCCGGTGTATGTATGAACAATATTAGCTATGCAGACGACATGGTCATACTAGCTCCATCGATAAGAGCGATGAGAAAACTTCTGGCAATATGCGAAGCTTACGTTGACAGTCATGGGCTGATGTACAATGCTAAAAAGTCATCCCTGCTGATATTTAAAGCAAATACTGGTCCCACTGTCATTCCATCCGTACGTCTCGGCGGGGCCAACCTGACAATTTGCAGCGAAATCAAATATTTGGGGCATGTCATCACCGATGACCTAAATGATAAAAAAGACATAGAACGTCAAAGAAGAGTACTGAGTGTGCGAGCTAACATGCTTGCAAGGAGATTCAACAAATGCAGTCCTCCGGTGAAGAAGCAACTTTTCCAAACATATTGTATGAGCTTCTACACTAGCGAGCTATGGACGACATACACACAAGGCGTCATGAACACACTCCGAGTACAGTACAACCACGCATACAGAGCCCTATTTGGCCTCCCCTGGCGATGCAGCGCCTCACAGATGTTCACCGAAGGAAGGGTGCATGGGTTCGCTGCTTTGATGCGCCACAGAATAGCCGGGACGAGTCAGCGCTACCAGAGATCGGACAACACTCTTGTCCAGGCCGTTGCCCAGTGGCAGGGAGCGCCTCTACACCGGAGATGGAGAATTTCACTCAAGCCACCATAAAGTCCTAATGTGCACATCAATGTATTGATTTTTTATTTATTATTTTTATTTTTATTTATTTCTTTATTAATTTTATTTTTATGTATTAACTTAAATGTCAACTTTTTTGGCAGGCAGAGCATTGCACACACCGCTCTGTCCAGCTGAAATAAACATTATTATTATTATTATATTTTTTGATATTCATAATGTACACCGATTCGTTATAAAGATTAATCAAAAGCATTAAGCTTCGCCCTAAAGTTAATTTTCCAGTGAAGAATAATTTAATGCCAAAAATATTGTTATATTGTTATCTTCGCAATCAATAGCTATTTTAGTAGATTTAGAATAATTAAAAATATATTTGTTATTTCTTATAGGCTGCAATAAGAGTAGATTGCCTTTCTTGCCATTCTACTAAAACATTCATTTGTTTTAAGCAGACGACAAAATCGTCTCGCTTTAGATCGGAGAAAGGGGATAACACCATTTTTATTGTTTTACAGTTATTCTTAAAACTATCAAGATACACATAATAAGATTTGTCCTTTGTAATAGGTTTTATGTTCAGCAATAATTAAGAAAAAGGTATTTGGGATATTTGGAATAGGTAAAACGACTACATGAAAAGGGTTATATACTTGAGATGTAAAGGAAAGATAATCTTAAGGGTGGTGTGTTAGTTTAGGTATTATCAACACTGGAAATTCAGCGCCCGGAGCAGACTGCTCCAATTGCGTCCGCATTGGGCCAGCCCTACGTCTAATTATTTTTTTATTACTTACCCGATATCGTAATGAATATCTTTCAACACCTTTAAAATGTATTTTGTGTACATGTTATTGTATTTTCGTGCAAGGTCAAATTAAATCCTATTCAGTTGTTGAAGTAAGAAAAAAATCCTGGGTTCGATTCCCAGTTGAGATGGTTACTTTTTATTTCTCTGTGTCGTGTTTCGTTTAGATTCATTTGTATTATCTTTTACTTCAATGATAAATCAATGCTCAATACATCGGTGGTACTGACCCTGTTTTGTGTTACTACTCTTTTAAAATATAATAATATTGGGCTAATGAATGAACGATGTTCGCTGAGTGCAGTTATATTGTCTATGGTCGCACTCGATTTTAAATGGCCTTGAGATTTCTCTTTCTATATGAGTAGCTTGTCTATGGAATAATTTTATTTTCCTATCTGGACCGTACGACCGTTTTATTTGTGGTTAAGTTTGTGACAAATTCTGCCCCTACAAAGAGCCCGAAGATATCGATCTAGAGCAGCGTTTCCCAATTTTTTTTCGCCCCGGAACCCATCGATCATACTTTTCTAGGCGGAACCCTATTTTTATAAGAAAAAGATAAACTTGTAGTTTGAATACTTTCATGTTTATTATGAAAAGAAAGATAAAAGTTTTGTGTAAAACTTAATTTAATGTGAAGGTGAAGAGTGTTATCTTTTTACATTTTTTGTTAAAATAGCATTGAAATCAGGCTTCATGTCAGACAGCTGAATACGAAGATCTGGAGCTGCATCCAGTCTATTTTTGTATTTTTTTTTTGTGTAAGCGTAAGCCGAAAAACCAGTTTCACATCGGTAATTGGTCACAAACGGTAACAAAACTGTGATAGCCTTCTCGAAGACTTCTGGATATTCGTTTTTAAGTCCAATCCAAAACTCATCCAGATAAGTTTTTTCTGAATTAAATTTTTGTTGTAAGGAAGAAGAACACATGATATCAATCAAAGCCTCGTTCTCTGTTGCTGTAAGAGTCGACGGTGTCCTGTGAACTAGGAATGGATTCTGTACCCAGTCAATGTCCTGCAGGTTTTTTTCAGGAAAATACTCTTCCAGAGATTTTTTGAGGGCCATCAAATGTTCGTAAATGCATTTTTCAACATCTGAGGTTACTTGCAACTCATTTTTTCCAGAAACTCGTTTAAAAGAGTAAAACATTGGTACTGTTTCTGTTCAACACATTCTATCCTGAAGACAAGTTTCTTTCTAAGAGATGAGATTTTGTCGTTTACTGTAAAAGTATTTGTGTTTCTTCCTTGCAATGACTTGCAAATTACATTCAGTTTATCAAATATGTCTGCCAAATACGCCAGTTTCATTAGCCATTGCTCGTCGTGCAATAGTTGAACAAGACCACTCAAAGATGAAGACAGAGATTCTTTGGAAAAAATACCACTAGTTCGTTGCGCAATTCAAACAATCTTGATAATACTTTTCCTTTGGAAAGCCATCTTACTTTCGTGTAAAGAAGAAGTGATTGATGCTGACTTCCTATATTTTCACACACTTTTTTAAAAAGTCTCAATTGGAGCGGACGTGATTTAACGTAATTCACAATTTGTACGGCTTGATCGAGAACTTTCTTTACCTCGTGTGGTATTTTTTTTACGACAAGGGCATGTCTGAGGGGCAAGGGCATGTCAAGGGCATGACGGCCGGCGTGGTCTAGTGGTATACGCTTTTGACTACAGATCCTAAGGTCGCGGGTTCGAACCCGGCGTGCGCAAATAAATTTTATTTGATTAATTTGTGTTATTTCACAATTAATTAATTTAAAATAATATATAGTATATTTGCGGCACGTTCCAGAGTGGAAGATACTCTCAGTATCGCCCTGGTGTAAGACCACCATTCAGAATTGAAACGTTGCTTGAAATGGCTTTAGCCGTGTTTGGTGACCAGATCTGAATAGCCAGGTACTTCCCCACCTTCCTCTTCCCCATCTCCCTCCCCTCCCCAATACCCTCAGCCTCACAACATACCCCAATTGGGGATGCCATAGTCTCACTGGCTCCAGACGGGAGCAGTTGGTACTCTTGTGCGGTATTACTGTAAAAAAAAAAAAAAATGTCTATGTAAAACGCAGTGACTGCTGCTGCATTTAGGTGCAACATTCTTAATTCTTGTTACAGTACCTTTTATTTTGCCAGTTAAAGCGGCAGCTCCATCGCTACATACATCGACACATTTGTTCCAATGAATGTTATGTACATTCATGTAATTATCAATGACTTTGAAAATTTCTTCTCCAGTGGTGTTGATCTCCAAAGGAGCACAAATAAACAAATCCTCTTCAATAGATCCCCCAAAGGGGTATCTTACGAAAACAAGCAGTATTGATAGTCCAGCGACATCTGTACTTTCGTCGAGTTGCATTGCAAACATTTCACTACTTTTCAATCTACAAATCAATTCATCTTCAATGTGGTCAGATATTTTATGGATTCGATCAGATTTGACATTATTGGAACTCTGAACTGCTGCAACTTTCTTCGCTGCGTTTTCGCCAAGTACACACTTGACAATTTCTGTCATACAGGGTTTTATTAAAGTCTCTGCAATCGTGTGTGGTTTACCAGCACGAGCAATCCTGTAACTTAACAGGAATGATGCTTCGGTGGCATTCTCGTTATCAGTTTTAACATATTTATGTAAAGCAACCACACTGGTTTTATGTGCATATTTGTATCTTTTGAAAAAGTCTAAGCTTTTGTCTTTTAATTGCGGGTGGTTGGTATTAAGATGTCTTTTTAGCTTTGCAGGTGCCAGAGAGCTATTACATATGATTTTGTTGCAGATATCGCATTGACCATCCAGATTCTCAAGCAACAAAGGACAAGTAAGATTCGTCATATTTTCTCTTTTTTGAAGTAGTGTTGTCCTGAGATTTCCCAGCCCTTTTAGTCGTTGGTGTATTTTGTCTATCCTGCTCAGGACAATATCCTTCAGTATTTAAGATATCCTGGAATGAAATAAAAAACATTAGTAATGTGACGGCAAGATGCAGTTTGGTGTTGGCTAAAAAGAACAGTCCCACCCCAAATCTTCCTTTGGCACAGTCTGGAATTTGACCCCTTTTTCGGACGTGATGCATTTATATCAAAATTAGATGGCATTTGCTGTTTAAAAGGCTAGAGTCGAACACGCATGCGTCAGTTATACTACATTAAAGTAATTTGTTAGGGTTGTCACGGTTGTCACCAATCAAAATATGTTCATGAACTGGGCCTAAATGATTACTATTGCTAGGTAAGTATAATTTACTTACGGATAAATCAACAGCTTCTTCTATTATTTGCTGACGATGAACTTAATGAACCACTTATGCCACTTTGTAAGCGCCCTGTTTGGAGCCAGCTATCCATTTCTTAATAAAGGCTGAAATAAAAAAATAACATGAATATGAATAAATCATTTTTATTTTTTTTGGCACTATCTGCAAAAGGTAACAAATAAAAAAAAATACTTACCTAAAACGGATATCGCAAGTACAAGATTATAAGAATAGGAATAACAATATCATATTTCAAACTAGAGAGTTTAGTTAAAAGACGAAATATAAATGACCTCTTAATGCTTTACAAAATTGTGAATAATCGTGTAGATAGTAACTTAGTCAATCAAATCAATTTTTACGCCAGGCCCAAATATACTAGAAATATGAACATATTTTGGACCGAAATTTTTGCCAATAACACTGGATATTTTAATCCTATGTCTAGAATGTCTCGATCATACAATGATCTTGCTAAAACACACACTATCATAGATATGTTTGCAAATTACATAACTTGTTTCAAGAAATATCTCCACGATTTCTGTACTTAGATTAAAAAAAATAAAATAAAAAGAAAAATAAATAAATAAAAAAATTGTTTAGTGGTTTAGAATTTTTTTTTTAATATGTACTCTTTAAATTTTTCTTCTTATTATGTGCTTCAATCTTTGTAATTAAGTTTTAAGTTTTGTATATAAATACTGTCATTGTTTTACATGTTTGCTTATGTGAATGTGCAAATGTGATTGCTGCAGACACATTAGTCAAGGGATACTTATAATTGTATTTTTTTTTATTTTGTAATCCATAATTCATGTTTTTATAAATATCCTGTTTGTGTCTCGAATAAATAAATAAATCACTGGAATGTCACCTTTGTAAGTTCACATGAATTGAAAAAGAACTAGAACACACACGTTCTCTAATGTCAGTCATAGACTCGACTGAGCTTGCGGCGGGCGATACGGGTCGCGGGTGGCGGGAGGAGGCGCCTGCGGTCAAGCGCGCTGGATCTAGCTCCCGTGCGCATTATTATTTTTGTTAAATACATACGTAAAATCCGGACGAAACGCGGAACCCTTGCGATGCTTCTACGAAACCCCAGGGTTCCGCGGAACACCTTTTGGGAAACGCTGATCTAGAGAATAGTTTATTTATGGTCACATGTCAGTCAGTTGATGTGAGTGGTTAATTTATGCAGTTAATGTTCGACGTCTCCGTCTCCTGTGCTTTCTTGTGGCCAGTAATAATCATTGCTCCGTCTTTCTAACGTAATTTCGTATGAACAATACAATTATGTTGTTAAGTTTGTGTCACTTGAGATTATTACAATAATATCCACATTCAAAGCTAGGTTTTTTTTAAATTTTAGAGCTCATACCTTTCTTTTGACGTTTCTTCAAGTGGGGAAGCCTGGAAGTGACCGCAACGCTTCGTCTTTATGTAAGTAGATTCTATTTATATTGACTCTTGTTTATCTTGAGAATATATCGCTTATTACTTGATCGATCAGATTTTACACAATTCGTGTTATAACATACTGAGCTACCCTACACCGAACATGTAAACGCGTGTCGCGACAGACGACAGTTTGCATTGACAGCATTTTCATATAAAATATTTGACAGCAATTACGGTTTATTTTTCATCCTTAAATTCATAAACCATTATTGTTTTTTTTTTTTTTTTTATTGTTATTAAGTTTAATTTGTAGAACTCCATTTTATTTTTATTTTTTTATATATACAATAATATTATTATTGGGTTTATAAAAACAGTTTATTTTTAAACAAGTTCTGCTGTGTAATTATTATTACGCGTGACAGCTGTTTCGCCCTCTAAAGGCATTATCAAACTGTCAGTTTGATAATGCCTTTAGAGGGCGAAACAGCTGTCACGCGTAATAATAATTACACAGCAGAACTTGTTTAAAAATAAACTGTTTTTATAAACCCAATAATAATATTATTGTATATATAAAAAAATAAAAAAAAAAAAAAAAAAAAAAAAAAAAAAACATTATTGTTTTCTATAACTTTAGGCAAACATTCTAAGTAAACCGAGGCTGTCTATAATATCATAAGTAATTGTTTTTAATATTTATGAAAGTTAAGTTGGAAATGAGTCTTACGTTTGTTAATTACTTTTTTCATATCTTAATTTATGGTTACACAATTTTCAACATAAATTGTGACAACCATTAACTAGGTCTACCTAGTTAATGATTGGTAGTTAATATATTTTAGATTTTTTTTAATACTTTTGCAAATTCCGTATTATGTTTTGAGTCGATTAGAGTTTTATTTTCATCTGAACATTATTTAAAATATATGTGTAGATAGGTTTTGTTACAGGTCTTGTTTATTTTCAGCTGATACAATTATCACAAATCAGGACGCTATCACATCAGTGCCATGGATCTTCCCAACCCAGAGACTGTTTCCATCAAGACTGAACCGTGGTCACAGGAAGAAGGCTCAGGTGAAATGACGTATACGGATATACAAATCGATCTTCAAGATGTGAAGAAGGAATGTTTGCAGTATGCTGAGAGTTTTCAGCCAACTAGTAAGATGCATGGAGTAAATCACAAATATGTTTTAGATCTTTACTTTTGATTTTAAATTCGTTCTTTTCCATCGTTTTTTATAGAATACCCTAGAAGAGATTGAAATCTATTTTGTACATACGATAACATAAAACATATTTCGAATACTGAGTACAAGAAAAAAATATTTGGTCTTTGTGCAACAAACGAAATTAAATATGTTAGTATTTAGCATTGTTATATACCTTTCCTTTATTTATTCCTACCCAAAAAATTATATCTTTTCCACCTACTTATCTTAAGTCGACTACAATCAATCTAGTAAATGTGTGAAAGTATTCAGTTGATACTCACAATTCACTCAAGACAATTTACAATTTTTACAATTTAATTCAAAACTCGCGTGTTTGGTGGTAAAGAATGGAATTTTAATGAACCAGGGCAATTAAAAAATCGAGAGAAGATATACTTTAAGTCGGCATTCCGGATTTTCCCCTCCTTTCTGCGTTGCGACAGTACCTCTTGCACGTCCTCAACAAAATATATGAACCTAATTCCACAATAAATAAAATTATAACCTATACGTTCACTAAATAATTAATCGTGTAACTATTCCTTTCTCTCGTGTCCGAGATAAATGAAGTACGTATGCAAAGTGAGTTAGTGGTGAATGTAAAGAAGTCCAAAGTTACGTTTTTTTTTTAAATTTTTTTTATAAATTTAATTTAGATTAAATTTGATAATATTATTATTAAGTTCTGCAAGTGTTTTAGTTTTTTATTATTGTGACAGCTGTTTCGGCTTACAAGGCCATTTTCAAACTGTGGTTAGTCCACATTGAGACGACGTATTTATACTATTTCAAATGTAAATTTTGAAGGTGTATACATTGATTTATTACTGGTTAAACCGATGACATGATCTATTGTTGGTTAAACCAGTCTATGTTTTCCCCTCAGTAAATGGTAATGAGTTCTTAATTATTTACTAATGACTTTATTGCTATGAATTATTTGGGTGCATTATACTGCTTGGGTTTTGTGAAAATACTGAGAAGTGGTGAGTAAATTATTTTCCGTACTTAATTAATTAGTGTTAAATTTGGGTCATTCGTTCGTTTATTGATTTTTAATTGTTCAAGTAAATTTAATCTAATGCCCTTTTTTTCTATATGCAATGGTTTAGGACCCTTGTTGTTAAGTGGGGTATGATTATTCACCAAGAGATGTTCTGCGAATTTTGAGGATGTGTTTTTATTATTATAACATCGTATATGTTCTTTGAATCTAGTTGAGAATGCCCTCCCCGTTTGTCCGATGTAAGTGGCTTTACAATCGGCGTGGTCACATTTTAATTCATATATGCCACTGTTATTGAGTATAGGGATTTTACTTTTAGAGTTTTTAAGGCTTGTGCCTAAATTATTGTTTGTTCGAAAAGCTATATTTAAACCACATTTTTTAATTTCTTTTGCAATTTTTTCAGATATTGGGCCGAGGAATTCGAGACATGCAAATTTTTCTATATTTTTGTTATTTACCGGATATATTAAATTGATTTTATTTTTATATTTCTTATTTTTTATTATTTTTTCAATGTTATTTGCCTCATAGCCGTTTTTAATCGCGATCGTTTTTATCGTTTCCTTTTCTTTTACATAAGCTTTATTAATTACCATTTACTGAGGGGAAAACATAGACTGGTTTAACCAACAATAGATCATGTCATCGGTTTAACCAGTAATAAATCAATGTATACACCTTCAAAATTTACATTTGAAATAGTATAAATACGTCGTCTCAATGTGGACTAACCACAGTTTGAAAATGGCCTTGTAAGCCGAAACAGCTGTCACAATAATAAAAAACTAAAACACTTGCAGAACTTAATAATAATATTATCAAATTTAATCTAAATTAAATTTATAAAAAAAATTAAATGGAGTTCTACGAATTAAACACAAAAACAATAAACAAAGTTACGGTGTTTGAAAAGGAGAGTTGGAAAACAGTGTGCAATATAGTTGTGAATTATATTTTTTTTGAGCAAGTGGATAAGTTTGGAGGACTGAACGTGGTCGGCACTAATTGAAAAATATCCAAAATGGCGCAGCCAGTAGTTTATAATGCAGTGCTGATACCAACCCTGATGTATGGAAGTGAGGCATGGAACTGGCAGAGGAAGGATGAAGTAGACTAAATGCTCTAGAGTTGAGATCGCTGAGGCGCATGTGTGTTGAAACTTTGCAGTCAGCCTTACCAAGTGACTATTACACTCACAGTAACATAGTTAAGATTCAGAACGGGATTCTTAGATGATTTGGGCATGGACAGCGGATGAACTAAGAAATGAGTATAAGGTAAATATATGACGTGGAAGTGAATTGTAGAAGTCGGTAACGTCCGAGGAAGGCATGGCATGATGAAGCGAGCACAATATTTTATATAGCTTGCGAGGAAGTGTTTGTATTTTGAAGCTCTTGGTCTGAAACAAGAATTTTCAATTGTACTAATAACACGGCATGCCCTCGAAAGAAGGGAATTATTTCCTCAGCTAGCTTCTGCAGATGATTCCATAACTAAATATATTCGGAAAATGAAACGCTCTGTTAATTATAATAGGCTGATTATTAATACTGTAATAATATGTATATTAAACATTTAATATCACCGACCAACGACGATTTTTTTTTATATTAGCACTTCTTTGCATATATTATCAAAGTATTATTGTTTTGTTATTTCAGGTACTATAAATGTAGAGAATGAACCGATCACGGCAAAACCAAGATCTCAAGAAGAAGATGGAGGTGGAATTCCTTATACGATGATAGACATAGACCTGCCGGATATTATAAAGGATTGCTTAGAGCGCACTGAAAGAGCTGCAGGTAAAATGTATCTGTATTTGTCTGAACTTTTTTCATTCATTTTCTCATTTTGGTATAGAATCTACGTGAGCTTTCTCTGCCATTTTTTTCAGAAATGATAACGGACCTGAAGACAAATCCAGGAGAAAAACCTCAGTCATGTACACACTGTAACTACTCATGCTCACGCAAATCACAATTAACAGTGCACTTACGCACCCATACTGGAGAAAGACCTCATTCATGTCCGCATTGTCACTACTCCTGCTCAATAAAATCATCTTTAAAATCGCACTTACGCACCCATTCTAAGGAAAAACTTTATTCATGTTCTCATTGTCACTACTCCTGTTCACGCAAGTCAAATTTAATAGTGCACTTACGCAACCATACTGGAGAAAAAACATTTTTCGCGTTCCCATTTTAATTACTCTTGTTAAGTCAAATTAAGTTGTAAATACTCATTTTCAGACAACCTCGCACTTAATCACCCATACCGGAGAAAATCCTTTTTTATGATCCCATAGTCATTACTCCAGCTCAAGCAGTTCAGCGTTAACAGGGCATTGTTATTACTCGTGCTCTGAAAAAACATGTTTAACCCTGCAGTTACGCACCCATACTGGAGAAAAACCTTAATCATGTTTCTATTGTAACAACTAATGTTCAAACAAATTTAGTTTAACACGGCACTTATAGACTCATACTTGAGAAAAACCTTTCGTGTTCACCAAAGCGAAAAGCATTGTTTAAAAAATTTACATTACCTAAAAAATAAACATTCGTTTGATTTTATTGAAACCAAACTTTTTGACCTTTTAACTTATATCACAACTGTCCCCCTCTGCCACTTTCGTTTGTCCGACGCCGGCCCGCGTGTCACAATACCTTCCCACCAGGGGGGTATAACCAAAACCTCATAGATCAGAACAGGTTGTGATCTAGAAGGTTTTTATGTAACTCCTATCGACGTCACACTGTTTCCCAACTCTATCCATCAATGAAAAACTTTGAAAGTCTATCTAATAAACTTTCAGAGTTTTTCATTGGTGCATTGCATAATAAGTAGGGTCCGAATGAGAATTGTAATGTCTATAAATTAGCATATCTATGGTTTTTTAGGACCAATTTGTTTTATAGGCTGCCTTTACACTTGTAAGTTTTTTCCTGTAAGTTGCTCACGTAAGCGACTTACGACAAATTTACCAATGTAAACGACACCATAAGTCACTTACCGTAATTTATACCAAGTCACAGAAGTTTTTTTTACCTAAGTTTTTGACAGGTCTAATCGCTCACGCGGGAATTTACGGCTCTCTCACAGCTTATCAAATAAGATTGATAAGTTGAGATGCTTACCATAACCACTGGAACGATTTCGGTCGAAAAATCGACCACTTTTATTTTTCTGCGATTGATATCGGTCCAAAAATGGACCGATTTTTCTACCATTCGTAAAATATTTATTGTAATTATTTAAAACGCTTCCTTGGCCAGCTACTTGTTTTATCGAATAGCTGATAATATATTCTCTTTGTCTATGAACTTATCCGTTGTCTTTGAAGTGATATTTAACGAGTTTTCGCGGTTTTATAAGGCGTCCTGTCAAAAAACAAAACCATAAATTTTTAACATTCACGAAATTTTGGACTCTTCCTAAAATGCCGTAAGTAATTAATTTATTGGGTTTTTAACGCATAATTATATATTTGTGTTATTGTGATTGACTTATCTATCTTTGAAATGCGTTTTTAATTAGTTTGTTTCTAATATATTGTTTTGGTTGAAGTTTTTGTGTAAGAATACGTCAACTGAAGACGTCATCTGTTTTTGATTTACAATAATGTCTTATATACTGCACTCGCGCATTTGAAATATAGATATTCCATCACAGTGATTCAAAACAAAGAGATATATATAAGTTTTATTTGAATTGGTTCATTATTAATACAGATATTTGTTAACCAATTATTTTAAGTCATATGTCAAAAAGTTGACTCTTTTTTACATGTAAAATGGTGTAAAGCCTTCGTCACACAATAAAAATTTAGTAATTTAGTTGTATAATTAATTAATTTCTTCACTTTTACCAAATTTGTGCAGAAACAAATGTCGTCCAGGGAAAGGGAGCACTCCACGACCCAATAATTATTTTCAAATTTTATATTAGTGCAATATTTAACAAAATTTAAACATTTAAGTACTTACATTAAGTGTTTTCAATTTAAAATATATAGAGTGGTGCTGACTGCAAGAGGAGGCAGAGGAAGAGGGAGAGGTGGGGTACGAGCTGGTGCCAGACTACCTGCACGTGGACGTCAACGCAGAGCTGCAATTGCAGCCTCGTCTGGAGTGTTAGTATTTTTTAATGTTTTTTTATGAAAGTACTTTGCTGTGGCCGTTGAACTCATCATATATTTGTATTTATTTAAACAGCGACCCTGCTTTGCTACTGGTGCGAGAGGATCGCGTCAAGGCCCTAAAGGCTGTTAGGGCCCTGCCTGCTTCCTTCCGGCTAGAGCTGGAAAGCCGAAAATTCAAGAAGCAGGCGGCGCGCATTTTGCTCCCTACCGCACCTCCAAGAAAAACTAAACAAAAGTAAGCAATCGTATTTAGATGCTTGATACAATATTATTGTTTTTTCCTGACAGCGTTCCACTCTTACAGTGATAGTTGGTAAGATCAGCGCTCTGTGCATTTGGCACATTCAGTGCATATTTTACAGAGTTCTAATTTTATTGTTTATTTACATACTGTACTTACTGTTTCACACGTGAATGAGAACAATTTATATGATTTATGTAAATGTTTTCAGAATTCCATCTCCGGAGAGAACAACGTGTCCCTTTTCACAAGGGACGCCTTCACCGTTGCCACGACCCGTACCACCACCGTGGATGTCCACTCCCGCACAGATCCAATCAACGGCTCCCAATGCACCAATTATGCCTATCCGTGCAGCATCTCCCGAGCCGTTACCTGGGACATCGCGGAGTGGGGAACTCTTCTCTCCGGAGGCCCGCTATCACAGCGAGCTGTGGGTGGACGTGCCATTCTACCAAGAATTATCGGCGTTTGGGAACGGTGAGTTTATTTTTTAAAATGTCATACCAGGGGCTCAATATAAAATCAATTATCTATATTTTATATTGATATCTTTAGCACAGTTTCACTGTTGGTATATTGGCAGGAAATAAGCATAGTACTTAAAAATTCCACATAACAAACATACAAAATGTATTGTTGTTATGACGTGGATGCATCATTACACATCTTTTTTTTTCTGTAACGGGTATTGCAGAGTGAGAAATAAGACATGCCGAACTTCTTTGCGAGGATTACATTTGATTCACCGGCTTCTAAACGGTGTAATACAGCATTTTTTTCTTAAATTGAAAAAACACTTTCGCTTCACGGGACTCATTGTGTCGAGCTTCCTAGTCAAAAGCGAGGCTGTATTGGTAGGTGGGTTTTGTAACCGGACAAATTATCATTAAAATAGGTCGCTTTACGTAGTTGGTCACTTTAAACGGATACGTTTTCCTACTAAAAGTTATGAAACCTTACTAGAGTTTACATTATCGTCACTTAAAACAGTAGACCGTTAAATGCAAAGTCATTATATCCAAATTCTACTGTAAATTTGTGTTTTCTTTTATTTCAGAGTCAGACATGGGCAGTAACGTGGACGAGGCAGCTGTACTAGAAGAGTCTGTACTTGGAAACCGTGAGTTATAAAACTAACTAACTTACCTTCACGCCATTTCGGTAGGCAGAGAGGATGAACCACCATGCAACTCGATCTTGGCACACACACTCTTTTCTTCATTCCATACCTACCTGACTGTGCTATTCTGACTCCTGACATAGCCCGCCTCAAGTATTTGATTAACTTTTTATTTATTTTTTTATATGAATACCTCACAAGAGCCTCATCTGGAGCCAGTGAGACTATGGCATCCTCAATCGGGGTATGTTGTGAGGCTGAAGGTAGCGGGGAGGGGAAGGAGGTGTGGAAGAGGGAGGTGGAAAAGTACCTGGCTATTCAGAACTGGTCACCAAACACGGCTAAAACCATTTCAAGCAACGTTTCAATTCTGAATGGGGTCTTACACCAGGGCGATACTATGGGTATCTTCCACTCTGGAACGTGCCGCAAATATAATATATATTATTTTAAATGAATTTTGTGTGAAAATAACACTAATTATTCAAATATAATTTATTTGATTTGATCCCGCGACCATCGTATTGCGAGTCATAAGCCGTACCAGAGGCAGTGGGTTATCGTAATATAGACACATTAAATTAATTTGGGTTTTCTGTTGTTTCAGAAATGGACAGATCGAGCGACGAGGATGACGAAGCGAGTGACGTCGACCACGAAGAGAGCGATGAGGATACCTTCTGCATGCCACCAATACCTTATCATAATATTATCAACGTTTCACCTAACTCCGCTATGGCCATAGACTTTAGTAGACAAGACCAGGTAGATAGTGAGGCAATGCGTTCGATTCTGCCGCCTGAAGGTTACTCTTTCGATTGGTCTAAAGATATCTTACGTTTTACTGGGATAAGGGAGACTTTCACAGGCACGCCGGGACCAACTTTCAATACCGACGAAATGGGCAAACCTGTGGATGCCTTTCTTAAAATCTTTGATGCAGATTTCGTTGAACTGATCGCGAGAGAGACCAACAGGTATGCAGATCAATGGATTGCGAAAAAACAATTTAAGCGTCATGCGCGTACCAATAAATGGGCTCCCACGAATAAAGAGGAAATGTATGTATTCTTGGCAATTTTAATGTATCAAGGTATTAGTCCCCTTCCTGTTGAAAAAGACTACTTCTATTCAAAAAAACTCACCGCCATGCCTTATTTCAGCCGAGCCATGGATTATAATCGTTTTCTTCTAATTAAAAAGTTCCTTCACTTCACCAACAATGAAAGTCTTTCTTCTGATGCACCATTATCTGTGCGAAGGTTACAAAAGATTCAACCCGTCTTGGACCACCTCTCAAATAAGTTTGAGACTTTATACCTGCCCGAGCAAGACATCTCTCTGGATGAATCCTTACTCTGCTATAAAGGCCGTTTGGGATTCGTCCAGATGATCAAAACCAAAGCGGCCAGTGCGGGTATAAAGTCTTACGAGCTTTGTGAGTCCAAGTCTGGCTATCTTTGGAAATTCCAAATTTATACGGGGAAGACCATTTCCAGACAGGCTGAATCGACAAATCCAGACCAGGAAGATATGACGGAAGACATAACGGAAGATATGACGGACGACATGACACAGGCCAACTTTTTGGGTGCTCACAATATCTGCCCAGTTGGGGCCACTGCAAAGATAGTATACGACCTGGCCAGCCCTCTGTTTAACAAGGGGTATACATTAATAATGGACAATTTTTATAATAGTCCATTATTGGCACGATGCCTCAAAAGAAATGGGATGGACTGCATGGGCACATTGCGGTTAAACCGAGAATTTGTGCCCTCTGCATTTAAGTCCCATCTCCGGTCCAAACTGAGGGAAGGTGAGGTTGTATACTCGAACTGCGGGGACCTCAATGTAATGGTTTGGTTGGACAAAAACCTGGTAAGTATGTTGTCCACCTACCATAAGGCAGAAATCGGGGCAGTTGAAAAGTTTGGTACCTGGACTTACAAACCTCAACTCGTACTAGACTATAACAAGGTAATGGGGGGGGTTGACCGAAAAGATCAGCTTTTGTCAGGCTTCCCCATTGAACGACAGCGAAACCTGGTCTGGTACAAGAAGCTTTTCAGGAGACTACTAAGCGTTTCGGTGCAGAATGCGTATATATTGTACGGCTCAAAGCTCCGCAAGGAAAATAAACGCATTTTGTACCGAAACTTCAGGAGTGAGGTTGCGGATGAACTCCTTCTGCTGTTCTGTCGTAGTCAAATTGACACGACTGTGCGGACCATTGGCCTAATAGCTGAAGGAAAGACTCTGCGACCTATCCTGAAAGGCAACCACTTCGTGGTCCGTAGCGGGAAAAAGGTGAAATGTGCCTGGTGCAACATAAATAACATTTTCAAAAGGACCCTTACAAAGTGTGATGTGTGTGATGTGGCATTATGCTATGATTGCATGAAGCCATATCACACTACAATATAGATTTGCTGAGGGTTTTTTTTTATTTCATTTTTTTCTTTTTTGGTTTTTTAGTTATGAAATTCTAATTTATAAATTTAATTAAATTTGTTTGAACATCAATTATGATGGCCTGGATGGCTGGACTTATAATCATTTCTTTCCGCATACTCACGTCTCATGTTATGTTGTCCTCAAAGGTTCTATATGATAAGGTTCGGTGGACATTTAATATGTATATTTCAATTCTGATCATTGAAATATGCATGTTAACAAATGCACAGGTTTTCTCATTTTTCCCTGTTTATTGTACACATTAAATAACTCGTTTTATTTTTATGTCTTAATTATATTTTGTCAATTTTTCTGTAAAGATGCTTTTCCAGATCTAGTCACTGAACATAACTAAGCCAATTCAAGCAATGTTCAATTCTGAATGGTGGTCCCTCACCAGAGCGATACTCAGAATCTCACTCTATAGCGAGGCACAATGATATTATTATGTATTGATTTTCTTAAATTATGAATAAACCAATAAACTGAATACATTTTTATTATGACAAAAGGTGTAAACAATGTTTAAATCAATATACTGCTCTTTCATTGTAACCATACAACTGTAATATTGATTTTAAAGGATATTAGGGCTTAATAAATAAATCAATTATTGGTTCCATCAATTATTTTCCCTCCCCCATTTTTTTTCGATACCTTTGCGTTTAGATATAAAATTATCACTATGATTTTATTTGAAATTCTACGGTCATACAAAGGTTTGATATATATATACAAATTTATCATCATTTTACATATTCCGATTTACCCTATGTAGATTGACCTTAAGGTAGCTGTCAGAAGTGATTTTTGGTCAAATATTGGTGAATTTCATCAACTTTCAAAGTATCCCCCTGAAATATTGGCAATGTTTATATCTATGATATATATCTCACTTTAAGCCTTATTTCCTCGTTTTGCACGTAATATAAAAACATGGTTACAAATCTCCAGTTCTAATTTACAATTATTTAAAAAGTAGCACCATGATTTTGACATCGTGAAATAGGCTCTCTGTATAATTCATCAAATGAATAAAATAAAGCCAACACGGCGACTATGCTTATTAATAATTGTAGACAGTTAATGTATCTTCCTAACGTTATACCAGTTTTTGTGGTAAATTTATTATATAATATAATACAGTGATTTCAATTTTGACGCGTCACGCACTCAAATTTTACAAAATTATTTTCTGACCAAACTTTTGAAGAGATCTTAACATGCAAAAAAATATTTTTCTATTACATTCTTGCATCTGTGATTATCAAACAGGCCATAGAGAACATAAAAACGTAGAAAATATTCAATAAAGATTTTTAAAACTGCCACTGGCGGCAATTTCAAATCACAAAAACGCAAATTTCGCGCATTTATAAAGTTTAAGATTTTTTAATAATTTATCTATCAATTCTAAAAATATAGAATAATTATTAAAATATAGGTGAATTCATTGGCTGTATAGCACTATAATCAGTTTTATGTTTCCGTATTAAAATTCGGAGGTTTGATTTTTTTAATGTTGGCGGAAAATATTCAAAATCGTCGCCAAAAAACCGCGAGCAATCGGAGAAAAAAGTTTTTTGACGCGCGATCGTTCGAGTGGATAAGTTTTGACGTCACTGTCGGTATGGTAAAACAGAAATCTGCAACACTGACAGTAAGATTCGGTCTTTCCGCCGTTGCTCCTCGGGACTTGTTTATTTGTCGCCATGAACAGCTTTGACATGACATGACATTGTGTTAATGATAAATAATGTTTTGTTAGTCTCCATAGATTATTGCAGTGTATTATTTCATAAAGCTGTTCATGGCGACAAGTAAACAAGGGGTAAAATTCGGTTTATGGGAGTCACTCGAATAACCGAAATTGAACTTGATTTAGACTAATTTAGGGCTGGGGAATCCGAATCTGTAAGAATTAGGTGGGGGTCGGCACTATTAACTGAGTTATAGGGTTTTGAAATTTCGTACGCGATACATAGAAACCATGTTTTATTCATCAATTATGACATAAGAAAATCAAATTAATGACTTTTAATTAATTACTTTGACATTTCAGAAGTGCCAACCAAAAAATAAAAAGTGTTGCCATATAATAATAATATTTTTTTACAAAATAGGTTAGGTTTTTAGTTTGGGTTAGAGTAGGCAGAAGAACATGGGAAAAAGGTATTAGAATTAAATCACAAACCAGTCTATACAAACCTAGCGTAGACCACAAACTACTTGAAAACTGGGATATAACTCTAAAGGGGACGCGAGCAGGCGTTATTAAAGGGGCATTTTTTTGTAACAGGAAATACCATGGAAAAAAGGTATTAGAATTAAATCACAAACCAGTCTATACAAACCTAGCGTAGCCCACAAACTATTTGAAAACTGGGATGTAACTCTAAAGGGGACGCGAGCAGGCGTTATTAAAGGGGCAATTTTTTGCAACAGGAAATAACATGGAAAAAAGGTATTAGAATCAAATCACAAACCAGTCTATACAAACCTAGCGTAGCCCACAAACTACTTGAAAACTGGGATATAACTCTAAAGGGGACGCGAGTGGGCGTTATTAAAGGGTCATTTTTTTTGTTATTGAAAATCACAGTTAGGTTAGGTTATATATATATATAAATTTAATATTTACAAGATTTTAAATAATAAACTACAAATCTGGCAAATGATATTTAATTTTCTGAATTTTCCATGCATTGATATTATTATTATATGGCAACACTTTTTATTTTATGGTTGGCACTTCTGAAATGTCAAAGTAATTAATTAAAAGTCATTAATTTGATTTTCTTATGTCATAATTGATAAATAAAACATGGTTTCTATGTATCGCGTACGAAATTTCAAAACCCTATAACTCAGTTAATAGTGCCGACCCCCACCTAATTCTTACAGATTCGGATTCCCCAGCCCTAAATTAGTCTAAATCAAGTTCAATTTCGGTTATTCGAGTGACTCCCATTAACCGATTTTTTTCCTAAACAAGTCCCGAGGAGCAAAGGCGGAAAGACCGAATCTTACTGTCAGTGAGTGTCAGTGTTGCAGATTTTTGTTTTACCATCCCGACAGTGATGTCAAAACTTACTGTAAGCGTCTCAACTTATCAACTTATCATCCGAATACCTTATTTCCCGATGTCACCACGAGTTTTAGATACCACGTAAGTTATTTTTATACCTTTTTAACAATATAATGACGGATGCAGAATTATATGTATTCCTTATTAAATTGACTGCATAGCTTAGGAAATTAGTCGTGTGTTATCATCGCTGATATTAAAAGTCTATCAATGATAATTTTTTATTTAAAAAAAAACATTGTCTATTTTTTTAATTAAAAATTTACAAGTTTTGTGAATATGAAATTCTAATGATTTTAATGACGTTAAAGTGTTGCTTTTCGCCGACGATCTAAAGCTATTTAAATTTATGATAACTATATTTAATCGATGTTCAAATCAAAATGTTGGTGCACACTTAATAAACCTTTTCTTAACACTAGGTGACGTGTACCCGGCGTTGCTGAGGGTTATAATATTAGAAGATAGATAAGATATACCATGACGGACTTTTCTGTAGACCTTTTCAAGATATCGGTACTATTCCATTGCTTTGATGTATATCATAAGGTTTAGCCAGTTTTAGCAATGTGAGCGCCAGAACATATTTTCTTTACGACTTGAATAAAAAACATCGTCTTTTCTCTACTTTCTACAAATAAATATGAATGCATCATGTACTAAACCTTTTGGGGAAAAAAATATCTAAATGATAGTGAAATCACTATCAAAATAACGGCTTTTAGCGTGGTTTAGAAGAACCAAGTGCAAAAACATTCACGGTTAGCGACTTTTAGAGATTAGTAAACTCCATGTAATAAGATTATTCAGAATCAATAGGACATTAATGATGTTTCCCTCTCTTCTGTAAATGAGCTTAATGATTTTACCATTATTTTTTATTCCAATTTTTTTTTTTTTTTTTATTTCTTGCTAGGGCAATCCCGATGAGTTACAAAACTCATTTTAGGACGGGAGGAAATTACAATACATAAGTCGGAACAGAATGCAAAAGAAGAATCATACATAATTTCACTTTCTTTCTCACATTAATACAGTAACATATGAAGGATGCTGAAAATGCTTTCCTTTATTCTCCGTAATGGCGGACTTAAAATAATATATCAACATTAAGAATCTTATATTCTTCCTCGCTTCGAAGTCAAGTCGAATATAATACTTTTATCTAATATACTTATAATACTTTTAAAGATATATTAAATATAAACTCGGTCTATCTACAAAAACAATTACCACCACCTGATTAAAAAAATTAAATAAATTAAACTGTCAAATAGACTTTTATTTTTAAAATGATTTATGGAATTATAGACAGTCCTGATTTACTGAGCCTAATTGCCTTCAACAAAGCAACTAGCACTACTCGATCGAAAATTATTTTTAGTTGCAACAACGACATCAGGAACGAGTCATTTAGATTCGGTTGTACTTAGATTGAATGCAGTTGAAGGCCTTTTCTGCCACTTCTGTTGATGCTGATTGATGGTTGTGATTAGGCTATGGATTGAATGAAGACGTGCTTCATCTCTGCTTTATTCTGGCGCCTTGCGTTATCCTTACAGGGCCGACTGATGGAGGTAGACACCTGATTTTGTTGTCGGTCACTCACTGTACTAGACGGAATGTCTGTAAATTAGAGCTGCCGGTTTAAGGCCGTTTCTGCAACTTCTGTTGATGCTGATTGATGGTTGTGATTAGGCTATGGATTGAATGAAGACGTGCTTCATCTCTGCTTTATTCTGGCGCCTTGCGTTATCCTTACAGGGCCGACTGATGGAGGTAGACACCTGATTTTGTTGTCGGTCACTCACTGTACTAGACGGAATGTCTGTAAATTAGAGCTGCCGGTTTAAGGCCGTTTCTGCCACTTCTGTTGATGCTGATTGATGGTTGTGATTAGGCTATGGATTGAATGAAGACGTGCTTCATCTCTGCTTTATTCTGGCGCCTTGCGTTATCCTCACAGGGCCGACTGATGGAGGTAGACACCTGATTTTGTTGTCGGTCACTCACTGTACTAGACGGAATGTCTGTAAATTAGAGCAGCCGGTTTAAGGCCGTTTCTGCCACTTCTGTTGATGCTGATTGATGGTTGTGATTAGGCTATGGATTGAATGAAGACGTGCTTCATCTCTGCTTTATTCTGGCGCCTTGCGTTATCCTTACAGGGCCGACTGATGGCGGTAGACACCTGATTTTTTTCTGGAAAATGCGTGTTATTTTTTTGAAATTAGCGCCCGACCGAAAAATGGCGGACGGGCACTCGCTATTCAAAATATTGCTATTTCATTTTTGAATCCCTCAAAGATTGTTCTCAAAGACCTTCTTCTTCTCCCATAGAAATGTAATGCTGCAGGAGAATAAAAAAGCACGACCAATTCGTTCCCTGGCAAAAATCTTGGAGTTACACTTGCCGTCGACCTTCATGGACAACTACGTAACAAACACGTTTAAAAAGCTAGGGAATCCTTCAACGCTTTACATCTCCTACTTCACGTCAATGCACAAACTTCAATTTAAAACAACTCATCTACAAAAAATCACAAATTAGCCCAATTATGACATACGCTTCAACAATATGGGGGTAGGAAACACAAAGCATATTGTAACATTCCAGAATGTGACACTTAGAAGTTATACCAAATGCCTTTGGTTTGTCTAAAATAGCATTATTAAATTCAGACACGAAAATCCCTCCCCTAAAAAGGCATATTGTAGAATCAGCCAAATCGTTCTACTCCAATCTTTCTGTGCACCTTCAAGTCTGAGCATAGCATGCTTCAAGCTCCGACAACAATCCCACCCACCCGTTCCCAGTCTCCACAAAATTCTCCCCTTAATGTGCAATAAAATATACAAAAAATGCAGTATTACAAATCAAATCAAGACTACTGAAAAAGCATTTTACTCTCACTAAAACTCAAATACCTACCGACAATGAAAAAAAAACCTATTCAAGCCATATAAGTTTTTCATAAAGCAGCCCACACATCGAGTAGAACAAAACCACCCAAAAGTACTCATCAAACTTTGGTTTGTTCTCCGAAACTCGTATTGAACAATAAGATACTGATTGATTTGTATTTTTTTGCTGGCGCCGTGCTTTCGGTCGCTTAAAATGATAATCTTAGAATAATTCGGCAGGCCTTCTTTTACATTGTTTACTCTTAGAATTTACTTGTTCGTGTCAATGGTGAACATAAATAACATTTCGATGCAAAGTTCTATTTATAATCGTTCGAATACCCAACAATTATAAATAACACTTTGTTTCAACTTAATTACTACAAGAAATAACTATTTTTATCGTGGGAGATGGTAAAAGATCCATTAAAGTTCCAGGGTTTGCTCTTTAGTAGGGATGTCACATTACTGCTGATAGCTTATAAGCTTGTAAACTGTTTATTAACAATACCAGACATTCTTGCGAAATATGATACTATGTTCCGGATAATTTCACGTGAGGCCGCCAACACAGGCTTTTGATTCTTCCCACGTGCGGAATAACTTACCAAGGGTGATGTTCTTGGGAAGACTAACTAGGTTTATTAACTGCCTCGCAGGGAGTGTGGATATTTTTCGCATGTCCTTCAACGCATTCAAGCACGAAGTATTGTTGAATTTTGAACAGTGTGTACCTACGTATAACCTTATTTCACACATGTATGTAAATATTTTTTATGCCAAATAATTTTATGATAAACTTTCGAATTCCGCTGCACCGAGCCACCGCCCCGGGAACCATTTATTGGATAACCAACAACCCTGCCATAGGTCACTCCGAGTGGTTTGATACGTTTGGTGACTTAACTGGGGTGCCCAGGCTCGTAGGGTGAGGTTTGTCTAGGTCTTGGCGGTAAATGCGTTTGCCTACCTCTTGCATGGTGGGCTGGATATAGATTACTCAATGATACAGTCCCTGAGGGATTTTTTTCATCAGAGCCCCCTGTGTGGAACAAATATAAAAAATGGGTCGTTACAGTGATTGGCAAAGAGTCATATAAATCTTTTTTTTTTACTAAGCACATTCCTGATGGTGTGCTGGCATTGAGCCGACAGAGGAATGATGTAAGTAGACCGAACGCTGTAAAAATTAGATCCCCGTGTGTATGTACGACCGTGATACAAATAATAATGTGAAGTTCCGGAAATACGACAAAGCTGATGTGAGCACAGCGAAAAGATTGAGAAACGGACGCTTCGATGGTTTGGACATGTAGAGCGGATTAACGGAGAGGAAGTGAATGATATAAGAAGTCAGGGACATTCGAGGAAGACAGTATGGCACATTAAGTGAATCAAAAACTTGCGTTGGG
Source organism: Hesperophylax magnus (assembly GCA_026573805.1). Taxonomy (NCBI): domain Eukaryota; kingdom Metazoa; phylum Arthropoda; class Insecta; order Trichoptera; family Limnephilidae; genus Hesperophylax; species Hesperophylax magnus. The sequence goes on along the minus strand of JAIUSX010000171.1, from coordinate 152,746 downwards.
ACATGGGACATGTCAAGAGTCAAAATACCAGAAGGGTATATTACATGCAGAAATGTGCAAAATGGGTACCTTTGATTTATATATTCTATACATTTGAAATGCAAAATGGAAATGGGTCAAAACTTTTCCATTTGAAAATGCAAAATGCAAAATGGTTTTTAGAAAAGCATTTCAAATGCAAAATACCTATTTTACAAGCAATAATTGTTCGCCTGAAACACTCATCCACATTGAAAAATCTCCTGATAAAAGATACATGACGCCAACGGGACTCGAACCCGTGTCCCTTCGATTTCCGGTCGACAGCTCTGACCACTGAGCTATGGCGGCTTATCTCTTACCCGCGAAATTATTCAATATATACTAGTGTTTCATTCAACAATTACTGCTTGTTACGAGTGATGAGTGTTTCAGGCGAACAATTATTGCTTGTAAAATAATTGTTACCCTTTGTGCTATGCATAAAAAAATCTTGTCTTAAAAACATTAGTTTACCAAAAAAATAATAAGCAAAATACCTATTTTCAAAATGTATTGAAAATGCAAAATGGTTTCTCAGGTCAAACAATTAACATAATTATAGAATTTTTAAACAATTTTGTCATTTAATAATGGAAATCAATGTAGAACAAACATATTACATGATGGTAAATCCAAAAACACCACGACTACAGATTATGAAACCACAAAAAATTTGCGCGGGACTAATGTTGCCAACGTAAAAACATAGAAACTGCTATCTAACATTTAATATTACAGCGTCATGGCCCCTGTTCATTATTTGAATCAGTATTTTTTGTAATGGTATCACTCAATTGCCAGGGCTCCTACCAGGGAGCAACTTGACAAATGTAAATTATCTCTCATGGCGAGGTTGAGGACCGACTGATATTTGGGGCTTATGAAAAAAAGATGAGTGGAGATAGTAGGAAGAATGTTGCAAAAAAGCATTTAAAATGGAAAATGCATTGAGAAAAGCATTTAAAATGCAAAATGGTTTTTAAAAAAGCATTTAAAATGCAAAATGGAAAATACCCTTTTTGCATTTCCATTTGAAATGGATTTATTTGAAATAAAGCACATCTCTGGTTATATGAGACGATGCACGATGTGAATGAAGCTAGGAGTGTGTGCCAAAACAGAGCTGTGTGGCAGTTCAAACTCTCTGCCTACCCCTGCGACATTTGGCGAGATGGTTATTTAGTTAGTTAACCAATTAATAATCAAATATTTTTAACGTTTTAGAATCTGGAGATAACAAAAGCTAAATTCTTTTCCCGCGCCATTTACAGTCCCATAGAAAAAATCCACAGCCATTCAAAGATATAAAACGGAGCCTTCTTTGATGCCAGTGAACAATTTTAATACAATCTGATACTTATTAATTACAAGAAAACGATTTCATATAAAAAGGGTCTAAAACTTATTTTATATAATAATAAAACAATAGGTTCTCACACAGATTCTTTGCTTGCATATAGTATTCTTCAACTTGTCCAGTGAAATTTTATAAAGTTAATATAAAATGTAATACAAATAAAATGGAATTATTTCATAGATTTATTCAAATTTGTAAAATCTATGTGTCATGTTGTTTCTTTTTGCTAATAACTATAGGTAAGCGTAAACAAGACAAAGGACTGTTTCTCAAAGACGTTTGGTAAGGGCATCACTGTGGGAAGTGTAAGTATATATATGCAACAATAAACACAATTCGAAGTATCAAAAATAACAGATGATGGTCATTATTTCATACAATTATAAACACAAGTACACATGAATATAATCAGAAAATAATACGATAAATTATTTGTTTGCCCCCGTACATACTCAATAAGAAAAAATAGTTTTTTCCGTGTAACTCTATTCTTTCATGCAAGGCATATAAATACAATATTATATAGGTGATTCAATCCAATATTGTATTTGTATGCATGTCTTCAAAGAATTGAGTTTTTATACGGACAAAACTATTTTTTCATATTCATTTTGCGTATGTACGGGCGCAAACAAATATTTCATCGTAATGCTTAAAAATTATTAAATTAGCGCCATCTATATATCATTTTAAACAAATTGTTTTTTCTTATTTAAAATTTTTATTACTCTCTAAGATACATTTGATTATTCTTATATTCAAAATTATTCCTCTTTCCTACAGAAATTACATAATTTGGTTCACTTATCTAAAGATTTAACAGTTTTTTTTTTCAATTTTGTTTATTCGAATCTCCGTTTTGAGGTCTTCGAGGAGGTTGACCTATCGTTATTTTACCGCATTCAGTCTTTACTGTATTCTTGGATATAATTTATTATCTTGTCTTTTATTTGTGTGTTTTGTCCATTTTGTATTTTGTAGATTGACAGGCGTAATATGTTATGTACGTACTAATTGGAAATTTCCATTCATTAACATTACCTGGTAAAGATTCCATGGTTGTGCTTTGACCGTCCAACTATTAAGATACTCGTGTTTTATGACAGTTAAATTTAGATGTATTGTTATTAAAATAAATTAAAAAAAAAACTGTGATGAGACAGAAAAAAAACTCGTTGAAATCGTTACATTTAGGACGGGTTGTTTCGGAGAATTTGAACAATTCATCAAATTTCACCGTTCATTTACGGGTTCTGTGAAAGTCCTATTCAAATTCTGTTATTATAGCATTATAGGCTAGTTGCTTGACAGAACTGAAATAAAAACAGAACTAAAAAATATCTTTCACAGGACTTGATAATTAACTTTGAAATTTGAAGAATTGTTCAAGTTCTCCGAAACAACCCGTCCTAAGTGTAATACAGAAAGAAGCCTAAGAAACCAACAATGCAATCGTCATACAAAAGCAAAATTTAAGATAAGGGCCATCGCAATTAACAAGAACCCTCATACTCAATTATTATTTTATGAAAGGGACAATTTTATCGGAAACTGTGCAAACAGATATAAATAATAAACAATTAATTTTATATTTCAATACGTTTTTATTTAAAAAAAGGATAACATAAGTATTTAGCTTAAATGTAAAAATGACTAAAACGTCACTACAAATAATCATTATGCAAATGTATGTAAGAAGTGCATACACAGTAAAAAAGACAATAAAAAGAGGATGAAAATTTCAATTATAGAAATAACTATAATTTTTTCTACCCTTTAAATAAAACTACAACGATTAGGTATATTCATTCAATAAAGAACATTCTTAATTTAATTACTACTTTTTATATAGTTACAATTAACCCAAGAGTAGGTAGGAATACAATTTAAGTTTATTAATCATTTAAATGTTATTTCTGTACCGGTTTTAAAAATTACATTATTTTTGTTACCTTAAAGTTATATAAAATACGTTATTTATAAAACACGTACCCTGTATAGTGTTGTAATTAGCTTTAATAACTATCTGTATATGTATTGAATCAAATAAATTTTATTCATTTGATTGAGCCAAGTCTTCCTCGGGCGTCCCCTTCATCTTCTACCATTAATTTCCTGATCAAATGTTTTCGTTATTTTCCTTTATTTGTTCATCCGCTCTTCATACCCAAACCACCAAACCTTCCCTTCAGGATCATAGGTTTAACCGTGCTGGACTTTTACCGTGACCGCATTAGATTAATCTTCTTGACCTACATTAGCTGAGTCTTTGGTGACAATATTCAAAATACAAAGAAATTTGGTGATAATTTTAGCGTTTAGAGCTATCTTTTTCTTTAGCCTGGATTCGATTTGTCTCACGCCATGACATTTAATAACTTTAAATAGGCTTCTTCGGAACACTCGTCACAAGAACACATTCTTTCATTACAAACCGGAACCCTAGAGGTATTTAATATTTTTCCTGAGTTTTCGCATTGACGCCATGAATCAAACAAATTGCTTCCAGATTTGTTTTCCTTCTCAACGTTACTACTAGTTCTAGATATTTCCGATTTAACGCGAGATGCTTCCCCATCTGTAGATAAACTAAATTTGGAAAGCCACAGCTTCCTAGTATTTCTGTCCCCCAAAACAAAAATGTAGCTCAGAATCAAGCCTTGAAGTAAAACATTTATGCAAAATAGATAGGCCATGAATACGTCATTTGAAAATAGCCCGAAAATCCATATTAGTCCGAATTGATAGAAAAGGAAAGTGAACCTTCTGACGTCCCGAACGATTTTTTTCTCTCTTGAAATACTCGCATGCACGTCGCGCGAGGTTTCATAAATAGAATAAAGAATGCTTAACAAAAGCACTGTATTAATAATAATAAATATGAAGATAGGTAAAACAACTGCCAGCCAAAAACCGTATCCGCTCGGATAGCAAAAGTTATTACTTAAATTGTTTGTATAGCTGTCAGAATCAAAAGTCAGAAGAGGAATCATCGGTATCAAGGGAAACAGCCACCCAAAAGTTAGAGCAAGATACAGTATGGAGTTTTCAGAATATTTCATGGATTTGAATACGTTAACAATCTTTTGATAGTAAAAAAATGCTATCACAAACATCCAAGAAAAGGTTGAAAGAACCGAGTAATGTAAAATAATTCCGGAGACAAAGCATGTGTTAGTGCATGAGTTTTTGTCATTTAAGTCTAGTGTGGAAACAAACAAGAAATTGATCATCATGATTCCAATTGAGGCGATTAAATTCATCCTAAGCTTGTGAACCAGGCCATTTCTCCAGGTCTTCAATAGAATTCCTGTGAGGACCACAATAAACAGACTGACGATGGATAAAATGCAGCCAAAAAAGGATATATATGTCAACACTCGATAGTGAAAATTACTCACGAGATGTTTGAGGTTATCTTGGTTGTGGGCACCATGAATGCTTATAAGCTGAGCGAAATGCGTGAGATGATAACATCTGCAGGTTTCCCAGCCTTCGAGGTCAGTTTCTCCCAGAAACTCGCAGCCTTCAGTAGACCACTGGCCTGTGGGTCCCAAACCAAAATCCCAGAAAACGCACTCCTTGTTTTCACGTTTGTTTCTTGTCTTACACACGTTAGTCTTAAAATGTAAATCTACGTATTCATTTTTACCAAGCCTTGAAATATTTCCCATTTGTATGCTGATGATTTTCCCGTTAACTTTTTTCAAATTGTCCCCATCTCGTTGTTTCGTGTTTGAAAATGCTTTGTCGTTCCGATAAACTATAAATGAGAGCTGCGCACCGCCAGACGATTGGTTGCTTAGAATTGATGACACATTAACTAAAATAATACCCTCTTCAGAATAATCCGTAAGTGAATCTGAAAACAAAAAACATTTTTTAAATATTATAATCGATACGTCGCTCTACATCTTTTGCCCATCCGCCAGAAAGAATGTAAAGTTTAATTTCACAATACATTGCTACCCCACGAGAAACTGTTGAGATTGTAGACCTCTAAAAACAAATTTGTCGGGAACCCAAAATAATCTATTTTTTAAAGAATTTTAAATTTTTAATGAACATCCTACAACGCTAGAAAAAATAAGAATATTGATTCTAAGTTCTCCCAATGTGGTTTCTCAGGAAATGGTACAAAATATTAGCCCTCTTACTGGTTCAATAGGTCCCTAAGTGACTTAAATTCTCTTGCAGTGGTTACCCCAATAATAAAAAATTCTCAGCTTGATACCAAAATTTTGTGTTATTATCGACCGATATCAAATGTTGCTTTTATAGCAAAAATACTATAAAAATTGCTTCTTTTCAAATCACCTTACACTTGAACTTCAGTAATAATTAAAACATCACTACAGGATGTTCCACCCAACTGAAACTGTATTACTTCAGATAAAACCTCTGTTATAGGCAGGTGAGTTAGGAATCATTTCTCTTTCATATATGAGAGCTGCTTTTGAAGTTAACCGCAAGTAACGTTTGGTTTACATTCTACCATGAAGATGGATAGCATAAAGTGTAAATATACCAAAAAACAGATAAGGGATAAGAGAAAGAAGAATAAGAAAGATTAACGAAGATTTATTCATGTTAGTTTTTAATTTGTGTCTTCAAAATTTAAGGGGTAGCGACTTAAATTTCCAAAGATTTTATTTAATGATAGTTAAATTATAATTAGATCGCATATTTTATTACATGGAAGAATATTATATATTTATTTTTCGGAATAACTTTATTGAGTAAAACCTCAAATTGTAATATTTAATTATTGAAGACAATATTAGCGATTTCTAAACGAAAATCTGAAACAAAAAATCAGAGAAGGATACGGTCACATCTAGGACACGAACCCAGATGTCCCAGTCCTAGATGTGACCGTATCCTTTTCTGATTTTTCTGTTTTAGATTTTCGTTTAGAAATCGCTAATATTGTCTTCAATAATTGAATATTATATACTTTAATTGCCAAGTAGTTAGGTTCATGTCCAATTTCATGGATACAAATGATTACATAACACTATCGAAATGCCGACATTTATCATAATACATAATTGATAAATGAGTTATTTTTTATTAGGGGTATTAACGTGTGAACAGAAAAAATGGATTCATTATTGTGGCTGTACAACGCAAATGTTGAAGCATTATTCATTCAATTTTTACTTTTTTCTCTTTTACTATTTTGTTTCTGTATAGTTATTATTATTTTATTTTGTGTTCTTTTTACTTCATATGTAATATCTTACAATCTTTATTTTTACTTTGATTTATTTTTAAAATGCACCTTTTGCACAATCTTTTAGACTAACTTTAATTATAATCCTACCATTTTTCTTTATATGCTTACTTTTATTTTTAGGTACAAAAATATGATGTATATACATATATTACCCACGCACAGGCTGCGCCTTAGTGGGTTCCCTTTATTATTATTATAAAACTGTAATGTATAATTGTATAAATTGGGAAAAAATAAAGGAAATAAAAAAAAACTTTAAAAAATTAAAACAACAATAAAAATCGTACAAACCTGAAGTCAAGAAATCAAATGAAGAGCCCAAGTTTTCATCTGGATCAGAAGAAATTTTTATTCCAACAATAGATTTTTGTTCGGAATTATCTGCAATGGCAATAGCAATATTCACGTCTGGTTTCTGGATTGTTATTAGATCACTCTGATTCATTGGCAGAATCACTTTACCAACTAAAGCTTCCAAGTTTTTTGGGATTTCCGAAGGAATTGTATAATTTTGTCCTAATTTAAGAATACCGTCCACCATGGTTGCAGCATTCTTGAGACTAGTTGTACTAACAGGAAGGTCCATCATAGCATCCATAGTCTGCATCACATATTGGATCTGCTCAGCTGGATCCTGTGGAAGAAAACTACTCATCAAATCTATGTTAAGAGAAAATAATGCCAATGTTTGACGTGCCAACTAAATTATACTAAAATAAATTACCCGTCATATATTTATTATTGTATTACAGGACATGAAAATAAGAAGTTAAAATGTTTATTAGTATATTATGTAGTCAAAATTACATTTATTTTATTAATTTATAATAGATACTTTGGGAGATATAACTGGAAATGACTGGTAAGTTTTTTTTATTTCGTTTTAATATTCTTCAATAATAATTGAGTTAATAACGAATAATTAATAACGTCAAAACAATTTTCGTGATTTCTTTTTAGGTTACTTTCTACATGCAGAAACACACACTTCACCACAATCTACATATCACGATGATGAACATTGTAACGCTGTCCGAAATGTTTGTTGAAGCGCAACGTGGCGTAATAAATAAATCATGATAATACTTTTGGCCGTTAGAATCTTAAATCATAATATTATGTAACAAATATGAATTAGTATTATGGGCTTCGTTCGTGGTAGAAAACCGGCTAACTGCTGATACTCTATATTCTATTTACAAATTGAATATAACGGTTAAAACAGTCAGCGAAAATCAAGACACTAACCTCAGTTAGAAATTATTGTTACGGAACAACTCTGTATTAAAAAAATAGTATTAAACTTTTCACAAATGTGTTGTCTATTATTTTATAGTTGCATGGTGAATTTATTTCAGAATGCGTCCATTTGAAGATATATCTAATACATTGGTAACTGGAAATACCGAGTAAGTCGTTTTGTATTGACTATTATAAGAAAATAATTTCCCTCGTATCCTATTTCGTCTTGAAGAGACCCTTGTTGTTAAAGGGAGGAAAGACAGAGACCAGCAAATCATTCCATCGCTGAGCTGGTTCTCAGTTCTTGCACAAATGCAACTGTCAACATCATTGATAAAACTTTTCGCGCTTGATGTAATGTTCCCAACCTTATTCTTAATTCTATGCTCCTAACAACTAACAACATATCTTCATTATAAGACAGAAGCAACAAGCGTTATTCCCAGGTTGTCACTTTTCTATCACTCAGTTTCATTCCTCGTGTTGACTGAACATGACAACTGTTATAATTTATAACTCATGTATAATTTTATGATTATGTCTGACAATTTAAACAATTAGATCTGGAGAAGTTAAAATATGACCATAAAACATAGCCCAAAAGAGTTCAAAATGAAATTGAAAGTTCACTGAAAACTATTAAAATCGGTTATCATTTTCTTACGCTTTTATTTGCATTTTTATTATAGATTTTTGTGATAACAGACGTACTGTTTTGAGTTTAAATCTTGTCAGTGACATTGCGAAGCCTGAATAACGGCATATTTTTGGTGGAATATGTAAAAGATCAAACAACTGGGTCAAAACTTCCTTCTAATTCTGGTGAAAGAATCGTAGAATTTTCTCCGTAACAGAGAGCATACAATCTGAGACATAATAATGAATTTATTTCTCTTAAATTGATAGTAGCTTTAGGGTTGTAAGTTACGCATAAGAGACTCTGAGTTTATTATTCAATGTACTATCAATGCACTTGAACATTATTTTGTCGAATTTGATGAATTTCCTAAGTCTTCTATCCAAAGAACTCGCACGGAAAAACGAAAGGAACGCGCGGAAAACTGTTGTCTGCTCTGGATACTCGGAAATGCAAACAATGACGTTTTTCTATAATGATATCACTTGGGATATTTGAATTTAATAACAACTTATTGCTGTGCCAAAATTGGACAATTTCACAAACAAACAGGCATAGGCAAGTGCAGATTCTGTGTTGTGGCAACACATGAACAAAGGTCATATCAATGGAGCCTGTGTTCTACTAGATCAAAATCTAAATAGGGAATTGCTTTTTTTTGCTAGTCGCTTTAATTTTTACGAACTGCTGTTGAAATACATGGAGCCTGCTATACCTCAATATAAAGGACTATCCCATGAAAGCCGTGCTTTCAACAACTCCCCCATTTCTTTTAAATTTAACTTTCTATGGTTTAAAAGTGGGAAATAAATTATTATGACCAATAATTAGTCGCCTGTAATATGAATTCAAATTGAAAATATCTCCCGAGTAAAAACAACCAACTTTATTTTTTAGGTGAAAAAAATATAATAAGCAGTAATTGTTGATTGAAATACTAGTACATACTGAATTATTTGGCGGGTTGGAAATAAGCTGTCGTGGCTCAGTGGTCCAGAGCGTCTGACCGGACATCAGAAGGCGCGGGTTCAATTCCCGTCGGCGGCATTTATTTTTAATCGGGAGATATTTTCAATTTCTATTGATATTACAGGCGACTAATTATTGCTTATAATTATGTATTATCCTTTGTGCTATGCATAAAAACCACGTCTTATAAACATTAGTTTATCTTAAAAAAAAAATAATAAAAGTGGGAACTTTAGTCAACATATTTTTTGGTTGTCCCTCTCTAAACAAATATCCTCTCTTCTATCAAGCCTTATCTAAAATTTCCTCATCTCCAGTCAACATATCATAATCATAATCTACGTCTGAATTCGACTACAATCATCCATATAATTTTGAAATTTGCCAAGTTAAATAAAATGAATATATTAAATCTCCTTCCCTCTCTTCACAATTTGAAATGATGGCCTAGAACACCCTTGAAGGTTGAAAGCCAAAAACATTTGAAAAAAAAGATGCAAACTTATCTGTTCTTCTTTTGGAATTATATTAAAAGTATTAGTGTCCAATGTCATCGCGCTACGTGTTTTATTTTCTTTATAGTTTCAGCAACATACTTGTACTTTTCTCAACTTAAATGATTTCAATTTTTTAACTGTTCCGTTAATTTGTGCTATCATGAGAATGTGGATACACTTCCAGGAGTAGAGTTGTTTATGTTTGTATTTCAATGATATTTTTTATTGAATTTTGCGTCTATACAACAGTCACATACAAAGCTCGTACATAACCCACAACTACCAACAAATTACAAAATACTTACAATTTCTCCTAGTTTTGTAGCAGGGTCTTCAGTAGGTAGCTCATCTCTCGATAAAAAGGAAAAATGTGACAGTACATTACATCTGCAGAAAGCCAATCCTCCAACATCGAGTTCCTTGAGATGTCGACATCCTTTAGTCTTCCAATATAATCCACTTGTCGTCAAATTTAACTCCCCGTGTGCACATACGTTCCCTTGGCTATTATGATTTAGTCTCATTTTAATGTCAACATGTTCGTTTTCACCAAAATGAGATGTGTCTCCCAGCTTTACGCTGATAATTTGATTAGTTGACTTAAATGTTTCCACATTTCTATACACCACAAAAGAAAGTCGTGAATTCGGATGTGCATTCAGCATAGAAGATACATTGACCAAAATGTTGGTGTCTTCGAAATCTTCAAATTTTGATTCTGAAAGAAAAACTTTAATAATTATTTCATTTCGACGTGTATTGGTATACCCCTACCCATAAAGGGATCTCAAAAGGTATTACCCTAGAACTCTCGATGATGATACTTTCAAAAGAAAAAAGGGTAACATTATTGTATGATATAAATATAAATCGCACAGTTGACGACATCTTGTGATGTTCCCGGAAGGAGCTTCACTAAATCCATGTTCAGATATTGGTTCGGGTCCGAGACGCAACAACACAAAAGCTCTGCACAAACAATTAAGCGTTTTTAGCACCATTGCAAACTCTTCATTAAAATAATAATATCTAATAATTAAGATGTTTAAAAATACTGACCTGCGGTTAAAACATCCACTGAGGAAAGGGGAGAACCAACTCCCGCCGATTTGACTCTGATTCCTATGACGGGAGTATCAGAATTATAATTGTCTATGATCACGATAGCCATATTGGGTAGTACAATTTTCATTTGGTTGTTATTTGTCTGAAGTTTTACTCTGCTGACTAAGGTTTCCAAGCTTTGGAAGATCTTATATGTTATCCTAGGAGCTGTCGTAATATTGTCGTCCTTTTCAAGGAGGTTGCTGATCATCCTAATGACTCTCTCGAAACTCGTAGTGTTCACAATGGTATTTTGGTGCAAGTTTTCAAGGATTTGTATCAGCAAATTTAGCCGCTCTTCCGAGGTCTGTCAGAAAGGATTTGTAAAGTATTTATTTATTAACATCTCTTAGAAACCTAATACCAACTTCTTCCTATTGTCGAGTTTGGGTCAGAGACCCATCACCTCGATAAGGCACCTTCACATAACCGTACTTCATCACCTTCATCCACTCTATGGCCATTCCGTATGTGTTCTGGCATTCCAATACGTGTCCAAGTCACCTAATTTGCGACATTTCTAGGTAGCTATGAATAAAAAATCAACTCGTGAAAAACAAAGTTTTCTTACTACAATTACTACATGTATTTAAAAATTCCTTTTTTGGTTTGAATGAGGATTGAACCTTCCTCCCCAGGGACTGGCTATTAACTGCAGTAAACTTTAAAATGTCTCTTAAAACTAAAAACATAAACCGAGTGCCGAGATTTATTACGTATATTAAATTCTGTAAATTTTTATAACGTATCTAATTTCAGAGAAATGAGTGTGTAATGCGTTTTAATGGACAGCGAGTATATCTGCCGAGTATCAGATAGATCGGATGTTAGAAATAGCACGAATTATTATTATTTTTTTTACTGTTTTGACTGTTGCGGACTTCTGAGTCTAGTTTAAAAATACCAACTCCCCACTTTAAGTACCTATTTCAATGTCACCGTACACAAACAATTATGAAGCAAATTAACTAATACCTCACTAACACAGATTAAGTATTTATTATACAAACGAATGTGAAAATGATAAAGACATCCTTAACATAAATAACTAATTTGATGTTCAAACACACCTAAAAAAATCCTTAAATAAAAAAAATAAAAAAAATTTAAATTTAAGTTACATCCTTTTTTAAATTTATAAACCATTGTAATGTCACTTTAACTAACTAACTAACCATCATGTATGCCAAATAACTCTGTCTTGGCACACACTTCTTGCCTCATTCACATTCATACGTCGTATCATACACACCCTTCTATTATTCTGACTCTTGACATTGATTCCCTTGATCGTGCCATAACTTCCAATGTAAATAATAATTATTATATGCAACTATTGTTCATTACTTATACTTGTATAAGAAATTGTATCCATTTCATGTAGTCAACGTAAAAGCCCTATGGGCGTTTATAAGAGATTAATAAAGTAATTAATAATATGTTCATGAACAGAAAATTTAAATCCCTTGCCCTTGACCTTAACTCAAGATTTGTTTTTCTGAAAAGATATTTTTACAAAATACTTACTAAGTTCGTGATGTTTGGTTCACAGTAGTTTAAGTTGGAGATTTTCCAAACAGCCCCGAATCTATAGTCGCCTACACATCTATACTCTCGGCAGAGGTCTGTTCTTACTATGACATCGTGACCTGTGAATTTCATCAAAATCATTACATTTTCGACTGACATATTGTACAGAACAAACAAAACAATTAGCAAAAGAACCATTAATATATTTTATACACTGATAATATTAACTAATCTCAGAAAAATAAGAAACCGAAAAGATTCAGAAATCAAGAAGGAAACGGTAGCAACTACTGGAAATTGAACCCCTCCGGTCTTAAAGGTCTTGCCTCTACTCTACCCGGTAACCCATGTTTTGATCGTAATCAAATGATCGTAAGCAAAAGCTCGATATGAATTGAATTTTTGGAAAATGCTCACTATATAAGCCCCCACAACGTTAATATTTGCAGCCGGCCGAAAAGCTTGTGACATCACGTTACATTCACGACAGTACTGCAGCAATGGAATTCGAATTATGGATTGTACTGTGTGTGACGTCACTAGAAACAATTGTATAAATTTACCAAATTTTCACATTGAAAGCTCGTAATTTCGTCATTAGATATCGGAAAAGTAATTTTATTTTCGTTATTTACTCTATAAATATTACATTATTTATAGTGCTATCGAGACTCGAGATCCAATTATTTTCCGTATTTTTTATCGACATTATATCTTAATTTAAGAATTATGATTAATTCCCATATTTTGTACGATTGCAAAGTTCTACCCCAGTAAACTTTCAACCTAGTTAGTGACTCGAAGCTGATATTTATTTAAATGGGATATGTTGACTTTTGAGAGTTGAATTTTACAAATCATAGATTATTGCTTACGAAGATCAGTTTTATTATTAGTCCTCGAACATTAGGTAATCCACCAAAATAAATTTCGTTAAAATTTCTGATAAAATATCGCTTCAATATTATGTAAATTAGTTCAAATTATGATTTCGTGACAAAGGTTTTGTAACATTAATAAAATTGCTGTCATACTTGTAACACAAAGTTGCACCACCTCCTTCTTAAGCCAACTTTTCATACAGTTCTACAATGTCCATCATTTGCCCTGATGATGGACACTATAATGCTGTCCGAAACGTTCGGTAAAGAAGGAGTAGCGTAACACGGCATTGTACCCCAAACATAAATCTCTTTAGTAACTGACAAACTTTTTTTCTTTTTTGTAAAAATAGAGAAAATGAAATTTTTTTTATTATTAGACTACTAATCATACGGGTGACCTGAAAAGATTAAATTTTGAAAACATAAATTGTGATAAATCAATTCAAAATACATATATTTAATGAAAAATATATTACCTATTTTAGTCTCCGGGACGAATTTAATATCCTCACAGAATAGCAGTTTCCGTGTGAATAGGACATCCTCCTTTAGAAAGTAATTTAACAAAATGCGATCCCCCTCAGTGACATTTATTTATTTATTTATTTTATTTATTTTATTTATTTTAATAGATGTACATATATATTACAATACATTTCAAAATGATCCTTTGTCTGTCCAACTGGGAATGATACCCGTTTCAGGACAGCCAAATTGTATATTCAGTTCATAATATTTTTAACAAGGAAATAGTAAAAAGGTACAGTGAGATATGTTCTATCAAATATTTAAGATGAGAAAGAATACATACATAATTTAAAAATATATACAACAAAGAAAAAATAAGTAAGGTGATCATATGTTTCCAAAATTGCAATAATAACCTCAATAACACGAGTACGTTTAATCACAGTGCCCATAAATATACCAAACCACTCATACGGTGCCAAACTGCCGAAGCGCTGTGGTACGAGTCGAGTACCTATGTACATTAGGTACCTCTCGCTACCTTCCTTTTGTTTCTTTTCTTTTTGTTTTAGTTGCAGGGGTTCGGAACTGTGGATTTTAATATTTTAGATAAGGAGTTAAGTCCTTTTTTTTTTTTTCAAAGAATTACTACATTTAATTACATCGATAATTGCATTCAGAAGACGATCACAATTTTGAAATTCTTTTCAGGTCTTTTTGTAGAACATAACAATTGCATTTTAGAAATTACACAATTATTATTAACAATTGCATAATAGAGTTTCCACATTTTTAAATCAATATATGACATATTAGTTCACATTGTATTTATGACTATTTAATTTTTAGTAAGTACCATAAGTAAGTTATAGAAAAAAACCCATTTATAAACCAGAATAAATTTATGACATATGAATATCCAATGTATTTGTATAGAGCATTTCAAGGGAATTTCAAAATTTATATTTGAAATGGCTAGTCGTTATTTTACAAGAATCAAAGAACACTCGTTATATCACAAGGATAATAAAAAAAACAGAGCAAAATATATATATATATATATATATACATATACATATACATATATATACATATACATATATATACATATACACACACACACATGTGTGTGTGTACATACACACACACATATATGTGTGTGCACATGTAACACACACACATACATATACACACACACACACATATACATACATATATATACTTACATACATGTATATATTTTTTTTTTTTTGCATAACTTAGACTTTTTAGTACATATTAGGTATGTGAGATTGCGTTAGCATATGTTCGCTCTTGACTCTCCCCATGTCTAGAAGCCAATTGCTAACCCATTTCCGTAAAGTGCTTGCACTTTTCAGTTTCCATGTATCGGGTATGATGTTGAACAATTTAGGCCCTAAGTAGGAGTATTGTCTTTGGGCATGTGATGTGTTTATAGTAGGTGGAACCACTGGATTCCTCCCTGCATGGCGGGTGTTGTGGAGATGATCAATGGATGAATATTGGTGTCGGTGTTTTTGTGTGTGTAAAATAATTTTTCTTATGTATAGTTGCCGTACATCAAGAACTCGCATCTCTCCAAATAATAAATCACTGGGATACCTGAAGGGTTTCTTAAGGATGACCCTTAGAAGTGATTTTTGTGCTTTTGCGAGAGGGTCCATTATTGTTTTGGAACAGCCGCCCCATCCCAAGGATGCATATTCTAGCAAAGAGTTACACAATGCATGGTACATTTGTTTCAGATCTTTTACGCGAAGAATATTTCTAACAGACATGAATAGATGAGTAAGTTTTCTGATCTTTATGGAAGTTGAGACTATATGTTCGTCCCATCTCAGAGATTTATCTATCATGATTCCAAGATATTTTATGCTATCGACACATTCTAAGTTTAAGCAATTACAAGTGGTTTGGTCATTACAATGGTGTACAAGGATGTTGTGTGTTTCTTTTGGTTTTCCTGCTTGTGTTGCACTGAAACGGAGGAATTTGGTTTTATCTAAGTTAAGAGTGAGGAGATTGTTGTCTAACCATTGTTTAACCTTATTTAAACCTACTTCTGCTTTACTGTGAACAGCATTCCAGCTTTTGCCTTCAAATAATAAAACTGTGTCGTCAGCAAAGGTGATGATGTGGTCAGCAAAGGAACTGTTACATAGATCATTAATATATATATTAAATAAAAGTGGTCCTAAAGTACTTCCTTGGGGTACACCGAATTTAATATTAGCTGAATCGCTTATAGTGTCGTTGATAAGCACTCTTTGGCTCCTGTTATCTAAATAGCTACACAACAGATTGAAGAGCTGTCCTTGTATACCAATGCGCTGTAGTTTTTTTAACAGAATTTTATGAGAGATAGTGTCGAATGCTTTAGCTAAATCCAGGAAGAGCGCAATGCATTTTGTACCTCTATCTATGTTATTAGAGATAATGTTTGTCAATTTAGCAATAGCATTTTCAGTGCCTAAACCAGGACGGAAACCGTATTGATTATTGGAAAGAATGTTTTTGTTTTCTAGGTATAGGGTGAGCCGATTCTTAACAATTTTCTCTATAATTTTAGACACAGAGTTGATCAAAGAAATAGGTCGGTAGTTGTTGATCTGTAATTTATCCCCATTTTTGTGGTGTAGAATAATGATTGATTGTTTTAAATGGTTGGGGAATTTTCCAGAGTTAAAACTTAGATTACAAATGAACGTTATGGGTGATACTATGGCTGGTTTTATAATTTTTAACAGGTTTGTAGAGATCTTATCTGGGCCACACGCATTGGATGACTTAAGTTCGTCAATAGTTTTCATCACTTCGTGTGTCGTAGTTCTAATGTTATCTATTTTATGCTCGGGATTACGGTCTGTTTCCTTAGCGAGATCAGTTTCAGTTGTGTTGATTTTATCGAGAATTTTTTGTGCCAGAGTGGTTCCCACTGACGTAAAATAGTTATTTGCAAAATTTACTATCTTTTTTAGGTCTGACGTGATAGTGTTATCAATGTGCAGTGATTTAATTTCAGATGATTTATTGATTTTGGTTTTAGTAATATTGCGAAATGCTTCCCATAGCCTTTTTGGTGTAAAGTTATTTTCGTAAATAATGTTTTTAAAATAGTTTTCTTTAGTTGAAATGATTAATTTTTTACACAAGTTCCTATACTTTTTATAGCGAGTTTGTAATATATTATTCTCTGGGCTACTTTTCGCCTTTTTGTGTAGTTGGTTCCTTCTATGAATTGATTTGACAAGGCCTGGGGTGATCCATGGTGTAAGTTTTAATTGTTTATTGGATATGAGTTTCTTACTAGTGTGTTTGGATATATAATCATGTAACTTGGTGATGAATTCCGTCATTGCTGAGTCAGTATCTCTTTGGTTTAGAACGTTTTCCCATTTTTCTGAATTTAAGTCCTCAAGTAGGTTAAGGTAGTTTATTCGAGGTATGTATTTAATTTTGGCTGCGGTGGGAGGCTTATTTTTAAGGCAGAGAGCTGTAGTGTAATGGTCAGAAATTGTGGTGTGAATAACAATAACAAATGAGTCGCAATGTTTAATTTTTTTAACGTTAATGTGGTCAAGGCAAGATTTACTTGAACCCTGTTCTCGAGTAGGGCTGTTAATTGTTTGCATGAATCCATTTTCCGTTAACAGACACAGATAATCATCGGATTGACGATGGTACTCGGGAATCGTGTTAATATTTAAATCGCCTAAAATTATTTGCCGTTCTAATTGTTTTGAGTTGTTGATGATTGATTGTAGGGAATTCAAAAAAGTGTCAATATTTTGGAAAGAGGGTGATCTGTAGATTGCGAAAATACATAAGTTATTGTTCAATACGATTTTCATACAGTTTGCTTGTGGTAGTGATATTTCATCGACTTGAGTTTGTAGACCATCTTTGATGTAAATTACAATTCCACTTGATTTATTTAAATTTATGCTAGTGTGATATTCTGAGTAATTATTAATTAATTTTGAGGTGTATTCTTTATTTATCCAGCATTCCGATAAGATTATTACATCGAATGCGTTATTGAATTGATCTAAGAAAATTAGGAAATCGTCAAGTTTAGATATGCTCCTAATATTCTGATGTATAATCTTTAGACTGTAGGAGTCCCAATCATAGTTTTTTAACTTATTCAAGCTATCAATAATATTCGAGGTACAGAATATACCTGAATGGTTACTAGTATCACAAGGTAAATCAAACATAATTAAAAGTTAGTTGACTGAAGAATATCAAACAGCGTTCAAATAATATGTTATTAAAATTAAAGACTATTCCCAATGTAGTTGCATAGATAGATGAGTATGGAAATAAGTTGACAGTCATTTGATAAAATAATGCAGAATGTTTAAAGTCGCTGAAACGTCGTGATAGCAATTTATTATATGTTGATGGTAACAAAATAATAAGTTTAAATGGGCGGGATGGGGTGTGTTCGTACAATTTTTTAGTGAAGTAATTAATTAACGCTAATCGTTTTACATCTTGGTAGATAGTACATTGGGGACTGATAGCTTCGCTGTATCGCCGAGTTAACGCTTTGTTGCATATGCCTGCCAACGAGCGAGACGGTACATACCTCGAAATTTTGATTCTTTCCGTTGTATTACATCGCTGCAAGCTTGCTTTCATCAGATATGCATATTGCATTAGAACCTGTATCGCGTCTAACATAAATCTGGCCCGCACGTGTCCACGTGAACCGGTACCCCTTCCCTTTCGCTTCTTGTCTAGCCTTCCAAAATAGTTGCTTGCCCCGAAATGTCAGCTGCTCGGAAACGTAGATTCTAGAAGTTGGTCCAGCAATACCAATATTAGAGGTATTTAATTTGTCTTCCAAATTCGGGTTGTTTTTGTTAAATGTTTTCACATCCGCTAACAGTTGTTCCTTGGCCATATTCGATTTGAGTTTGATTATTATTTCTCTCGGATATTTGTTATTTATTTTTTTTGCTCCTCGATGAATAGCGTCTATGTCTTTGGTTTGGATGTTGGACTTAGTTTTTTGGCATATGTTAAAGATGACGTCTTGTAATATTTCGCCTTTATTTTCCGGGATTCCTCTGATTTCTAAGTTGTTGGCCATTAGAGCTCTCTCTTGGAATTCAAGACGGTCCTCCAGTACATTAACCCTGGCTTCCAAATCGATGTTCTTTTTTGTAAGTACCTCGTTCCTTGATTCAATTTCACGGATCCTGGCATGCAACAATATTTTGTCACCGAAGTCCAATTTCTCTGATATCGTAACATAATCTAAAATTTCACTGTTGGTTATCATAATACTTGTGCCAAGATCTTTTGGGCATTTGCCGTTAGGACAAAGTTTTCGTTTCAAATCATCTGAATGTTGAGATTGAATATCCAGCAAATACCTTAAGAGTTCAACATCTTTTATCATCATCACGGATGTGTTTTTATAAAAACGTTTATTTCTCACAAATACAACCTTTTCTGAGTCAATTGAATAATAATCAATTTTATTCGTACAAAAACACCAATAGTTTCCGTTTTCCATTGCTGTGACACCGAACTCTTTGGTATTATTCAAAGCCTTGATTTCCATTCTTCTTCTCTCTGTCTTGTTTAGGGATTCGTGGAAACACCAAACTTCGTCCGGTATTGGTATTGGTTGGGTGATATTAAAAATGATAAAATCGTTTCTAAAAACAAAAGAAATCAAATTAAATTTGGTTAAAATACCTATGATGGAAAAATAAACAATACACAACTAAATAGACGTGATATACAAAGTCATATATAATACCTTCCAACTTGAATTATTTAACCCTAAGTGCTACTGGTGAAGGAGAAGGATCCCACACTATGCACATTTTCGGAAAAATTGTTATTATTTTTTCGGTTCGCGTTTTATCTTGACGCTTGGTTTAGTTAACGCCTCGGGACCTAGATCCCCGACGAAAGCAATATTTTAAACTACTTTATTTTTTAGATAAATAAATAATATGTGCATAATCTCAGGAATAAGTTGAAAAATAATAAACAAAGTCAATTAAAAGTAAAGTGGTAAATACGGAAATTATGTTTGTATTATGCGTAACGTACTTTCACAAGTACGTTACGAATGTGGTTAAAGTTATTAAGAATTTCATGCCTGTTTAATGTTTTAAATTAAACGATTATCTTGAAAAAGAAACTGCATTTTAGTTGGAATTGTCACTTAATATTTGGTATTTGAATTAGGCACAGTAAATTTAACAGGCTCAATGTTGTTTTAGACCTAATCTGGGAACGCTTGATGCCATTGCAACATTGACGTCGTAAGAGCCTAGGAATACATTTTAGGTTGCTTGCTAAGCTGGAGAAAATTGGACATGGAGACAACGTTTTAATTTGGCACCAGACTTACTAAGAAAATATGTAACAATATGTTATATTATATGAACAAACTGTAAAATACATTGAGTGAACCAATGTCTTCTGACTGAGGAATTCCACAAAGTACAGTAATCGGGCCTATACTTTTCCTTATATACTTCAATGATTTGTTCAGTGTCCTTCTTAGTGGAAGTGTCAACTAGTTTTACTTAATGAATCTTAATGTAGAAAAAATATTATGTTTGCCTTATTATTTTAATTACCCTGTTCCTACCTCCAATATTGGAGTGATGGTGCATAGACGTTCATATATGAGAGGTGTATGTAACAATGATTGTAGATTCCTAAAGATAGACTCAGATGTCAAATGTCTGGAGATCACTATAGATCGTAATTTAAAATTTAAGAAACATATATATTACTATCTTAAAGGAATAAGAAAACTCACCTATTCATTTATAAGATTAAAAAATATTCTAAAACTTTCAAATATTAAAACGGTTTACTTTGCTCTTGTACAGTCGGTTCTGCGGTATGGCAAAATTGTACGGGGAAGCATTTAAATTAATAACTTTTACCGATAGTAACAACATAAAAAAAATGATTTTTCAAGTTATTATCAAATAAGCAAGAGATTTTCCAACCATTCAACTTATTTTTTTTATAAATTTAATTTAGATTAAATTTGATAATATTATTATTAAGTTCTGCAAGTGTTTTAGTTTTTTATTATTGTGACAGCTGTTTCACAGCTTTGTGCTCTTTCAGCTCTGTGATAGCAGACTGGTTTAACCAACAATAGATCATGTCATCGGTTTAACCAGTAATAAATCAATGTATACACCTTCAAAATTTACATTTGAAATAGTATAAATACGTCGTCTCAATGTGGACTAACCACAGTTTGAAAATGGCCTTGTAAGCCGAAACAGCTGTCACAATAATAAAAAACTAAAACACTTGCAGAACTTAATAATAATATTATCAAATTTAATCTAAATTAAATTTATAAAAAAATTAAATGGAGTTCTACGAATTAAACACAAAAACAATAAATTAAAAAAAAAAAAATTGAACTTATTGATAAATTTAAGATCCTAAAAGTTTTTAAAGAATCTGAACTGCAACACAACTATGAATAACTAGGTACCAAGCTATTTAAAGATTTACAGGATGCAATAAAAAGTGAGAAGACCTATTCCAAAACAAACTAATTGTTTATTTTTTCCAAAACATGAATTTTACGGGGGTTTTCAGATATATTCTTTCATTACCATATTACTATTTTGCGTGTATATTTACTGATTATTCTACTGTCCAAAATTTGTAATATTTTAGATAATTCTATTTTGTACTAACACTTACATTATTTATAAGTATACGTAAATAGACAAGCTCCCCAGTTAGACCCGAAAATATGTCTCTGCTCTAGGTAACTAATTTAGTAAAACAGAATGTTATATAACATATTATTAATAATGTGAACCTTTCTTCAAATCTCAATGATTAAAAAAAAATAATTAAAAATAACTACTTTTTATTTGACACTAGAAATGTCAAGTTTGTTTTTAATTTCAACTTTCAAGTTTACTCTTTACTAAGGAATTGATGGTTGTAATGGAAAATAGTTATAAAATGTATCGGTTGTACAATGATATTGAATGTTATTATATCTACATAAACAATCTCGCTATTTTTTAAGGCAAATTAGCCATCTACTAACATGTCATGGAGAATAGAAGTGTTATTAGAAATGTTGGAATTCGGTTAATTTTTTATTGTCTTTCTTTTATTTTTATGCTTTATGATGTCTTTTTCTTATTTCTCTTTGCATATTTTTGATTTCTCTTTGTTGTTTAGCATTTCTATCTTTCGATAGATATCAACCATAAACTATGCGGTCTGTGAACATTTTTAATTGGATTGTTAACACACTTTTTTGCAACTACATTTCTTATGGCAACTGTTAAAGCCATTACTGCCGATAATGCCAATAAGCCGCTTTGGCTATAATAATGCGATTTGTACGACTGCATTTTCATTCGCTTTCAAATGTTTAGTTTCCTAATAAAATGTTTCATAATGACTTACTCTGTGCGTGCATATTTGATCTCCACTTCGGTTCGATCCGGAGAATACTTGTGCAGTCTGATATCGCCTCCTTGTACGGCTGGCAGGACGCACAGCCTCGGGAACTTCTGGTCGCACCTCACGGGATTCAGCTCCTTGTTCTGCACGTCCACCGTGGCGCAGTCTCCCGGTGCACTGCCCATGGCGCTCGTGTTCCATCCATCGAATATCCTCGACTTAAAATTCTCTACCTTTCCCATGTTTTCATCTCCTATGCGCCAGTTCACGAATGGTCCATTTTCATAAACTCTCTCGTAGTCAGTCCAAAAAATATTGTACTCAAGTTTTTTGTACTCCAATTCATAAAACGATATGTTTTTATAAAAATCGATTGGGACTGTATTGCCAATGCATCTATCATACTTCTCCGAGCTAGTTTCTGGAGGTTTAACCATGGATTCCCCGTACGTTAAGGAACCATTTGAAGGAAAGCTGATCCCTTTGACACCCAGCGTGCTTATAACAAGAGCTAATGAAAATCTTACTACCATGTTAAAACGTCAAGGGGGAAACCAAATAATATATTCACTAAAGTATATTTAACCAATATTTAATAAAGTTCTACTTATCAAAAGCAGTATTATTATTCAATTCTTTAGTTACACATGCCATTATTATATTATATTAAGCCTAGATATTAAAAGTGTTACACACTTCTGGCACACTTTGGAATCGCTTCAAATTTCGTTAAACATTTTTATCGTAACACTTTTTTATCCATGCTGAAAAAAAAGAAAAAAGGTTTATTATAGCATTCTATAAATAAAATATAACGAACTAAACAATATATATTTTTTTTTTTGGAATAACTTGAAAAACAGAATAGTATATTAAAGTATAAGTGGATAAACAGGTCTTTAAAACACGCGCGATTTTTCGAGCACGACGGCGTAGCCGAGTGCTCGAAATAAAGCAAGTGTTTTAAAGACCAGTTATCCATGAATACTTTACGCTATTTTTTTTTATTGGTACACTTTGAAAACATAAATATTGATATTATTATTAAAAATTTGGAAATAAGAACTATTAATGAATTCGTGATGTGACATCACAATATCTTATTGTCATGGAAATGAAAAACACAAACATTAATTTGCAATCTGTCACATAAGATTAATAGTTGACATCACAGTTTTTACTAGTTATTGTGTGTTGTAAAATGATTTCTAACATTCATAATTTAAATACCAAAGCAGAATCGCGGTTAATACATGAAAAATCCAAAGACGTTTATAAAAAAAGAATATGAAAGGTTCATAACATGGATGGAGGAGCAAAACGTAGTAGATGTAGATGAACGAGTTGTGCTTGCTTACCTTCAGAAAATGTCGGAACAGTACAAAGCATCGACTATGTGGGCCATACATTCGAAATTGCAATGTCTGTTGAGGATAAATAAAGGGGTTGATTTAAAACCATTTGTGAAAGTGCATGCATTCATGAAGGCAATTAGCAAGGATGACGTTGCTAAGAAGGCGTATGTATTCAAAGAAGATGATTTGCGGAAGTTTTTCACGGAAGCACCGGACATTACGTACTTATTTTTGAAGGTGGTAGCCATTTGCGGAATCTTTGGCTCTTGCAGAAGATGTGAATTGTGCGATTTACGCTTATATGATATCAAAGAAGAAGGAAGTGTATTGCTTATTACCATCCGACCATCTAAAACAGTGAAGGCTCGACGCATTTAAATAATTAGAATGTAAACGATGTAAAAAAGAATGTAAACTTGAATAAATTTTTTGAAACATTTGTAATGTTTTATTTGACGTTTAAAATATTCCTGATAGATTTATAGTTAAAAGTTGACATTTAGACTTCACATTTTGTTGATTTGTTGATGTTGCCATGGTTACTTTAAAAAACGCGCGTTCCATAAAGTGCGATTTAAACACGCTAGAGCGTACTTTAAATGAGTAAAAAAGGGCACCAATAAAAAAAAGAATATGACGCAGCGGCAGTTCAATGTTCAGACTCCACAGTCAAGTTCTGCTGCAGTATTTGAAGGAGCTGTTCCGTCTACTTTGACAAACTTGATAACTTTTCTGCCTGTAGAATTTGAACCAGTTGTTCCGTCTACTCAGAGAGTAGACTTTTGTGTTCGTCAAGAGGTTTGGTGAGTTTAACGAATAACGTTCTACCTTAACCCACAGCTTCTGATCCTTTAGAGATTAAATTATTGTCACATAATTAACCAGAGGTTTAAAAAAGAACAAGTTCACTATTTGCACGGATATTCCAAAAAAGAAAATATAAAAACAAAAACCGATGAAAAGAAATAATAAAAGTTAGAACTATAAAAAAGAACATGGAGAATTACAATATGCTTGTCATGATTGTGAATCAAACTAATTACTGATGATGTGTCTTGAATTTTATAAAGATTTTAAGAGTTTACGTGATATTAAATAACTCATCGTTTCAGTAATATTGATTTTTATAATGTGCCATAAGAATTAGGTCATACATAATTATAATGAGACTTCCAGTATTAAGTAATCTTAAGCAGAGGTTGATTCACAGAATTTGAACAGTTCATCAAATTTCAAAGTTGATTTATTTTTCTTTGGAGGTTCTATTCAAGTTCTGTTCCTCACCCAGGGTGAAGCTTTCTCCAGAAGTTTTCTCAATCTAGGCGGAAGACTTCAGCGGTTGCCGTGGCATAAACCATGACAATCCGGAATCTTAGTCCCACCAAGACAAGCAGAGACAAATCTTAGACCCACCGAGACGGGGTGGTCAAGCAGAGAGAAATCTTAGATCCACCGAGACGGGGTGGTCAAGCAGAGAGGAATCTTAGATCCATCGAGACGGGGTGGGCAAGCAGAGAGGAATCTTAAATCCACCGAGACGGGGTGGTCAAGCAGAGAGGAATCTTAGATCCATCGAGACGGGGTGGGCAAGCAGAGAGGAATCTTAGATCCATCGAGACGGGGTGGGCAAGCAGAGAGGAATCTTAGATCCACCGAGACGGGGTGGTCAAGCAGAGAGAAATCTTAGATCCACCGAGACGGGGTGGTCAAGCAGAGAGGAATCTTAGATCCATCGAGACGGGGTGGGCAAGCAGAGAGTAATCTTAGATCCACCGAGACAGGGTGGTCAAGCAGAGAGGAATCTTAGATCCACCGAGACAGGGTGGTCAAGCAGAGAGGAATCTTAGATCCACCGAGACAGGGTGGTCAAGCAGAGAGGAATCTTAGATCCACCGAGACGGGGTGGTCAAGCAGAGAGAAATCTTAAATCCACCGAGACGGGGTGGTCAAGCAGAGAGGAATCTTAGATCCATCGAGACGGGGTGGGCAAGCAGAGAGGAATCTTAGATCCACCGAGACGGGGTGGTCAAGCAGAGAGGAATCTTAGATCCACCGAGACGGGGTGGTCAAGCAGAGAGGAATCTTAGATCCATCGAGACAGAGTGGGCAAGCAGAGAGGAATCTTAGATCCACCGAGACGGGGTGGTCAAGCAGAGAGGAATCTTAGATCCACCGAGACGGGGTGGTCAAGCAGAGAGGAATCTTAGATCCACCGAGACGGGGTGGTCAAGCAGAGAGAAATCTTAGATCCACCGAGACGGGGTGGTCAAGCAGAGAGGAATCTTAGATCCATCGAGACAGAGTGGGCAAGCAGAGAGGAATCTTAGATCCACCGAGACGGGGTGGTCAAGCAGAGAGGAATCTTAGATCCACCGAGACAGGGTGGTCAAGCAGAGAGGAATCTTAGATCCACCGAGACGGGGTGGTCAAGCAGAGAGAAATCTTAGATCCACCGAGACGGGGTGGTCAAGCAGAGAGGAATCTTAGATCCATCGAGACGGAGTGGGCAAGCAGAGAGGAATCTTAGATCCATCGAGACGGGGTGGGCAAGCAGAGAGGAATCTTAGATCCACCGAGACAGGGTGGTCAAGCAGAGAGGAATCTTAGATCCATCGAGACGGGGTGGGCAAGCAGAGAGGAATCTTAGATCCATCGAGACGGGGTGGGCAAGCAGAGAGGAATCTTAGATCCACCGAGACGGGGTGGTCAAGCAGAGAGAAATCTTAGATCCACCGAGACGGGGTGGTCAAGCAGAGAGGAATCTTAGATCCATCGAGACGGGGTGGGCAAGCAGAGAGTAATCTTAGATCCACCGAGACAGGGTGGTCAAGCAGAGAGGAATCTTAGGTCCACCGAGACAGGGTGGTCAAGCAGAGAGGAATCTTAGATCCACCGAGACGGGGTGGTCAAGCAGAGAGAAATCTTAGATCCACCGAGACGGGGTGGTCAAGCAGAGAGGAATCTTAGATCCATCGAGACAGAGTGGGCAAGCAGAGAGGAATCTTAGATCCACCGAGACGGGGTGGTCAAGCAGAGAGAAATCTTAGATCCACCGAGACGGGGTGGTCAAGCAGAGAGGAATCTTAGATCCATCGAGACGGGGTGGGCAAGCAGAGAGGAATCTTAGATCCACCGAGACGGGATGGGCAAGCAGAGAGGAATCTTAGATCCATCGAGACGGGGTGGGCAAGCAGAGAGGAATCTTAGATCCATCGAGACGGGG
This sequence comes from Hesperophylax magnus, assembly GCA_026573805.1. Taxonomy (NCBI): domain Eukaryota; kingdom Metazoa; phylum Arthropoda; class Insecta; order Trichoptera; family Limnephilidae; genus Hesperophylax; species Hesperophylax magnus. Next base: position 125,760 of record JAIUSX010000171.1, on the reverse strand, counting down.
TGGGCAAGCAGAGAGGAATCTTAGATCCACCGATACGGGGTGGGCAAGCAGAGAGGAATCTTAGATCCATCGAGACGGGGTGGGCAAGCAGAGACATGATCCAGCAGCAGTGTGCTTGTTTTATAGTAAAGAATGGTTCCATTGTTAAGTACTTTTGTCATGGATTGAAGAATTTTGTTTTTGATGTTCTTACAATAGTATTATTATTTTTGGTTGGGTACTTATTTTCCATGCACGCAAGTATGGAATCGGGAAGGATTCCGATGTTTAGCCATGTCAATGGAGACTGGATACTTTTTCGACTTCGTCCTGAGAAATTCTTCATAATTAATGATGACAAGCTGAATTCCGAAAAAAACAAGCTTTTTTGTTAAACCTTCTAGAGTCGTACACGATCACTTTGCTAATTAATGGGTTTTTTCCAGCTAAATTAACGTTAGTATCTTATGAAAAGCTGCTATCTTTCTCTTAGAAGTAGTCTTAACAAGCACCGTGGAAAGCCGCGTTCCATTTTCAAAGAAAAAGAAACATTTTTCTTAGCACCACAGGATTCTAATGAAACAATCCAAGATTTTGCAGTTCGTTTAAGGGGTCTGTCAGCTTTTTGTCCGTTTGAATCGAGATTGGAAGGCAATTTATTAGATGATTATGGATTGTTACCAGGCCGAGCCAAAGAGAAAATTTATTTGGAGGATTCAAATTGACCTTCGATGAGGCTCAAAAAGTGGCAGTGCCGGGTTAACAACGAATCAAGGTCACTGAAGACAGGAATTAATGAGAAAAAAGTAGTTCTCTTAGGCAAGGTGAAAGAGAAAGAGTTTTTGGATTCGTATTTTAAAACAGATCTCCATTACGACCAGGTTCGCAATCAAGGAAATATTCAGTGTAAATATATTTAAAATCTAATGTTTTATCTGCGGGAAGGACAATCATTCAACTATAAAGTGCAAATTCAAAAGACGAAATTTTTTTTAATTGCAGTAGAGTTTAAAAATGAATTTTTATTTGGCAACATAGGATTGTTGTACCAGAGTCTTTGCAGAATCAAGTTTTACTGTTATTACATAGATCACGATGGGGATAGTGAAAATGAAAGCGTTAACATAGGGTGAGATAGGGTTTTTGAAGGCCATCACTGAACATTGAGCATCTGCGAAGCAATCACCACCAAAAACCCAACTTTCGGTATGGCTGAATTTTGGGAAAACGTGGAGTAGAGTGCATATAGATTATTGCGGCCCATTGGCAGGAAAAATGTTTTTAGAATAAGAGGAAATAGCTAACAAAAACATTAAAAAGCGTCAACTTAATCAAACGAAGAATTACGGGGGAGTAAGAATTAGAAATTTACCATTGGAAAAAAATGTGTGATTATAGATTATAGACAAGTTAATAAGAAAATGGGGGTAAAATGAATTATTAAAAAAAAACTAAATCTTGTCAAAGTCAATGATACTGAGTTATGTTGCAGATAAGATACATTGATCAGATTAGAGGTTTTACAGTCAGATGGATATTATGATGGCCGCGTCGCGTCTGAAAATCCGAAGAGTTGCATTGATAAGTTGGAGATCCCAGCCTTGTGACGTGGTTTTAATCGTTGTTCTCTTGATATCAAATCGCATGAGGAGGAAGGAGCTACCGAACCGAGTACATCATCAAATCAATTACCATGGATTGGGAGACTTCGTCCCAGAAGAGATCCCACTATTTCCTCCAATTAAGACAACCGTACTGGACGTCCATCTACGTCATTGACTATATGAATTGTTGTTCATTTTAAGGAAATAATTATGAAGTAAAACCATAACTAACTAACTAATTAACTAACCATCACGCTGTTTCCCCGCAGGGGTAGGCAGAGAGGACGGACGCCAAACAACAAAAAAAACTTTCAATACTTCCTTGAAACCATTTGACATGAAATTATGAAATATAAATTATTTGTTATTATTATTGTTTACTGAAATGTTATTTGATATTATTATGACTGTAAAATGAAATAGTGTAAATTTTATAATTAATATTTACTTTTATTATTGTTCACAGTTGAAATGGTGTAAATGTTATTGTTGTTATTGGCGAAATATTATTTGACATTATTTTAATCGCGTAAAATTACGTCATGCAAGATGTAAATTCTTCCACAAGGAGCCTGGATAATCACAAAAATATAAATCTGTTCTATGTTACTTGAAAAGGAATAATATTCTACGTTTAGTTGACGAACTTTAGTTATTTAAAATATTCTTATTAAATATAAATTATTTCTAAGTGTTGGAAGAAATGGATGTCTTAATTAGTTATTTTATTGGTCATTATTTTAGTATATTGTTTTTTTTTAATTATTTAACGTCATAATTAATGTCTTTCAACACTAACTAACTAACTAACTAACCATCACGCCGTTTCTCCGCAGGGGTAGGCAGAGAGGATGGACCGCCAAACAACTCGGTCTTGGCACACACTTCTTGCCTCATTCACATTCATACATCGTCTCATAAATACTTTTCTATTATTCTGACTCTTGACATGGCTCGACTCAAGTATCTGATTCACTTGATCTTGCCATGCCTTCCTAGGGCGTCCCCGACTTCTGCTACCATTCGCATTTGCATCATAATTCCTCCTTACACTCCTTTCTTGGCTCATTTGCTCTACATGCCCAAACCATCTAAGCGTCCCTTTCTTAATCTTACTCACTACGCTTACATCAGCCTTGCACTCTTTGTGGATCTCCACATTCCTCACGCGATCATACATGGTTTTAAAACACATACGCCTCAGGGTTCTCATTTCAACAGCATTCAATCTATTTTCATCCTTTCTCGGCCAGTTCCATGCCTCACTTCCATACATCAGGGTAGGTATCAGCACTCCATTGTAGACTGCAAACTTTGCTTCTTTGTCTCCCTCCCTTAAACATTGGTTAAAAAGATTGCACAACCATGTGAGAATTATACGGCTATCTCCTTTAAAATATTCAGCAGCAATATTGTCGAAACCGAGAGCCTTACTATTCTTCATACAATTTATCGATCTTTCTATCTTATCGAAAATAATTCAAATGTCAAGTTATTATAAATTATTTTGACTATAGATTTTCAACTTACCAAGCGCCGTCTTGAGAAAATGTGCTGTAATGAATTATACTTTAGAGTTCATTTTTGCCGGACTGCACTTTGTGAGATGGAGCCTTGTCGTACGGAGAAAATCTGTTAACATTTCTAACATTTATTTTTAAATAATATTTTAGGCTGATAATTGGCGTAGGCACCCAGGGAAAATCATATTGTCTATGGTCGCGCATTTTTTATTGTTTTCTCTATCTTTGTCTTATGGCCTTTGTCTACGTCATAATTAAAAACTGTCAAAATATCGGCATATCTATGGTTACATAGTGGACAAAATTTCTCCCTACAAAAAGCTCGGAGTTATCAATCTAGTGAGTGTTTTATTTATGGAGGGCTGGAAGCTACGAGCAGAATCACTTCGGGTCCCTCGAGTATAGGACGTTGTCCTTTAGACGACATTATTAAACTATTAAGCAAACATTATTGTAAACGTATTGTTATAAACTATCTTGCGATCACTGATCTGCCAATTCAGTTTTATTGAAGACGATCCATTCCCACAAATAAATGTACTTTGTAATTTAGATAACATTACAATAACCATGTCGTTATACGATGAACACTGCACTGCTTATTAGGCGAGTTTGAAATAATATTTTTACTTCTTCCAGCGTTGTAGGTTTAAAGGAAGACAAAATTCCTTTAGAATCAACATGGCAGTGGGGCATGAGATGCCGAGGAACCAAAGATATTAGAAGAACGAGATATGCTATGTTGGCCGCCGGACCGTAGGCGGAGTACTACCTAATTAGGGTACTTTGAATACTGTCGGGACGTGTACGCACAGAAATCTGTTCTATGTATTAGTGCGGATACCTTAGCACAAGCGAAGTCGTGCAGTAGTATTGGTGAAAAAAACCGGCGACACTGGGCAAAACAATTCCACACAGTATGAACTGCTCATAGCACATCTCGTTCTTCTAATATCTTTGCGAGGAACGAATGAATTCAATTTTCTCCCGAAAAAAATATCTATATCTAGAATAATATCGCAGTAACACTATGTTGATTATGCCAAATACTCAAAGTTAGTATAATTAAGAGCACGTAAACACAAGTAATAAAACAATATTTACAGTTGTTCAATTTCCAGACATTTCATAGTTTTTAAAATAACTGTATAATCACTTTTTATGATCTCACTGTGTATTGTTATAATAATGAAAATGCTGAACATTGATTAAAATAATTAGTCAAGCTATTCCAAAGATATTTTGAGCGTTTCAATCAACCCCATGTACTGTTTCAATCGTCCACACTATGGGGTTGATTGAATCACAATTCCGTTTTTTCTTAAGTGGTTATTGTAGCTTACCTGTACGAGTTGTCACCACCCAACAAATTTTATTTGGGAACTGAACAGATTATAATTCATATAGTATTAAGTTCTTAATTATTAATACAAAAGTTTCTCCGCCACACACCGTTACTAAGGACCGTTGGAAGCGTATATATCTGGAAATTAATGCAACGGACCCATTTATTGAATAATAATGTCCTAAATTATTCGGTGATGATGACGGTTGTGATGATGATCATGATTAATTAGTTGATTTCGCATATTATAATTATCTGAATACTAGGAAAGAAATAATATAATGATTCCGATAAACAAATCCAACGGATCAATATCATTATATATGTATCGATCATAAGATAAAGATGCTGCCTAAACCCGCGCGCGTTTCACAACATATTAAAGCAAGGTCCCATATAGCACTGCCATCTCAATAGAAGGCCGTGCTGTAGAAAACCAACTGACATTCAAAGAGTCCTGTTTTTCGGACTTCGTGGTAGCTTTTTTCTATGCGCCAGTATGGATTTTGTAGGCGTCTGGAAAGTGTGTGCAACTGATTTAAGCAGTTATTTTACATTTTACATCACGTTTCTGCAATATTTATACTTCATTTTTGTAAAACAATACGTTGGTGGTTATATACGATCGTCAAGGTAAGACATTTTAAATATATTTACAATTTTAACGTAGTAAATAATGTTTTCAACAACTTACATAATGGCGGATGACGCTTAGCTTTGGATCTGTACAGATTATCATTAGAAATGGTGTAATTTACTAGATAATATAATATAATCTACATAAAAGTACTATGTAATAACATGTGTAGAGCTTTCTGAGAGAATAATAGGGTAATTCATAAGCCGCCACATTTTTAGTAGGCACTTGGAAATGATACTTCGTTTCAACTCGATTGTTGATTTGTTTTCAAAGTGAAATTTGATTTGTTTTGAAAATACGTAATATATTTATTAGTGGATATTATTTTCAGATGCCTCATAAGTGCTGTGTTCCCGGATGCAAAGCAAATTACACCAGTTCTCTGAAGAAGGAAGGAGCGGTTACCATCTTCGAAAAATTGTATTGTTTTATGTATAATGTAATAAAATATATACTTGTACAAAAAATTGTTTTCCTATTTATCCATGAAAAATTGTATTGTATTGTGTATAATGTAATAAAATATATACTTGTACAAAAAATTCTTTTACTATTTATCCATCAAAAATTGTATTGTATTGTGTATAATGTAATAAAATATATACTTGTACAAAAAAATCTTTTACTATTTATCCATGAAATTCTAAAATATGTACTTCCCACAATAAAAATATATTTTTTTACCCATAGGATTTAGGTGAGTATGTATTCATTAATATGAATCAAAACGATTTGCATAGGTAAAATAGGTAAGTATTTATAAATATGAAATATCCATGCCTTCACTTTAAATTAAATTCATTAGAACCTTTAAAATCAGAGCTGGAATGATGTTTTTGCTTCTTGGGGAAATAGGCATCTTTACTTTGAAATTTGACTTCCCGCCAAATCTACAGCACGGCTTGTAATAGAGACGGCAGTGCATATAGCCATCACGCGACTTTGTCTATCAACATCACTTTTATCACGTCTAGTGCAACGCCTGTCTAAAAGTCCTTTGTTTCTATGGAATTACAAAAACGTCAACAGAGTGGTTGAGTGGATCATTTATAACGTCAACATTTATTTATTTATTTATTTAACGCCCATAGGGCTTTTACATTGTTGGTAGTATAATTTTAATTTGACAGATACTTTGAAACATAAAAAATAAGAATAAAATTACATTTGATAAAAGCTATGCAACAAGTCATACAAACACAAGAAACAAAAACAGAAAATTACAGCTATTTGTAGGTTTACATGATGTGTTTAGGAGTATTGTTGAAATAAATGTTGTGATCCACAAAACTTGCCAAGTTGGTATTGAATATGTCAACATCACCCAAACATAAACAAACATTCGGCCCCGCCATTCGGCTTGTTTTTGTTTACAAAACTTTAAAGTAAATTAAGCAGGTTTCGGCTATGTTTTATTGATTATTATAATAATAATATTTGGAAGATTTGTAAAGCGCCGTTTTTGTGCAAAATCTCCTCAAGGGCGCTGTACAAATATACACTTCTACAATGAACTATGTTAACATTAACTAACACTAAATATGGAGATTATATACAGTAAGATACTTACCTGGTAGGTCACTTGATATTAACACTTAATTAAGTTTAACTGATTGTTTATTAGCGAAATTTAGTTACAAGATTTAGGACAAAATTGTAAAATTGGATATAACTGGACTTTCTCTCAGGAATGATATTAACGGCCGCTGTTCCCAATCCTAATAATCAAATTCTAAGCGAATCACCACTGCACTACGTAATTCCAACACACAATAATTGCTTAAGCAAGCCGCTTAGTTTAAGCCAGCCGGACAGCTGGATTAACCATTTAAGCAATATGTAAGGAAAAAACTAGTTACAAAAAGTGTCGACAGAGTGAAAAAATACCGCGAATCAATGATCAAATGTCACTCTGACAATCGACAGTCGCGCTCCTTTCAGTTTTTTGTGTTGCATTTATCATTGTCGTTTTAAAATGGATAGAGAAGTTTTAGACATTTTAGATATACTAGATATTGCGGAATGGGCCGAAGTAATCGATGAAAACATCGGGTTATACAGGCGGCGACAGGGTGTGGATGTCAATTACATCGAACTATTAAATGACAAAGAATTTTTTGACCGTTTTCGTATGACGAAAACGTGTTTTTTGTATATTTTGAACCTAATTGAGGAGAATTTAACTTATGCAAGCGAAAGGTAAGTTTTTATTTACGCAAGTGTCATTTTTGCGATGAATGTGCGAAATATTTTGCCCTTACCTCATGTCAGATCTGAAAACCTTTCTATTCTATCAATTTAATGTTATTATACCTTATTTCTTTTTAGAAACTGTCCAATTTTACCGTGCAATCAGTTGCTGATAGCATTACGCTTCTATGCGACGGGAAGTTTCCACATCACAAATGGAGACTTCTTCAAAATAAGTCCATCTGCCACCAGCAAGATAGTAAAAAAAGTGTCTTATGCCTTGGCAAGCTTGAGACCACTTTACATTAAATTGCCAGTGGGACAGGAGGTCGAAATTGTCAAGAGGGAGTTTTACGAAGTTGCAGGATTCCCTAATGTGATAGGTGCGATTGATTGCACTCACATCAAAATCCAATCCGTTGGTAAGTGCCAAACCAAATAAACCAATACATGTGTTGGTTGTGCCTGCATTGTTTTCTGTACAGTAACAAATAAGTATAAGTATGTATTGTGTTAACCATCTACTTTCTAAAACAGGCGGGTCAGAAGCTGAAACATTCCGAAATCGGAAGGGATACTTTTCGTTAAATGTCCAAACAATATCAGACGCGAAGATGAGGATAAGAGACATAGTAGCCAGGTGGCCAGGAGCAACGCATGACTCGCTCATCTTCCAAGGTTGCCGCGCCAAAGCGGTCTTTGAGACCGGCCAATACCCAAATGGAGTACTCGTAGGAGGCAGCGGATATCCATTAAAGGTATTAAATACACAACTTTAATGTTTTAATCAAATAAGATATTGTCAGTAAATTGTTCCGTTCCTTCTCACCTTTTTAAAATTCACATCCTCGACCATCCAGATTGTAAATTCTGTGCTTTAGATGTGGGAACTTTAGATCACATATTTTTTGGTTGTCGCTCTCTAAATAAATATACTCTCTTCTACCAAGCGTAATCTAAAATTGCCCCCCCCCCCCCCCCCCATTCAACATCTCATCTCTTCTAAAGTCTGAACTCGAATCCAATCTTCCATACGATTCTGAATTATGCACATTTAAATAAAATTAATATATTCATATTCACCTTTCCTTTCTCTGTAATTTTAAATGATAGCCTATAACAATCCTTGAAAGGTGAAGCCAGAAATATTAAAAAAAAAAAATAATTAAAAATACTGGGTTCAGTGTTTATATAGTTTTAATGACTTTTAAACAAAACATTTGCATAAAATAACATTAAAAATACTGTGTTCAGTGTCTACATAGTTTTTGACTTTCAAACAGGACATTTTCATAACATAACTTGAAAAATCAGCAAGGAACGTACGTTATAATCTCTTTTCATAATTTAACTATTGCAAAAAGTTATTTGGCAATGTGGTATGTAAGAAAAATTTAATTAATGACTTTTAAACAAGAGACATTTGCATAACATAACTTTTAAAATATTGTGTTCAGTGTTTACATAGTATGTAATGACTTTCAAACAAGATCTTCCTAAAAACATAACTTGAAAAATCAGCAAGGAACGTACGTTATAATCTCTTTTCATAATTTAACTATTGCAAAAAGTTATTTGGCAATGTGGTATGTAAGAAAAATTTAATTAATGACTTTTAAACAAGAGACATTTGCATAACATAACTTTTAAAATATTGTGTTCAGTGTTTACATAGTATGTAATGACTTTCAAACAAGATCTTCCTAAAAACATAACTTGAAAAATCAGCAAGGAACGTACGTTATAATCTCTTTTCATAATTTAACTATTGCAAAAAGTTATTTGGCAATGTGGTATGTAAGAAAAATTTAATTAATGACTTTTAAACAAGAGACATTTGCATAACATAACTTTTAAAATATTGTGTTCAGTGTTTACATAGTATGTAATGACTTTCAAACAAGATCTTCCTAAAAACTAGAAAAATCAGTAAGGAATGTATATAATCCGCGTTCACAGATGGCGCTAATTTAATTATTATTACAAAAATGTTATTGGGTAATGTTAAATGTAAGAATAAGTTTAAAAACATACAAAGTTATATAAAATTATTAAATGAAGAATGCACATTTCAACGCGCATCGTTCGCAGATGCTCCAGTTGCTCGATTTTAAGGACATTCTGAAAAAGAAAACAGTATAATATTATTACAAAAATATTAATGTTTTATTTCAGACATATCTCATGACACCATACAGGAGTCCTGAAACACCTGTCCAACAAAACTATAATGAAAGACACATTAAAACCAGAAACGTTGTGGAAAGACAATACGGATTATGGAAAAGGAGGTTTCCTGTCTTATCGAACGGCCTGCGACTAAACCTCAACACCACAATGGCAGTGATAGTCGCATGTGGAGTTCTGCATAACATATGCATCAATCGTGGGGAGGAACATCCACAAGATTGGATCAATGGCGTTGACGATGTTCCAAACAATGTCGCAGAATTGAACAATGCGGGGAACGTTGCAAATTTAAAAAGAGACGTGATTGCAAATAATATGTACAATGTATGAGCACTACTAGTAGTTGGTATGTTTTTGAACCTGCGATCCAAAATGTGTGTTACTTGCTATTTCTTGTTTTTTCTATTTATGAAAATAAATAAGTATTTCTTTAGAGTAGATAATAAGTTTGATGAATATTTAAATAAAAATAATAAGTAAACAAAACAATTACCACTTCTTAATTTCTTTAGGGTGATCTCTTTGGCCTCCCTCTCCAACCTTACAATGGCAAGTTGTTCTTTTAATATTTCTTGGCGAATTGCCCATTCCGCTGCCTTCGCGAGTCTCTCCTCTTGTATCATCTCCAAAACAAGTTTTTCTTGGGCGGCTTTGGTAGAAATTATTTCTGTTGTCATTTCTGACTGGACCTTTGCCTTCGCCTCCATGTCTTGCATGTCCTTAATCCTCGTTCCTTCCGCTTCAAGCTTGGCGGCTGCTATTTTATGCAAATCAGCGAGAAGAGAGTCCTTCGCTGATTTCTTCAAACACAGCCGCCTCTTGAACGTCTTCCTAGGAACTGAAGGGGGGACGGTTAGTGAGGACGTAACTGGAGTGGGGGGAATTTCAGATGGAAGTGGGGGGACAGCTGGTGCCGACATCACGGGACTCTGAATGGCGTGATTCTGAACGGTTAATGGGGGGACAGCTTGAACCGACATCTCGGGAAATGTGAAAATCGGATTTTCTCCCTAAACAAAAGATAAGAAGAATATCAACAAAATTCAAATATAACTGACATATTTATTTATAAAGAAACAAACAGTACATTGATCACATTGGTGAGAAAATTTACAGATATTAATAATATTTCATGGTTGGTACCTATGATATGTTTCTCTGTAGTGTCTTATTTATGGTATGTATATTTATTAATTATTGGGTGATGTGCGTAATGGGTAGGTGTGTGTGTTGTATGTGTGAGTATGTTTGTAGATGTGAGAAGTGGTGATGTGGGAAGTGATGATGTATGCACATTGAACTGTTTATATTATTGACATTATACTCTTTTTAAATTTGGGCAGTGAATCGGAGAAAATGTTGATGTTTGAGTTTAGGCAAATATTATTTAACGTTTTGTAATTCAGCGTGTGGAATAGTTCTGTGTGGCGCGTATGTCTTAAGGGTATATCAAAATGAATTAGGGAAAGAAGTTCAGTACAGTCGATGTTATTATTTAAAATTCTGTGTATATGTTTCCTTTTGTTGAAAAGTTTGAAATGTACATTCAAAGTTATTGTTGAATTTGATGGTAAGATATTTTATAATTTTTTTTTTAAATATGTTCTGTGCTATCTATTTATTTATAGTATTATTTATCTTATCCTTCTATGTGATTGAGAAGTCAGTAAAAATTAGATAAAATTACCAATATCCAGTCCTCAGTCTCTACTGATTCCAGTTGATGCTGTCCTACGAGTGCCGTGTTAGAGTTGGCTGCGTTGGTAGTTGGCTCGCTCACATCATTTGAATCAAACCTTTCAAAATACAATAGAAGGACTTGAGAGTAAAATCATATAATATTTACCAAGCAAGAAGTAACATAACATACACAATCATACATAAGCTTAACATACATAAGTAACATACATAAGCTTTCAGATTCCACTACGTAATACTACAAAACTAACTAACTAGTAACTAACCATCAAGCCGTTTCTCCGCAGGGGTAGGTAGAGTGGACACTGGACAGACCGCCAAACAACTCAGTCTTGGCAAACACTCTTTGCCTCATTCATACATCATCTCATACATACTCTTCTATTATTCAGACTCTCGACATGGCCCGTCTCAAGTATCTGATTCACTTGATCGTGCCATGTCTTCCTCGGGCGTCCCCGACTTCTTCTACTATTCACATTTGCGTCAAATATTCTTCTTACACTACTTTCTTCATTCTTCGCTCGACATGCCCAAACCATCTTTATACTACAAGTTGGGATTTATTCCTGTGCAGAAATTCTGGTACTAACCACCACATCTGATTATTACTGAGGCAGTTCATTTATGTATAATACTATATAAGTAATTTTTAATATTCTTATGTAACGGCCAATAAAAGAGCGTTAAAAAGAAAAAAAAATAAACTTACTGGTTTTCCAGGCCGGAAGAACTTATGCCAATTGCTGCTTCGACCTTCAATAGTACAGGGTCCTCAACATCTTGGCTGGGCCCTCCCCCAGTACCAAAAATGTGGCAACGAATGCTGGCCCTCTGCGTTCGGGCTTCCCTTTTTAGGTTGTCCCAAGCCTTTTTGAGAGCAACGAGCGATCTGCAATGATTTCAAAGATTAGAAAAAATAATTTGGCCTCATTCCCTTCAAGCATCGTCTCATACACAGTTTGGTTATTCTGACTTTTGACATGGCCCGTCTCAAGTATCTGGTTCACTTGATCGTGCCATGTCTTCTTTGGGCATCCCCGACTTCTACCATTCACATTCGCGTCATAATATATGTCTCATTCGCTCTAATACGAAACAGAATTGAGCTAGGAAAACCCGAGATACGAAACAGAATTGAGGGACAAAATGAAGCTTGTTAATTTCATCTGAATTTGAAGAAGACACAATATTATATAAGATAAATCACATACCGTTGAGATGAGCTCCCGCTGTTAAACTGGACTAAAACGTTGTTCCAAGCGGCATCCTTTACTCTCGTGTTCAACAAATAACTCGGACCGCCTGTTGATTTCGATAAAAGTGCCGGCGACGATGTAATGAGCTCTACCAGCCTCATCTTATCATTTTGTGTGAAGTTCTTCGCACGCTTTGCTTTGATCTCCATTTTCAGATTTGTTTGTGTTTGTTTTGCTGTCGCACGGAAAAAAAAAACTTACGTCGATCTGCCAAATCAAATAGGAAGTCCCGATTGTGGCATCATGTTCAAGTTGTCACTTTATTTTTAATATATTATATACGTTAGTTTAAAAAAATATGAAATACCAGTTTATGAATAACGGTATTTAAAAGAAGTAATGCGTATTAATAAGAGCTACAATAATTAACTCTTTAATAATAATAATAATTGGATGACTTATATAGCGCCGTTTTTGTGCAAAATCACCTCAAGGGCGCTGTACAAACTTATAATACATCTCTACAGTGATCTATGTTATTACTTAACTATTTATGGAGATAATTTATTATACAGTACAATACTTACCTGGTAGGTCACTTGAGATTAACACTAAATTAACATTATATAATTGTTTATTAGCGAAATTTAGATACAGGATTTAGGACATAATTTGAAAATTGAATATAACTGGACTTTCTCTTAGGAGTAGTATATTTAATTTAAGGATACGACAGCTTAAAAAGGTAAGTTTTTAGTTTAGACCTGAATTCTGTTGGACTTGTTATAGATCTTAGTTCTGGAGGGAGTTTATTCCAAGCCTTCGGCCCAGATACTCCAAAAGCGCGATCACCAAACTTAGTATTTGGCTTGCGCATAGGTTCTATCAGTCTGCCTACAGCTGATGATGTAGCTGATCTAAGAGTTGACTGCCTCAGACCAGTGTTTTCCGGGACGCATAGTTCAGAAATGTAGGGTGGGGCCATTTCATTGATGGATTTAAACACCATCCAGCACAGTTTGTACTGGATTCTTTCAGGGCACTTGAGCCAGTGAAGGTTACGAAGGTGTTCTGAAATGTGCGAATATTTTGAAACCCCGGTTATGAGCCTTGCTGCTGCATTAAACACTGATTGAAGCTTGTCAATTTGATATTTTGGAAGGCTGGCATAAATGCCGTTGCAGTAATCAAGACGCGAGACTACGTAAGAGTTGATAAGTAGTTTTGTTGCTTCTGTAGGAAGGTTTCTTCGGACAGACTTGAGTTGTCTTAGGTGAAAAAAACCGGTGCTTACAGTCCTATTTATTTGACTTTAAAACGAAAAGTCTGAATCTAAATTGACACCGAGAAGTTTGACTGTTTTTGGGATGATATCGCTGCCGGAAATATAAATAGGTGAATCGTCTATGAAATGTTGACGTTTGTTTGTGGCTGCCCAGAGAAACTCAGTCTTAGATGGATTGAGCTTCAGCTTGTTTGAAGACATCCAACGAGTTATTGCTTCTAGACATTCAGTTATACGGATCTTGAGACTATTGATTTCATTTGGAGCGCAGTAAAAATAAACTTGCTGATCGTCAGCGTAGCAGTGAGACAAGAGATCAAATGACTCGATTATTTTGGCGACATCATTTGTAAAAAGGATGAAGAGAAGTGGACCCAAAACGGATCCCTGGGGTACCCCTGAAGAAAGTGTTGCGAAGTTGGACAATTTATTTCCAACCCTCACGGCTTGTAAGCGATTGGATAAATAGGATACCAGCCAATTTTTTATGTCGGAATTCAAACCAAATGTTTCCTCTAATCTCCTAATGAGGAATTCATGATCAATCGTGTCAAACGCTGCACTCATGTCTAGGAGTGAGATAAGTGATAACTTACCTGACTCTACGGCCAAAGTTATGTCTGATAGCATACGAAGTAGTCCGGTTTCAGTTGAGTGGAACTTTCTGTACGCAGATTGACGTTTTGCGAATAATTTATTTGAATTCAAGTGACTGGTTATTTGTGCGGCAGCAATTTTCTCCAGGATTTTTGAAATAAATGGTAAGTTTGAATCGGGCCGATAATTACCTAAGTTATCGGCATCTAGTTGTGAGTTTTTCAGGATTGGTGTAACTACAGCTGACTTGAGTGGTTCAGGAAAGTCACCCGTGCTCAGTGATTTATTAAAGACGTGAACTAGGAATGGAGCTAAAACAGTAGAGCATTGTTTTAATAACCATGTCGGTATGGGATCAAGACTGCACTGTTTATTAGGCGAGCTTGAAATAATTTTTATTACTTCTTCCAGCGTTGTGGGTTTGAAGGAAGACAAAATTCCTTTAGAATTTAAAGTGAATATTGGCGGAGGGGCGTGAGATGCGGAAGCACGAATGGATTTAATTTTTTCCCGAAAAAAAGTTGAGAAGGCTTCCGGGGTAATATCTATTTTCGTTGGAACAGTGACTTCGGAAATTACTGTCTTTATTGAGTTCCAAAGACGTCGCGGGTTGGTTCGCTCAGAGTTAATCTTTTCTTTCCAATAGTCTGATCTTTTGGAATTAATTTTACACGTATACTGTTTTTGTGCAAGGATCCACACGTCTCTTGTAGTTTCAGAAGGGTTTTTCCTATAGGTCCTCTCTAATTTCCGTATAAGTCTCTTCTGGTTTCGACATTCATCGTCAAACCAGCCGTTAGACTTTCGAACTTTCCGTGTTTTTGATGATGTCGGGGCATATTTATTTAACAGACTTGACAGTTTTTTATTATATGTCTTGACAAGTTCAGTAGGGGTCTTTGCTTCCCAAACATTGGGTGTACATAAGAGAGAGGTCTGTAACTCTTCCAGATTAATTTAACATAATTAGTAACTCTTCCAGATTAATTTAACATAATTAATTTAACATAGAAAGTCTTTAATTTGATGTCATTTTATTGTCTATGGTAATGTGCGGTAGTGTGTGGGGCTACTTAAGATTTTCAAAGATAAAATGATTGGGAACAACGCAAATCGAACGTTCCCTAAAAAATGCTTAAAAATCGCTTGGCTGAGCAAAAACTAAGATTTGAAACATATGTCAATTTAAAACAGTTACTGACATTTATGAGCAACACTGTGAACTCGAAACTAGTTTGCAATTGATATTATCCTTGAAATCACACCACTTTTATGGACCTTTTTTATGTCGTCCCCAGGAGACGCGGGGCCTGAGGAGGTTAACTAAAAACTTACCGTTGCTGTCATACCCAGTACATTCCCCACAATATGTATATTGACTTGCAAATATATACAAATCAACGGTTTTTGGCGGAAAGGGGAAGACCATTGAATTGCTCTCTAGCTGAAATGAAAACATTTTTTGGGGTAACCTTAATAATGTCATACCTAAAATATCCCAGAATTAGAACGTATTGGGCAGCTTAGACTAGAGTTCCAATTATAACCGATAACATGACGAGGATTAGATATTTTAATATCCGAAATAATTTAAAAATACGTGATGACGCTTAGCGTTGCCAGAAGAAAAGGAAAGTAATAAATTTTGGAAAGTTCAACCATTAATTAAAACTATCCAAAATGGATGCAGACTGAATCCACGCTCATCAGCGGTATCCATTGATGAAGAGATGATACCGTTTTGGGGGCACACATCAGCAAGGCAGTTTATGAGAAATAAACCGCACCCATGTGGTTTGAAAAATACGATGGTAACTGCTCCTGATGGTCTACCATTTGATTTTTTTATTTATCAAGGTAAAGGAGATTCAATCATTGTCGGCGATGAATATGAGAAGTTGGATATAGGAGGCAAGACGGTTATACCCCTTTCTGAGACTCTTCCACCAGGAGTTACCATTTACATGCACCGTTACTTTACTTCCATCGGACTTTTGGATTTACTTCACATTAAAGCTGAATGTCAAGGTACTGGTACTATTCAGGTGAACAGATTTCCGAAAGACAATGAAATGAAAAAAGAAAATCGAGGGTCCATTGACCAGAAGAAGAAAAATGTACTTCACATGCCAATTTTCCCGCATCCACCAACCAAAAATCGTTGTCTCTTCCCTGGGTGTAGCTCTAATGCAGCCCGTCTACAGTGTTTAGCATGCTTTTTTTATGTTTGCAGGATAAACGAAATTGTTACCAACTGTACCATGAAATTTAAATAAATTTATATTATTTTTACTCTTCAAATTTATTACTTTACTTTTTTTAGGAAGGTAGGTATTCACTATAATAACTAATTAAAAGCTTTTTTTAAAATATAACATACTTATAATATGTCCCTCAACTATAAACGTTTTGCAAATTCATAATAATGTTGTTTTATTAGATTTGTGAACTAATATCAAATAAAAAATAAATAAAACAAATTTTACATGCTAGAGACCCCGCGTCTTCTACAGGAGACATACGATTTTGGTAAAACTATGCATACATTATTTTTTTTTAAATTTTATACATTTCTGTTATTTTTTTGAAATACAAAAAAAAAATTAAATTTTGAACAATTTTTTCCCTGGGCCCGAGAAGGTTAAGACCTGAATTCTGTAGGACTTGTTATGGACCTTAGTTCCTGAGTATGTTTATTTTAAGCCTTCGGCCCAGATGCTCAGAAAGCGCGATCACCAAACTTAGTATTTGACTTGCGCTTAGGTTCCATCAGTCTGCCTACAGCTGATGATGTTGCTGAAACACAAAAAGTTCTAAAGTCTGACGGCTGGTTTGACGATGAATGTCGAAACCAGAAGAGACTTATGCGGAAATTAGATAAGTCCTATAGAGAAAAACTCTTCTGTAACTACAAGAGACAAGTAGATCCTTGCTCAAAAACAGTATTCGAGTAAAATAAATTCCAAAAGATCAGAGTATTGGAAAGAAAAGATTAACTGTGAGCGAGTCTTGATCCTATACCGACATAGTTATTAAAACAATGTTCTAATGTTTTATTTCCATTCCTAGTTCACGTTTTTGATAAATCACTGAGCACGGGTGACTTTCCTGAACCACTCAAGTAAGCTGTAGTTACACCAATACTGAAAAATTCAAACCGATAACTTAGGTAATTTTCGACCCGTTTCAAACTTACCATTTATTTCAAAAATCCTGGAGAAAATTGCTGCCGCAAAAATAACCAGTCACTTGAATTCAAATAAATTAATCGCAAATCATCAATCTGTGTACAGAAAGTTCCACTCAACCGAAACCGGACTACTTCGTATGCTATCAGATATAACTCTTGCCGTAGAGTCAGGTAAGTTATCACTTATCTCATTCCTAGACATTAGTGCAGCGTTTGACACGACTGATCATGAATTCCTCATTAAGAGATTAGAAAAAACATTTGGTTTGAATTCCGACATCAAAAATTGGCTGGTATCCTATTTATCCAATCGCTTACAAGCTTTGAGGGCTGGAAATAAATTGTCTAATTTCGCAACACTTTCTTCAGGGGTACCCCAGGGATCCGTTTTGGGTCAATTTCTTTTCATCCTTTTTACAAATGATGTCGCCAAAATAATCTAGTCATTAGGTCTCTTGTCTCACTGCTATGCTGACGATCAGCAAGTTTATTTTTACTGCGCTCCAAACGAAATCAATAGTCTCACGATCCGTATAACTGAATGTCTAGAAGCAATAACTCGTTGGATGTCTTCAAACAAGCTGAAGCTGAACCCATCTTAGACTGAGTTTCTCTGGGCAGCCACAAACAAACGTCAACATTTCATAGACGATTCACCTATTTATATTTCCGGCAGCGATATCATCCCAAAAAACAGTCAAACTTCTGGGTATCAATTTAGATTAAGACTTTTCGTTTAAAAGTCAAATAAATAGGACTATAAGCACCGGTTTTTTCACCTGAGACAACTCAAGTCTGTCCGAAGAAATCTTCCTACAGAAGCAATACAACTATTTATCAACTCTTACGTAGTTTCACGTCTCGATTACTTCAACGGCATTTGTGCTAGCCTTCCAAAATATCAAATTGACAAGCTTCAATCAGTGTTTAATGCAGCAGCGCGGCTCATAACCGGGGTTTAAAAATATAAATGTATTCGCACATTTCAGAACACCTTCGTAACCTTCACTGGCTCAAGTTCCCTGAAAGAATCCAGTACAAATTGTGCTGGATGGTGTTTAAATTCATCAATGAAATGGCCCCACCCTGTATCTCTGAACTATGCGTCCCGGAAAACACTGGTCTAAGGCAGTCAACTCTTAGATCAGCAACATCACCAGCTGTAGGCAGACTGAAGGAACCTAAGCGTAAGTCAAATACTAAGTTTGGTATAATAAATTCTAAATTCAATACTAAACTCCCTCCAGAACTAATATCCATAACAAGTCCAACAGAATTCAGGTCTAAACTAAAAACTTGTACTGGATTCTTTCAGGGCACTTTCAGACAGCAAACTGTAGCGCATTTATTGGAGATATATATACAAGCCTGACACTTTCTCGTAAAAGTGATGCTATCTTATTTTGCATTACGGTGGGACATATGATTAAAAAAGTGTAGAGAGAATAACAAGCTTTCTGTTTGCACACAGAAGTTTACCAGAGTTTTTTTGTCCTGTTCATATTCCCATTATTAGTTCCAGGAGTTATTAGAGATTGGTTTGAATGGTAGATGTCGGAGACTCTCGAGAAAGACAATATATTATATCTGCACTGGATAAGATACGCAGTCAAATTAAAGTCGACATAATGTAGTATTTTTTAGCAGTAATAATGTGGTTTTCATGATGTATATGAAGTGAATGAGAGAAAAAGTCAGGGATGCCCGAGGAAGACATGAATCAAATAGTTATTTGTGGTAAAATGAGAAGAATGTATGTCTTGGAGGTTAATGAGGTCGAGGACGCCCGAGGAAGACAAAACACAATCAAGTGGATTAAATACTTATAAAAATAAAATAATATTATTATATAGTCAGGTCATTGACTAATTTCTACAAGTCAGGTATTTTATTTTGGAAACCAACAGATTTTTCATAACTATAAATAATAAATAATACAAAAATTAGACAAAATAGAAAAAGAACAAGTAAATGGATGTATAACAGAAAACCTAACCAAACTAAAATCACATTGCAACTTTATTATTTAACAAAGAGGTTATTCATATCGCCAGGATCCTGTTTTATTTCTAACTAAAAGGGTTCATCGTTCATTTCCACAGTTACATTGTGCAACACAGCACATGCCACTACGATAGCTGTAGTGCGTTCCATGGACAGTGTTATGCAGCTCCGCAGAACAATGAATCTACTCTTTAGAACCCCAAAATACCTTTTTACAACATTTCTGCTGCGTACTTGGGATTCATTATACAAGTTTTCTGCTGGGGTATTTGTTCGTGTTAGAGGTGTGAACAAATCAGTCTCACTTTGATAGCCACTTATTGAACTGGCCAGCCTCAAATCTAGTCTTTATAAACAAATTATTAAAAATAGTTATTTATTGGAATTATTAAAAAAAAACCTGTTTTCGAACTTTTCCACTACGTAAATACCTACTATCTCTTTATTTAAAGTAATATTTCTAAAAAATAATAATAATAACTTCATCTCTAAAGTAGGCACTACTGTTTCAACTAAATAATCATGAAAAAGATTAAATTAATATTTAAAGAAGTAAGTAATAAAAAAATAAAAAAAAGTATAGCTTAGGTATTATAGGAAGTTTATGTAGGACGGAGATAAAGAGACTGAATTAGGACAGCAAGTAAGAAGCTGCCCGGAGACGAGAAGATATTTCGCATATTTTGCATATTTTGATATTTTGCATATTTCTTTATGTAACAGGTTATGAAATCAATCCCATTTCTCTGGTTGCGAAAATTTAAGCAATCAAACCTATCCCATGAGTTGAGTACAAATGATATTATTAGTACTATTATGCCGGATTAACTAAAACAGAGTGTTTCGTAGAGAGTATCAAGGAAGAGGCTGTGTCTTTAGTTACCGCAGCAGGAGGGCGATTCTCGTTCTACTTAACGACACTAAAATCGTCCTTACATTCAAATTAACGATTTTTCTCGGTTTATTCGTATGAAGCGATTCCGGTTCTCTCGTTGACAGATGGAATCCTTAGATTTTCGATTGCGCGCCAAAATTTTTAGCCTTACGCGAAGGGTACCACTAGACCTGTCTTTCGGCGGCCGAACGCTAGCGTTCGCGGAGAATTCGCTTCATTTAATTGTGACGTTTTGACAATTAGCAATATTTGCGTAGTTTTAACAAGAGAAAACTTAATATTATCGTAAGTATTGACTGTAAACATGATTAGTGACTTGTTTGTGGCACAATAATGCTATTATTATAATGAATTGAATCAGGTAATTGCGATGTTTGTAAAGAACGTAACATGTCGAAAGCCAGAAAAGTGATTTAATTTACAATAAACTACACATACCATTGAGGATTTCTACATAAATAATAATAAGTTTCTGGCTGGCGCTCGAAATTGTGGGTTTTGAAGTTAACCACAACGAAATAAGAATCCCTTTCATTCTTAAAGCAACTTGGGTGACAGTTAGCGCCATTCGGCAGCGTTAGTTTGACAGCAAACGTCACTTTAGAAGTGGTGAATCTGTAACAAAGTCATTACTATCCAGCGAGGTAAGTACCTTTTCACAAAACGTAAATCTTCGATAAATGGCTTATTTATGTCATTCATAAATAAAATAAGCAGTTATTAAAATGCATTATAATACAAAGTATTTGTTTTTTTAAGTTTTAGTTAGAAACCTTGCGTCACTTAATTATATTTCACCAATTTGTGTTTTCAATAATCTCTTAACAATATCGTAGATGCTCTTAACCACGCTTCTTTAGGATTTTTTACTAGGTCTCTCAAAAATCGATCTTGTAAGGCTATCAGAAGAACGAGAATCACTTAATAGTTAAGAAAAGATGTTACAAGCGACGGACAGCTATCTTTCGCAAACGATAGCAGTCGTTGACGAATGCTATCATTTAGCTTAAGGCTAAAAGAACGAGAATCGCCCTCCAGTGTTACTGACCTTAAGGCGTATTAACCAGCGACCGAGAATTCGAATTTCGTCAAAAGACAGCCTCGCGATCGGACGTTTTTTAGAACGAGACAGAAATACCATATTCATTCCACTGCCAGCCGTAAACTCCGCGAGGCGGTCGAAACCTACAGCATGGTTCCGATGAAATAACAATTATTGTGTTTGAATTTTCGGTTGTAGCTTTCTTCCTAATAAATAGTTACATACATATTTGTAAATTATACATCGGAGTGCATAAACATAAATAAATACAAATGCAGTGCGTTGAAAGCAGGTACAAAATAGGTAGGTATTTGATAAACATTTTTTTTAATTTTTCAAATATTTTTATTCACTTGTTTTTTTTTAAATTTTATTTTACATAGGTTTTACAAAAGTGATTAACATTAAGTTTGATTGTAAAAAATCTCTCGTCTTACATATTTATCCGTTTGTAAGATAGGTATTACCAGTAAGTTTTATTTCTAATACTTAAAGTAAGTATATCAAAATAAACTCGTTTTTTTTCTTCTAAAACAAGAAGCTCAATTCACAATATGACATTATGAAACTGACAAAAAGTAACACTAAAAATACTAAATATGTTGAATTATAACAATGTAATAGAGAATTGGACAATAGAATAGAAATTATTAACAGAAACATGATTTGAATCGCACATCACGAATCAAAACCGTTATTTTGACGGGAATCATATACGCATAGACTAAAATGCGGCATTGCCTGCTCTTTTGTAGCCAGTTAAATATATTTATATGAGGAAGATTTCGAAACAGAAATTGTACAGCTTAATGTGTAACTAAGAAAATTTCATTACAAATAAGTTTACGTGGAAATGGAATTAATCTCCTTCGAAGTACTGTGCTTGACTAGAGATATACTTATCCCAACGTTGAATCCATGACTGGAAACATTTTACCACGAGTTACCCGACACCGTGTGTACAAGGTACTGTTGCATACGTGTTGCTCGCGCTACGCCGGGTAGTAAATTATGGTTTATGATTATCGCGGTAATTACAGTTGAATCGGTCACCGTAATATACCATGCATTTCCCGACACCATAATAATAATAATAATTGGATGACTTGTATAGCGCCGTTTTTGTGCAAAATCACCTCAAGGGCGCTGGTATACAAGGGTATGGTTTTGTGCGTGTAACTCGCGTAATGCCGGGAATTATTGATATTTTATAATTACCGCGATATTCACGGTTTCAGTCACCGTAATTTCACCACGAGTTTCCCGACACCGTGTACACGTGGTAATGTTGCATGCGCGTAAATCGCGCAACACCGGGTAGTAAATGCTTGTTTATAATTACCGCGGTAATTAGAGTTGAATCGGTCACAGTAATATACTACGCGTTTCCCGACACCATGTATACAAGGGTATGGTTTTGTGCGTGTAACTCGCGTAACGCCGGGAATAATTGCTAGTTTATAAATACCCCGATATTGACGGTTTCGGTCACCATAATATCCATGATTCACAATATATTGTAGGTATTACCTATTTACATAATAAAATAATAATAATATTAATGTAAATTACACATACCGACGGAATTTTAGAGACAATATTTGCTTCAGAATCACAATCATTCGTCGGTAGGTGATTATTTTCCCTGAAAATTAAACAACACAAAATTATCGCTAAATGTTATAAAAAATATATGCGTATTCTGACTGATTCGTTTGAACGACCCTGTAGCATATAGAGTACGTACAATGTACAAGGATAATTAAATATGACTAATATTTTTTTTTTCTGCAAATATTTCTCCCATGTACGTTTTTGATGACGAAATTTTTGTTTTCTTATAAAACTTTTGTCCGATAGTATTTTTCTCCCCATTTTTACGAGGAATTTCGTTAAAATGTTATCAAGTAGACTGGCGTGGAATAGACGTCCGTTCGCCGCCCTGTCGCAGCGGGGAATGATAAAATTTCGGCTTGCGCCGCGGTAATCAGAAACAACGAACAAACAATAAACGCGAATCGAAATTAATTACTATTATATACTTTAAGAATATATTTCTTGGTCATAAATTATTATTAATGTTTCAATAATATCATAGTAAATTATTTTTGTAAAAAAATCTCAACTATACCAATTTGTAAGGTCATAAATAAATAGTCAAATTGAGGGATTTTCGTCACAAAACGCGTCCTCGGATTTATTTATTAGTAATTTTATTTGAAATAAAAACAAAATTCTTATACATATATATGATAGATAATTTATTGATTGTTTATACTGTATTATTATATGATTTGAAATATTTGTTGTATGATACAACTTCGCCTTTGAAAATGCAACAAATCTGCATATCGTCCAACGGTAACACTTTATTATGGTATGAAAATAATATCATTTTCCAAAATTTTACAACTTACTTTACAAGATAAAATAACGATCTTTGGAAATCAATTTGTGTTTTTTTCTAGAAAAGTGTCCATACGTCTAAAAGTGACCTCGAAAATGCCAAATTTCAGGTCAAGTCTACCTATTTCGCCTTAACTTTCTACCAGTCATAAATACCTAGCTTCACAAACTACATAGGTAAATCAAAAATACTTACTTCAAATGTCCACCTCAAAACTAGGACAATCCGAATACCTAATTAATTACCCATTTCTATTTCTGTAATTACAGAAATGTTATAATCTCTGAATGTAGGTCAGTAGGCCAGAGCGTTACTTTCAAGGACTCTATTGTTTACATGTTTACACGCGTTCAAGCGGAGAATACAACTGACATATAGATAACGTGTACTTACGACATATTAGGCAATTTCTCGAATATAAAAATAATACCGAACGATTATGAACTCCGAATTACTACCTGTATAAATCACCAACTGATAGTGATTTACCAATACGTTTCACTGATAACAAAATAGGTCACCACAAAAGAATTGCGAATTACAAGGTCAAGGCCCTTTTAAATAATTAAACAGTACTCATTCTAGTATTTCAGTTGTTATGAACTCGAATGTAAACAAAATATCCCAGTAGGGCAGGATTTTCAAAGCACGTTTCTTCATCAGTTCTAATTACAGTAGGCATATTTATGTGTGCTATATGCACATGCTAGAAATCAAAATAATAACAACACAAAAACATTCCAAATACCTACTTACAGATGTCAGGTGTCTAATACCTATGATAAATTAGTAATATACTCAAACATCTATTTCAAATCTTCGTGAGGGGAGCGACCTCAACAAAGGAATGTATATGCTGAAACAATCTTTCGTAACCATTTATACCTACCTGAGGGGATAGTATCCAAAACCTTCCTACCTACTACACGAGGAGCTAGCCTTATAAAAAAAGCTAGACATCAGATTAAGTTACACAAACTCCCATCCTTCTATTTGGTTATTAACTATTACACGTGATAGTCATAGTATGTGAAAATGGGTCGTAAGTACACAACTCGACGCTCTGTGAACAGTGTCATCGGATATCGTGGCCCAGAAAAATGTAAATGAAATGCAAGAATGGAAAATGCAAGCTCGTGAGGGTCGAAATTGCAATCTTATCTGGAGGTAGTATATGTAAAGGCAATGGCCTATGAGATGGAGATTGATGACTTTGTTCGTATTAGTATCCACCAGAATCAACTTGGTGAGGGAGGAGCCAACTCAGTCTGAACAAAATTTCCTTCCATTTTCCTTCCAACAAAATTTAATGTTTCCTAACAATAATATAAAAATTTTATGTTTGTCGAAGTTTGCAAACAAAGAGTTATTCGATTGAAAAACTGAGACCCGTATTGATAGTCTAATGTATGTCAAATGTTATTATTTCTTTATTTGTGTTTATAACGGGTTATGTGCACTCCGTTAAAAAATACCTTGGAAGAATTAGTTAGAATTCATGTCTAGAAACGAAATCAGAACAGGGTATGAAGATTATAATTATATAAATTTGGTTTAATGTTTGAGTCTTTCAATAGCTGAGTTTTCACAAACTCTACTCTTAAAAGAATAGGGTTACCACTCAAACATATTAGACTAAGTCTTTCCATACCTCAAAACAAAAATAATCACAACGTTAGGTGAGAGACTATTGTAAAAGATAACCACGAAGGTTCTATTTACTATGTAAAAAATGATAGGGGCTCGTGGAAGGTAGTTTAGGAAATACGTACGAAGTATACAAAAAGGGTTGGTGACATGAAGAAGAGTCATCCCCTAAATTATACAGCAGAAGTTAGGATCATCACATTAGTGACATGAGCAAGAGAAAGGGTGAGCAAGTTTACTCCCCCACGTTGCTAAAAATTAAAGAAAAAAAAGTTTAGAGCTTCAATTTCGATGGATTTTGTTTATATTTGGCACAAAAAGCCGGTTTATTACAGTAGAATAAGGTTTTTACGGTTTGTTTCTTGGTTTAGATAGTGGCTTTTACGAGTGAAATTTTCTTGTCTTGATATTTTTCATAAATAGTTTTGATGTCTTCATTTTGTTGAATTAAGTCTTCAAGCTAATTTTCTTTAGTGTAGTCGTTGTCAATACTTTTGAAAATAACTCAAGGGTCTAATCTTATTACTTCCTCCGCTTTTAAGTTTTTGTCTAGTTTTATTAATTTCTTTTCTGTCGTTTTCCGAGGCATGTGACGATAAATATTTTAAATGTGTTTTTTTTCCGCAGACTCTTATTCCCATTTTTGTTATTTGATTTTTTTCGGTATTTCTTCGTATTAACGAAGAAAGTATAAACTTTTAAAAATAATTGGAAATTTTTTCCTTGGCTTGTCTGCGGTACTTCGTTTTTTTTTACGGCAGAAACGTATGTAACTATTGGTGACCGGATAACTCATCATTTTCATTACGTGAAAGTTAATTATAGTAATAAATAAGAACGGTTGTGATTAAGAACGATCATAACTAAGAATTGAGATTTTTAAGAACATGACATATTCAACACAATTTGCCAGTTACTCTACGCGAGTAGTACCAACTACCAATATGCCAAAATATACCAACTAGCGTCTGTGCGTAAGTTGTTTGTGGTGTGAGTGCCACAAAAATGAGAATTGGATACTTGCATATCCTCGTGGAAGAAAGTCTTCTTATACATATAATTGGTATATTAAAGTAATTATTTAATTAATGTTGTTAGTTACACATCTTTTAAAAGCCTATAAAATGGTAATACGTGTCACTAACAAGCGACCGACAAGATACCCCCCCACTCGACTCCTCATAGGTCTTAAACATTCGACAACTCCACCTAAAATGTTCGCTAATACATTTCCTGTTCAAATATAAAAACAAAACTCTTTTACAACACAACTACACCACCAGAACAATAACCAACGGTCACTACAAAGTACCTTAACTACATACCACGTCAGCTCAAAGACAATTTTTCTTCCTAGCTCCTAAAATCTTTAACCTTATCCCTGAAAACCTAAAAACCGTGAGACAACCCCATTCCTTTAAATAACAAATTACGAAATGGAACCTTACACACGGAATACATTACAACTACAATACCCATTCATTCTACACTCTTTCAATTTAATCACCTTTCAGACAAAACATAACATATCCTTATTGATAGAACGTCCAAACCCTTGTCCTGCCGGAAGGAGCTTCCGGAAGGACAATTCGACGAGTGTGCGTCCTGCCAGCAGTACGCAATTTTTTGCGGTTTTTGTATGAATATAAGAGGCTGTCCTTCTAGCAGTACTCGACTTTTATGCATGTTAAAAATAGGCAGAGGTGACAAACTTTCTGTATTTTATTTAATAAAATTAGATATGGGCGCTTATTAACATAACAGGGTAGAAAATAAACAAGAAAATGAAAAAAAAAACGAAAGTGAAAATTGTATTTATTTTGAGAAAATTAAAAAAAGGTATAATAAAATAAGACATGGGCGCTTATTAATATAACAGGGTAGAAAATAAACAAGAAAATGAAGAAAAAAAAACGTAAGTGAAAATTGTATTTACTTTGAGAAAATTAAAAAAAGGATTATGCTGGAATTCCATTCGCGATATGGTAGGTGAAGCAGTTTCTTCCTGTCTGTGGAGAGCATAAAACACATCGCGGACCACATGTCTTGCAAAAAAAGCTCGCCTTCTGCTGTTTTTTGTTGACTCTGGAGCAAACTATACATTTGCGTTGAACTCTCTTTCTGTCATCTGATTTTGACAGGGCCTCAAGAATGTGTTCTCCGCTGTGTTTTATGTCTACATTTTATTGGTGAATACTTAGAATTGTCAAATATTATTATTTTTCGTCGTCGGCAGTTATTATATCTTCTCGGAAGATTTTTTCAATTTGTATGGGTGTTTCTGGCTAATAATTATTGCTTATAATAATTTGTAATCCTTTGTGATATGCATAAAAACCTTGTCTTATAAACATTAATAAAGTTTATCAGTTAAAAAATAATAAAAATATTTTTAATACACACACACCCAGGCACAGACACACAGGCAAGCACGCGCCCACACACACAGACACGCAAATACATACGCATACATACCCATACAAGTCAAACTTAGCAAAGTTAATTTATGTTGTGCCTGTCAAAAAAAAATTGTCAATCACGTAAATAATGGAAACGAACAAGCAACCTCCAAGTACTATTTTTTCTATGGGAATATACTAGGCTTACTATAAACGTAAGCCTATGAATAAAATAAGAAAGTTTGTACTTACAATGTTCTTCATTTGTATTTGCTTCCACTAAATTGTCATTTTCGGTTTCAGCAATTAGAACTCCAACGGGCACGGTTGATATTTTTTTGTCAATTTCCCAATATACCCTTGCATAATTGTTTTCTAACTTTTTTACAGTGCCCCAACAATAACTAATGTCGTAATTATCACCAAAATGTTTGCGACTCCATGTGTTTAGGCCATCATTTTCGTCGAAATACGTGGCTTTGACGCGAACGCGGACCCCACGTCTTATACTCGCCGCCATTTTGGCCAGACTGATCGCAGAAATACGATTCAAAAACTCGCTGAATCAGAAAGAGACGCACTATGCAATGCAGTTAACGGCATCCTGCTAGCAGGCCTACAAAGCCGCATATAAACAAAAAACTTACGTCCTACCGGTAGTACGTAAAGTCCTGCTGGCAGGACGCTGGACGTTCTATCAATTATTCCCTAACTTAGCGGTATAGTTTGTAAATAAATAATTAGTCTGATCTATTTACCAATAATTACTCAAATTATTAGTAAATAGATTTTATAATCTTCTTATAATTCTCTAACTTCTCCATTCTCTTCTTGCAACCCAAACTAGCTTATCATCATTTTTTTTATTTTTCTCTTTCATATCATAGTAATGTATAGATTCTATGTCCGCAAACTGTAAAATTCACCCGCCATAAAACAGGGTTATCCCTAGCATGGAGGGTGAAATATCACAAAAACTATATGTACCCTTTAAGTCTTGTATTAATAAAATAAAATATTCTCTTTTGCTTATATTACCAACCCCAACACAGACAGCGCGGCGCCTTAGTGGGTTTCCATGACTTGCTTTTAGGCTCAGGAGGTCTGATGTTAACTGGATTAAGTCAGTTTTTTTTTAATCAGTAAATAAATCCAAGAAATTATTGTCATTTAGTAATTATAAATCGATCAAAGATTCCGATGGAATCAATAATAGCTTGGGATTAAATTTTTAGTAAACATAACGCTAATCATAATTGAGGAACAAATTGTTTGCCATCATCTCAAATTACGGTATCTTTATGAAGAAATTCCAACCACTTCTTAGAAATTTACCATACATGTCTAAAATATCCATGAGAATAAAAAAACATGCTTGTACCTACGCAAACTACAAGGTATTATTTGGATTGCCTGACAAACAGCAGAATGTTTGAGGGGCGTTTTCCGAAATCATTGCCGTAAATTGTGAAGCTAAGTAAATGCTTGTATTCATCTGTTAATTGTAATCTGTTGTTTACTTGAAATAATATTTCACAGTCTTAAAACATCAAACAATCCTTTTTATTGTTTTAAAACTGATAAACAGCCGCGAACGGGTTTGAAATAAATGACAAAACGTACCAATTGTTTCACATAAATCGAACATTCAAATTTCAAAGTGAATGTTCAAGTTCTGTGAAAGTTCATAACAAGTTCTATTGTTTATCCACTGTGGGACAGTTGTTTCACAGAACTAGAATAATAACAAAACTTGAATATTAACTTTGAAATTTTATGAAATGTTCAAATTCTGTGAAACTACCCGTCCTAAGTGAATTTGGCAAACTGTAAGAATTGAGATTTTTCAATTCATAAGTATAATCGTTATTATGCGATAGTGCGCTATATTCCTATTCAGCCAATATTTCGGACAGCGTTACAGTGTCCATCATCAGGGCAGATATGTAATGTAAAACTATATAGCTGGATTGTCAATAGAATCTTTCTTTCGTTATGAACTCAGTAGTTCTGAGTAACTTTGAATAATTTAATGGGTATATTTTCGCAGTTTCTTTTTACGTTGAAACAATTAGAGAAAGAAAAAATATTATTTCAATCAAAACCAGATAGAATCATCGCATTTTGTTATCATTTACATTCTGGGTTTTGGGTTGTGTAATGATCAACGTGAAATAATGTACATAAACATCCTGATAATAATCATAAAAAAATAAAAAAATGCAAGGTTTGTTTACTACGATTATGTGATATTGCGAAATTCATCAATGCTAAATCAATCATCAGAATAGATATTGTTTAATCGCGGATCACGGAGAAATATCAGGGATCAGAAATATCAATATATGAGATAAAAAATATGTTCAGAAATTATTAAAATCTGAAATTGATAAAAATATTATTTTTAAACACAACTAACATAATTAATTGAGATTCAATATCATATCAAATCACAAAGTGAGGTGTAATGTATTTGTACATAACGTATGTAAAAACCTTACTAAAATCCAAAAAGTAACTAAACTGACAGCCATAAAAGTCACACACATTCAGCCATACTAACTAAAAAAACACTATCCAACCGTTAAACAATGCTTTAGTTTAGTTTAATATTGAATAAAGACTGAACGATTTCTGTTTCGAACTCTTACTAATAAAAATATCTTTAACTGGCTGCGAAAGAGCTGGCATCGTTGCATTTCATGAACTGACACGTTAAATACCCGCCTTGAAAACTGTTACCGCGTAAATTTACTAAGAATTCTATGAAGGTGGTGTTTCTTGTTAACGTAGATGTTCCATGCATGGTCAGTAAATAAAAATCCTACAAACCAACGTTTTTATTGTGCAAACAATGAATACGAAATGTATTTTTTAAAATTATTTTCTGAGAATTATTAATGGGTATATTTTTTTATTGCGAAAAGTGTGGTTACAGTTTTCTTGAAGATTCCCCATATAAAAGTAATGTGTTTTCAAAATTTCGTAATTGGAGAAAAAATACAAGAGTGTGTGTTTTTTTTCACTTTTTTAAAATAATCTTAATAAAAATTATAATTTAAATTTAAATATTTATTTTACACCTTAAAATTTATACGACGAGAATGCCAACATTTTTATACATCCCAAACAGGAATTATTAGATTCCTGGTCAAATAAAATATTACACTCAAAACACTTCAATTATCTCAACCAAACGTACTATGTTGACAAATTTTCGTCAAACAAATGGTTGAGTATTGGAGAGTTGAGCGCAGAAATAGAAGGATTTATGCTTGCCATTCAGGATAGAGTAATTAATACTAAAAATTATAAGAAGCATATAATCAAAGATAACAATCAAATTGATGATTTATGTAGAAAATGTTTGGCTTTTCCGGAAACTATAGAACATATTACATCGGGATGTTTTAAATTAGCACCGTCCGAGTATATCATTTAGGCACAATCAAGTTTTAAAAATAATTCACCAAAGTTTGGAAATTAAACATAACTTGATTGACTGCCGTAATATAGTACCATACTATGAATACGAACCAAATTCATTTTTAGAAAACGAACTTTATAAAATATATTATAATAATACTATACTAAAAGACCGAACGATTAGTCATATTAGAACCGATATAGTTTTACATGACAAAATTAAAAAAATAACTTATATCATAGATGTCGCTATTCCAAATTCCTGTAATATTTAAAAATCTGTTTTTGATAAAACAAGAAAATACACAGATTTACGGAATGAGGTAAAATGAATTTGACATTTTCAGACTATAAAAATATTACCATTTGTTATTTCGGCCACTGGCATTATACCTAGCTCTCTCATTCAAAATTTAGGCGTATTAGAGATTTATCAAAGAATTTAAATTTAAAAATGCAAGAATCCGTCATTTTAAATACATGTAGGATAACGAAAGATTTTTTAAATATTTATGTTGAGGGATCAGTAGGATTTATAGGCCCTGTTAGGAGTTCTACCGAGCCGAACCCTCTGATATGAAAATACCTGGAGTCGGTGAATTATTTTCCCATTTGATCTCTGTTGAGTTGACGTGTTGTTCTTGTATTGTTTTATATTTATTTTGCTTATATAATGCACTTGCATAATGTTGATTGACTAGATGATCATTTGTGGAAAAGTGTGTGGAAGGGTTTAGTTATTCCTATGGGGAAGATTTAACCCGGACATAAATTCGGACATATTAAAACTAAAGAATGTTTCAAACACAAAGGTTTTAAAAATTAGGAGGTAATTTTATCGAGTTTCTTAAAATTGTCTTTCACGCACGAGCACTAGTGGGGATCAATGCTGCTAGCTCTTTAGAGCCGGCTCCATTAAAATACCTGTAGAACAGACTCAGCATGTCCACATCACATCTGTGCATTAGAGATGGCAATCGGTATTTTAACAATGGATTGTCAATCAGACGAACCAACGTCCTTTGTACAGAATCAAGTAGGTTTATCAAGTATTGATATCACACGTGAGAATTATTGTGGAGGTGATACATTTTAATGATTCAATATTCTGATAAAATTATAACATCGCATGATTAATTAAGTTGATAACAACAAGACTTGTTAGTGTGTATTATGATGGTTCGTAAATATGTAATGAATTAATTCAAAGCGTTATCTGGTAACGTTTTCCTTCGTAGGTGCTCCCAATATTGTTTATCTGAGCATGATTTTCCTGTTACATGTTTTACTTATATTAGGTTTATCAGTAAACTGTTATTTCTTGCTTTAAAAACTTTGTGCATAATTTTCGATAGCTCATTATGTTCTCTTTCTAAAATCTATGTAAAATCCCGGCTACAATACACAAAGGTGATTATTGTTCTTCTTAGTCGGAAACGTAAAACTGTAAACGTAATATCACAAAATGTGTGGAAGCAGAACCCGCTATCTGCAAAAAGGTTAATCGAGTTGATAGTTTATTTATGCAAATACTATTACATTCATAATTCATTAGACACCTCTGCCATAGGTCACCCCGAGTGATTTGCTATGTTTGATGTCTTAGCAGGGGTGCCCGCGTTCATGGGGTGAGGTTTGTCTACCCCCCACCTAGTCTGTGGCGGGCTGGATGGGAAGAGCAGGACTCTCTCGGACCATCGCCTTGCACCGCAGAGGGAGGGACGAATTAAAACGTCACTCTGGACACACTGACACACCAAACAATGACACGACTTCATCTCTACTCCATTCTCCCTCCACTACAATAAGTCCCCTCACGGCCCAAAAGGCACAGTTTATTTCTCCAGAGACAAAGCCGAGACTTTTGCAGAGAGCCAGAGAAATTTTCTCCGACCACGACCTATGACGACTCCAAATTCATTTCCACCATAGACTCCAAAGTCTCAACCATCATGATCGAAATCACTCCAGACAACCCGATTCAGCAACGCGTCTCCTTTAGACTGCGTATATTCCCACAAGAATATAAAATCGCTGACGTCATTCTCATTCCAAAACCCGGAAAAGACCTCCTCCACAAAACCACAGATCAATAAGCCCTATTCCTTGTACAGGCAAAATACTAGAAAAACTCATCTTTTCAAGACACGAAAAATCACTCGACGAACTTAAATATATCCCCGACATTCAACACGGCCTTCGATCGGGCTACTCTACCCTCCACCAACTCTTGCGGGTGGTCGAAGAAATTACAAATGCATCCAATATCCACCAACGCACGGTAGTCCTCTCCCAAGACGTCTCCAAAGCGTTCGAAGAAACTTTGGCATAGAGGTCTTATTTATAAAATGTCCCTCCTAGGTAGCCTCCTAGCAATGATTAAACTCATTGCCAACTTTATTAAAGACCGTAAATTTATAATCAAATTAGATGGATTTTTTTTTCACAGTAAGATTGCTAAGAGCCGGTGTCCTTCAAGGCTCTATTCTCTTGCCAGCTCTCTTCAATATTGTTTTAAGCGATATCCCCCGCCCCAGTATCTACAACCATCGCAAAAAAAACCGACTTGGAAAACCAACACAGTAATAGGCAAATATGCCGACGATATCGAAATCATGTACCGCAGTAAGTGAAATAACAGCTACCCGATTCTGAATAATAAACTTGTTTCAAGCAATGGTGAAAAAATCCCTCAAAAAGCGCCGTCTGTGTGTTCTCACGAAGATGCCCAATAAAGCCTCCCAACATCCACCTATTTGGAGAAAACGTCCCGTGGAAAAAAGTATTGAATACCTCGGAGTAACCCTCGCCAGAAAATTAACCTAACACACCGATGAAATCTTGTTGTCAGCCAATAAAAACTTATCAGACCTCTACCTCATGCCATATAAAAAAATAAAAAACGTTATCAGTCAAAAACAAACTCTTAATATATAAATCGACAATAAGGCCTAAACTTAATTATCCAAGTCCCATATGGGCCCACGCTTCAGAGTCGCATTTGATAAGACTCAAAACTTTCCAAAATAAAGAAATATGTATTGCCCTGAGAGCTCCCAAATGGACGCAGGTTTCCCAACTCCATCGGGACCCTGAAGTCCCACTCCTTAGAAAACACATCTTGTCTCACGGAATCATTCTATGCGGGTATCCTCACCCATGAATACGCATCTGTCAATTGCCTCATCCGGTACGACGAAAATATAAAAACCCATTAAAAAAACCAAAACAAGTCATACGTAAAGTCCTATTCTCGCAATATTGCAGCCATGTTTTATTGCAAATACTTTTTCCTAAAAATCCAAATTACTTCTATTATTCAACAAACTGTTAAACTAAATCATGATGAAAGAGAATGGGATCTTTATGGCCCGGAGCTCCGTATGCCATTATTTCAAAAAGTCAAAAAAAAATCTTATCACATTTAACAAACGTTTCAAGTTGAATTCTTTACAAAGAATTCAACTTGAATACCAAAATTTTGCAACAATTAACAACTAACCATTTCATTATTGGCTAAGCTATTGGAGATAGCAAAAGGTTTTGTAGAATATAATTTCAGGTCATTTTAAAAACGGGTTTTTTTCTTGTATATGTTTTAGTTTAGGAGATATATTGGCTTTAGTAGAACCATACAATTGCTTTGTTTAAGGGACACAGTTTACACTATACAACATTTACGTTTCACACTATACAACATCTCTTTGACTTAAAAACAAGCCTTCCACTTCTTCGAAAATTAAATACGTTGCTAAAACTAATTTCAACAAGTTAATTGAGGACTTGAGCGCAGAAAACTGGCTAAATGTTCTAGATAAATCAGATACTGACTTAGCAATGAAAGAATTTATTATCAAACTACACGAGTATATATCAAAACACACAAGTAATATAACCGTATCTAATAAACAAATTAAATTCACACCATGGATCACCCTGGGGCTAGTTAAATCGATTCACAGAAGAAATCATCTTCATGAAAAGGCCAAAATATATCCTGAGAATTTGGTATTACAATGTTATTATAAAAAATATAGGAATTTGTGTAAGAAATTAATTACATCGGCGAAAGAAAATTATTATAAAAAACACATTTACGAAAACAACTGCAATCCAAAACGTTTTTGGGATACCTTTCGCAACATAACCAAATCCAAAATCAATAAATCTTCTGAAATAAAATCGCTATACATTAACACATCAAACTCTGAAGTCCCCAAAGATATGGCAAACTTTGCAAACAGTTACTTTTCATCTGTGGGTGACACACTTGCGAAAAAAATTCTCGATAAGTGTAAGAAATCAGAAACCGCTCTCGCCAATTTAACTATCCCTAGGAT
The DNA here is from genome assembly GCA_026573805.1 of Hesperophylax magnus. NCBI lineage: Eukaryota > Metazoa > Arthropoda > Insecta > Trichoptera > Limnephilidae > Hesperophylax > Hesperophylax magnus. Next base: position 90,160 of record JAIUSX010000171.1, on the reverse strand, counting down.
CGGTCACAAAATAGACTCAATCACAACTTCAACTAACGAAGTCATGAAGATAATTGACGACCTTAAATCATCAAAAGCATGTGGTCCCGATAAGATTTCATCAAATCTTCTAAAAATCATTAAAGTATACATAGCCATACCGATTGCGTTCATTGCGAATCTAAGCTTTAATTCAGGGAAATTCCCTAACCATTTAAAACAGTCAATCGTCATTTTACTGCATAAAAGTGGGGACAAATCACTGATACATAATTACCGGCCTGTTTCCTTGCTCAACTCTGTCTCTAAAATTATGGAGAAAATTGTAAAGAACCGTCTCATCCTTTATCTCGAAAATAACAACATCCTTTCTAGTAGACAATTCGGCTTTCGCAAAGGTTTAAGCACTGAAAACGCCATCGCTAATTTGACAAAAATCATCTCTAATAATCTAGATAAAGGTAGTAAATGCATTGCACTTTTTTTAGATCTAGCTAAAGCGTTCGACACTATCTCGCACAAAATTCTGCTGAATAAACTACAGCGAATTGGGATACAGGGTCAAATTTTCAAGTGGTTTGTTAGTTACCTAGAAAACAGGAGCCAAAGAGTGGATATTAACGGTACTCTAAGTGATCCAGCCAATATTAAATATGGCGTACCGCAAGGAAGTACACTAGGTCCCATATTGTTTAATGTTTATATAAATGACTTATGTAATACTTCATTTGCAGACCACATTATTACATTTGCTGACGATACAGTACTTTTATTCGAAGGCAAAACCTGGAATGAGTCTTGCATTAAAGCTGAATTTGGCATAAACAAAGTTAAACAGTGGCTAGATAGTAATCTCCTCACTCTAAACTCGGATAAAACGAAATTCATCTGCTTCAGTTCAACTCAAGCGGGTCAACCACAAGAAATTATTAACATTAGAATACACCATTGTTACGACACTATTACATGTAAATGCAATACCTTAGAATGTGTGGACAATATAAGATACCTAGGAATTATCATTGATAAATTTCTGAGATGGGACAAACACATAGCCTTTACTTCCACAAAGGTCAGGAAACTTACACATCTGTTTATAGCAATAAGAAATATTCTATGTCTAAATGATTTGAAACATAGTCCAGTGGTAACGCATTGGACTGCCATTCCGAAGGTCGCGGGTTCGAACCCGGCGTGCGCAAATAAATTTTATTTGATTAATTTGTGTTATTTCACAATTAATTAATTAAAAAAATAATATATAGTATATTTGCGGCACGTTCCAGAGTGGAAGATACTACCAGTATCGCCCTGGTGTAAGACCACCATTCAGAATTGAAACGTTGCTCCAAATGGCTTTAGCCGTGTTTAGTGACTAGATCTGAATAGCCAGGTACTTCCCCACCTTCCTCTTTCCCTTCCCCACTTACCTTCAGCCTCACAACATCCCCCAATTGGGGATGCCATAGTCTCACTGGCTCCAGACGGGAGCAGTTGGGACTCTTGTGAGGTATTCACTATAAAAAAAAAAAAAAAAAAAAAAAAAAAACGAATTTACTTTGCAATGTGCAATTCCATACTAGACTATGCTTCATTAGGTTGGGGAGGTTGTGCCAAAACCATACTCGATCCCTTAGCTAAATCCCAGAAATCGCTTATAAGAGTCATACTGAAAAAACCTTTCAGGTACCCCAGCGATTCATTGTTCGCAGAGTTTCGTGTTCTTGATGTAAGACAATTATACATGAGGAAAATCATTTTACATACTCAAAAACAGAGGCACTACTTAGCTTCCGTAAACCACTGTCATAATACACGACATGCAAAAAAAAACCCAACAGTTCCGCCCACCACTTCCTCATCTTTAGCACAGAGACAATTCTCATACTTAGGCCCTAAACTGCTCAATCTCATACCTGATGCATGGAAGGCAAAGAGTACTAATATTCTGCGTATGCAGGTAAACAATTGGCTTCTGATCTTGGGGAGAGTTGAATGCGAGAATATGCTAAAAAACAGTAATTAAATTGTAAATTTTGTTTTTCTTTACATTCTTCTTTACATTTTAACTTATATTGGTATTATATTAGCATTACAGGAACTGTATTTTTACATAAAGAAAGTTCGAAAATTGTTCAATTCTTCGTGATATTTTTCCTTAAAGGAAAAGTTCCTTCTTTACTTTCATTTTTTATTTTTTGTTATTTTTCATTTCCTTGTTTTATATATTAATATTTCTTTAGTTTAATATATCAGCTAAACAATAGTAAAAAAAAAAAAAAAAATGAATATACATTTGTATTACCTTACCAACAGAATTTCTTCAATTCAGTTTCATTTTCAAATTCATTTTCTTGTTTTTATCTATTAATTCAGCTTATGTTATGTTAATTCAGTTATTATGTCATCTAAATAATAGTAAAATATGTCGTGATATAACTGGAAGTATTCTAGAATATGAATATACATATGTATTTTTTTTTAACAACAGAATAGTCAACACTATAATGTACCATTTATTACATGTAAAAACTTTATCATATTGGAATGTCCTAAAACGGGCAATCGCCTAGTTGGACATTTTAAGTTCATTAATTGTATTATGTAATATTTACAAAGAAACAATAAATAAATAAAAAAAAAAAGTTTAGGAAGCAAGCTGGCGAGGAGTGGGGACTTTTGTGAAAATACTCTCTAGGGTAGTTACTATTCACCTGAAATAATTCGGCTTTCCACTGATTTGTTCCAGATAAATGCTTTCATTGACTGGACTACAATTTATTCCGTTCCAACTTGGAGGAACAAAAATTGTTATTCATATCTAAAGACCTTGTGAACTAATTAACCCGTTGCATAGTGGTTTAATTAATAAGAAACTCTTGGGCAAACGTACTTTCGTGCGCAAAATTTCCAATTGTTCCCGTGTGTTATACATGTTCTCTTATCTCTTATATTAGTTAATTTTGATATTTTTGAAAAAACAAAAACCGTATGAAAAAAACAAAGTAAAATAATCATTCAGGCGTGTTAATAAATTATTAATAAACATTTTTATTTCAAAATACAAAGATTTTGGAAATTAAAATGTTTTTTGAGTTTAAAAAAACATACCTGTATGTCAATCCGAAAAACGTATGGAAAATCTAAGAAACGTCACATGTTGAAAGCACTTTTCTTTTCTTAAGAAAATCTCACTTTTCTTTTAATTTTCTTGAGACATTACATTTGTTTTATTAGGTATTAGAGAGTCCCTTTTTTTCACATAAAAATATTTGGTAACTTTGTTCAATATTTTTAACACCGTTTTTAGTGCATTTCTGCAAAACTTTACGATGCACACATTCCTGAGGAATTTATATAACTTTTGTTAATTTCTTGTAAAATTCAATAATTTTTTATCAATTTTCAACACTTCTTGGAATAACCTAATAAAATTCTCTTATTTTAAACACTTCGTTACGCGTAAATCCATGAGAAATACATTGATAGATAGAACAGATTCAATAATACACAGAACATAATAAAATTATTATTAAATTGAGTTAATAAATTAAAGTAAATTAAATATAATAAAACGGATTTCAAAAGTAGAACTCGCGTTTAGCTCGATTATGATATAACTATTTATTTAGAATGCCTCCGACGTTACCATTTCTCCACAGGATTAGAGGCAGAGAAGAGCATGCTTAGAACAGATCATACCTGTTTTACATAATATAATAAAACAATAACTTTGTTCAAAATCACGGAATTTTATTTTATATGTTGACAAACTGAACATATGCAATATATACACAATGTAAAATAGCATAAAAGAAACATGGAATACAAATAAATTTAACAAATTAAATTATAATAATGGATAAAGATTATTACACATTTTGTATATATAAAGATTATTATTTTTGACCCCTCTAAAAGTATACATACATATATTATAGTGCATGATACTCTGAATAAAACTACACATTGATTTAGCATCTAGTATTATAATGATAAAATCATTTATTTCAGCTTAATAATAAAATATCTCAACAAAGGAGTCGTTTTTCAGCAAAGATAGGCTTCGTACTGATTGGAAATTTCCATTCCTTAACATTAACTGCTAATAATTCCATGGTAGTGCTTTGACCGTCCAACTATGAAGATATTCCTGTTTTAGGACAGTTACATTTAGTTATATTATAACAAAGATAAATTTATAAAAATACTGTGAATAAAAATAAGACAGAAAAAACGTTGAAAACAATACATTCAGTGTAATACAGAAAGAAGCGTGAGAAACCAAATATGAAATCGCCATACAAATGCAAAATTTGAGCAAAGGGCCATTGAAGTTAACAAGAACCCTCATAATTTATTATGATTATATGAAGAAGACAATTTTATCGGAAATTGTGCAAACAGATATAAAGAATAAACAATTAGTTTTATATTTCAATAAGTTTTTATTTAAAAAAAGGTTAACATAAGTATTTAGCTTAAATGTAAAAATAATTCAAACATGACTACAAATATTAATTATACAAATGAATGTGATAAGTGCATACACAGTACACAAAAGGATAAAAAATTCAATACTAGAACCAATTATAATTTTCTCTACCCTTTAAATAAATCTACTATGATTGGGTATATTTCTAAAATAAAGAAAATTCTTACTTTAATTACTATTTTTTAGATATAGTTAAATTAACCCAACAGTAGGTAGGAATACTATTTAAGTTTATCAATCATTTAAATGTTATTTATTTACCAGTTTTAAAAATTATATTGTATTTGTTACCTTAAAGTTATATAAAACACGTACCCTGTATAGTGTTGTAATTAGCTTTAGTAACTATCTGTATATGTATTGAATCAAATATATTTTATTCAATTGATTGTGCCAAGTCTTTCTCGGGCGTCCCCTTCACCTTCTACCATTAATTTCCTAATCAAATTTTTCTTTATTATCCTTTTTTGTTCATCGCTCATCTTATTCAAACAACCAAACCTTCCCTTCAAGATCATAGGTATAACCGTGCTGGACTTTTAACGTGACCGCATTAGATTAATCTTCTTGACCTGCATTAGATGAGGCTTTGGTGACAGTATTCAAAATACAAAAAAAATTGGTGATAAATTTTTGGTTTTTATGACGTGTAGAGCTATCTCTTTCTTTAGCCTGGATTCGATTTGTCTCACGCCATGACATTTAATGACTTTAAACATGCTTCTTCGGAACACTCCTCACAAGAAGACATTCTTTCATTATAAACTGGAATCCTAGAGGTATTTAATATTTTCCCTGAGTTTTCGCATTGATGCCATGGATCAAACACATTGCTAAGAGATTTGTTTTCTTTCTTAATGTTACTACTAGGTCTAGATATTTTCGATTTCTCGCAAGATGCTTCCACATCTGTAGATAAACTAAATTTGGAAAGCCACAGCTTCCTAGTATTTCTATCCCCCAAAACAAAAAAGTAACTCAGACTTAAGCCTTGAAGTAAAACATTTATGCAAAACAGATAGGCCATGAAAACCTCATTTGAAAATAGCCCGAAAATCCATATTAGTCCGAATTGATAGAAAAGGAAAGTGAACGTTTTGACGTCCCGAACGATTTTTTTCTCTCTTGAAATACTCGCATGTACGTCGCGCGAGGTGCCATAAATAGAATAAAGAATGCTTAACAAAAGCACGGTATTAAAAATAATAAACATGAAGATAGGTAAAACAACTGCTAGCCAAAAACCGTATCCGCTCGGATAGCAAAAGTTATTACTTAAATTGTTTGTATAGCTGTTAGAATCAAAAGTCAGAAGAGGAATCATCGGTATCAAGGGAAACAGCCACCCAAAAGCTAGAGCAAGTAACAGTATGGAGTTTTCAGAATATTTCATGGATTTGAATACGTTAACAATCTTTTGATAGTAAAAAAAGGCCATCACAAACATCCAAGAAAAGGTTGAAAGAACCGAGTAATGTAAAATAATTCCGGAGACAAAGCATGTGTTAGTGCATGAGTTTTTGTCATGTAAGTCTAGTGTGGAAACAAATAAGAAATTTAACATCATGATTCCAATTGAGGTGACTAAATTCATTCTAAGCTTGTGAACCAAGCCATTTCTCCAGGTTTTCAATAGAATTCCTGTGAGGACAACAGTAAACAGACTTAAGATGGATAAAATGCAGCCAAAAATGGAAATATATGTCAACACTCGATAGTGAAAATTACTCACGAGATGTTTGAGGTTATCTTGGTTGTGGACACCATGAATGCTTATAAGCTGAGCGAAATGCGTGAGATGATAACATCTGCAGGTTTCCCAGCCTTCGAGGTCAGTTACTCCCAGAAACTCGCAGCCTTCAATAGACCATTGGCCTGTGGGTCCCAAACCAAAATCCCAGAAAACACACTTCTTGCTTTCATGTTCGCTCCCTATCTTACTAACGCTAGTCTTAAAATGTAAATCTACGTATTCATTTTTACCAAGCTTAGAAATATTTCCCATTTGTATGCTGACAATTTTTCCGTTAACTTTTTTCATATCGTCCCCAACTTGTGGTTTTGTGTTTGAAAATGCTTTGTCGTTCCGATAAACTATAAATGAGAGCAGCACTCCGCCAGATGGTTGGTTGCTTAGAATTGTTGATACATTAACCAAAATAATATCTTCTTCAGAATAATCCTTAGGTGAATCTGAAAACAAAAACAATTTTTAATATAATCGATACGTGGCTCTACATCTTTTGCCCCTACGCCAATAAGAGTTAAAATTTTTATTTCGCAATACATGGCTACCCCAAGAGAAACTATGGAGATTTTAGATTTCAAAAACGAATTTGTCGGGCACACAAAACAATCTCTATTTTAAAGGATTTAAGAATATTAATGAACTACCGACAGATGTTGAAGAAGCTAAAAGCCTTGCTGCTTTTCATGGGTTATGCCTAAATACTATAAAGAGTAATACTGGTTTAATAAGTCCTTATGTGACTTCCCTTGCAGTGGTTACCCCAATAATAAAAAATCCTCGGCTTGATGCCAAAATTTTGGGTTATTCTCGACCTGTATCAAATTAGCGTTTTGGAGCAAAAATACTATAAAAATTGCTTCTTCTCAAATAACCTCACACTTGAACTTCAGTTAATTGTTAAACGACCATCAATCGGCATACGAGAGGATCCACTCAAGTGAAATTGTATTACTTCAGATAAAACCCCTGTTACAGGCAGGTATGTTAGCACTTATTTCTCATCCAGATATGAGAGCCGCATTTGACACAATTTACCACAACTTTTACAAATATACTAGACGTAACGCTTGGTTTACGTTCTACCATCAAATAAATATACTATCTAATTATATTTAAATAATCTATTTTATTAAAACACGAGTGATTATTTAAATTTAATTTTTGAAGAAAATTTCTTCTAAAAGCCTATCACTTTGCGATGGCATTATTTATTTTGACTTCAGTGTATACTTACTCCTGATGAGGTGAACTTCTTTAAAAAAACACGTAGAGGTTGTATTTAATAAAATGATGTAAACAAAGTTATTTGTGCTTTAATAAAATAAATAATGCCATCACAAAGTGATAAGCTTTTAGAGGAAATATTCTTCGAAAAATTAAATTTAAATAATCACTCGTGTGTTAATAAAAAAGATTATTTTAATATAATTAGATAGTATATTTTATTACGTGGAAGTTTATTATATACTTTAGTCGCCAAGTAATAAGGTTCAGGTCTTATTTCATAGATACAAATGATTACATAATAGTATCGGAATACTGACATTTATCATAATATGTATTTTCTAAATGAGTCATTATTTATTAAGGATATTAACTTGTGAACAGAAAAAATGCATTAATTACAACAACAAAAAAATACCGTACAAACCTGAAGTCAAAAATTCAAATGAGGAGCCCAAGTTTTCATCCGGATCAGAAGAAATTTTTATTCCAACAATAGATTTTTGTTTGGAATTATCTGCAATGGCAATAGCAATATTCACGTCTGGTTTCTGGATTGTTATTATTTGACTCTGATTCATTGGCAGAATCACTTTACTAACTAAAGCTTCCAAATTTTTTGGGATATCCGAAGGAATTGTATAATTTTCTCCTAATTTTAGAAGACCGTCCACCATTGTTGCAGCATTTTCGAGACTAGTTGTACTAACAGGAAGATCCATCATAGCATCCATAGTCTGCATCACATATTGGATCTGCTCAGCTGGATCCTGCGAAAAAAAACTAGTCATTAAATCTAGTTTAAGAGAAAATAATGCATAACATTGACGTTCCAACAAATTTATCCTCATTAAATTATCCGTCATAAATTTATTATTGCAATACAGAACATGAAAATAAGAAGTTTATATTTTTATTAGTATATTATGTAATAAAAATTACAGCTTTTTATTAATTTATAATACATACTTTCTAAGATATAACAGGAAATGCCTCCTAATTTTTATAATTTTTCAATATCAGAGAAATACGTGCGTGAGTGCCAACAAAAATTGATAGAAATTAGCTTAAAAGACAACGAGTCTATCTGCCGAGTTTCGGCTAGATCGGATGTTAAAAATAGCAGGGAGCAAATTATGTATTATCTAAATAGTGTTATTATAATTGTTTAAATTGTAAATTCGGAGTCGGACTGTTGAGGACTTCTGAGTCTAGTCTAAAAGTACCAACTCGCCACTCTAGGCATAATTACCTATTTCAATCTCACCGTACACAAACAAATTATAAAGCAAATTAAACAATTCATCAGTTACACAGATTATGTATTTATTATTCAAACGGATATGCAAATGATAAAGACATCCTTAACATAAATAACCAATTCGATGTAAAACACATAAAAAATCATTACAAAATATTGTCATTGTTAATTTTAGGTAACATCTTTTTTTTTTAATTTGTAAACCATTGTAATATAACTTAGTAACTAACTAACCATTTCAGAGAAGATGGACCCCCAAATAACTTGGTCTTGGCACACACTCCTTGCCTCATTCACATTCATACGTCATATCATAATACTCTTCTATTATTCTGACTCTTGACATGGTGATGTGTGATTTATGGTAAAAAGTTGGGTATTCGAACGATAGATGGCACCAGCCATAAAGTTTACTCCAGAGTCCGACAGATGTCGCTTGTGTGTAGCAATTGCCTGTGGAGTTGCCTTGTCAGACTTCAAGCTTGCAGAAAGAGAGAATTACCAACCCTCGGGTAGTGAACAGTATAACTAGATCCAGACTTAATTTATTGTAACGTAAATACACGCAATTAAGAGTAAAGAACCTTTTACTTAATTAAGAGTTCCTAAACACAGAATACTGCTAGTAAGCAGATATATAACATAATTATTGTATGCAACCTTTGTTTATTACCAATACTTGCATAAAAAATTGTAACCATTTCACGTACCCAACGTAAAAGCCCTATGGGCGTATAAAGGACCAAAATAATATAAGAACCGGTAATTAAAATCCCTTGCCCTTTGCCTTAACTCAAGATTTGTTTTTGTGCAACGAAGTTTTACAAAATACTTACTAAGTTCGTGATGTTTGGTTCACAGTCGTTGTAGTATTCTATTTTCCAAACGGCCCCGAATCTATAGTCGCCTTCACATCTGTACTCTCGGCAAAGGTCTGTTCTCACTATGACATCGTGACCTGTGAATTTCATCAAAATCATTACATTTTCGACTCACATATTGTACAAAACTAACAAAACAATTAACAAAAGAAATATTAATATATTTTCTACACTAATAATATTAACTAATCTCAGAAAAATGTGAAACCGAAAAGAACCAGAAATAAAAAAAGGTAACGGTAGCAACTGGGAATTGAACCCCCTCAGCCTTACCGGGACAATACTCTACCTGGTAACCCATGTTTTGATCGTTATCAAATAATCGTAAGCAAAAGTTCGTAATTAATAGATGGAAAATACTGAACATATAAGTTGTCACAATGTTAATATTTGCGGCCGGTCGAAAAGCAGGTGACATCACGGTACATTCACGGCATTACTGCAGCACTGCCATTCGAATTATGAATTGTACTGCGTGTGACGTCACTAGACACAATTGCACATACTTAAGAAATGTTCACCCCGAAAGTTTGTAACTTCGCCAATAGATATTGAAAAACTTATTTTAATGTAGTTAATAAACACATTAAAAAAGGAGACATCCTAGTTGAGCTATAGAGACCTATTATTTTCCGTAATTTTTATTGATATTATTTCTCAATTTAAGAATTACCCAACCAGAATTATCTTCATTAATTATTATTTCTTTTTCGACTTTATGTCCGGGTTAAATCTCCCCCACAGGAAAAATTAAACCCTTCCACACACTTTTCCAAAAATGATCATCTAATCAATCCACTTTATGCAAGTGCATTATGTAAGCATAATAAATACAAAACAATACTAGAAGAACAGAGATCAAATGGGAAAGTAATTCACTGACTCCAAATATTTTCATATCATAAGATTCGGCTCGGTAGAACTTCTAATTGGACCTATAAATCCTACTGATCCCTCAGTATAAATATTTAAAAAAATCTTTGTCATGAAATCATAATTAAAATTATGATTTCATGACAAAGATTTTTTAACACTTATAATCACAGTATTGCTGTCTTACCTGTAATACAAAATTGGACTACCTCCTTCTCTAGCTAACGTTTCGGACAGCATTATAGTGACAATCATCAGGGTAGATGAAGGACATTGTGACAATCATCAGGGTATTAAATATCATCAGGGTATTAGGTATCAAATCATTATAGTGACAATCATCAGGGTAGATGAAGGACATTGTAATGCTGTCCGAAACGTTGGGTAAAGAAGGAGATAAAATAAATTACTTTAGTGACCGACAAAATTTCACTTAACTTTAACGTAATTAATATACTATCGGACTACAAATCGCACGGGTGACCTTAAAATATTAAATATTGCAAATATAAATTGTGATAATCTATTAAAAATACACAAAATTAATGAAAAATATATTACCTATTTTAGTCTCCGGGACAAATTGAATATTCTCACAGAATAGCAGTTTCCTTGTGAATATGACACCCTCCTTTAGAAAGTAATTTAACAAAATGCGATCCCCCTCAGTGACATGCAACAATATTTTGTCACCATAGTCCAATTTCTCCGATATCGTAACATTATCCAAAATTTCACTGTTGGTTAGCATAATACTTGTGTCGAGATCTTTTGGACATTTGCCGTTAGGACAAAGTTTTCGTTTCAAATCATCTGAATGTTGAGATTGAATATCCAGCAAATACCTTAAGAGTTCAACATCTTTAATCATCATCACGGATGTGTTTTTATATGAATGTTTATTTTTCACAAATACAACCTTTTCTGAGTCGATTGAATTATAATCAATTTTGTTTGTGCAAAGACACCAATAGTTTCCGTTTTCTATTGCTGTGACACCGAACTCTTTGGTATTATTCAAAGCCTTGATTTCCATTCTTATTCTATCTGTCTTGTTTAAGGATTCGTGGAAACACCAAACTTCGTCCAATATTGGTATTGGTTGGGTGATATTGAAAATGATTAAATCGTTGCTAAAAACAAAAGATAGAAATTAAATTTGGTTAACATACTTCTGATGAAAAAAATAATAATTCACAATAATGTTCCTAATAGACGTAATTTAAATAGTCATATATAATACCGTCTAACTTGAATTATTTAACCCTTGGAGCCACTGGATGGGAAGTGGGATTCCACACTATGCACATTTTTGGTAATATTGTTATTCTTTTTTCCGGTTCACGTTTTATCTTAACTCCTAGTTAAGTTAAGTTGTAGTTTGGTCCTGAGAAATAGATTCCTCACGACTGTAGATTTTTTAGAGTAATGAAAATTATGAGCCAAATCTCAGGAATAACTTCAAAAATAGAATATAAATCGATTAAAAGTAAATTGGTAAAGACCGAAATAATGTTCCTACAAAGTGAAAATTCTTCCACAAGTGAACAAGTACCATTACCCATGTGGTTGAAGTTAGTTAGAATTTCATGCCTGTTTTATGTTTTAGGTTATAAGATTAACTGAAAAAAAACTGCATTTTAGATACGATTTTCATTTAGAATTCGGCAGAATATATGTGACAAGCTCAAGAAGGTTTTAGACCTAATCTGGGAACTCATGATACCATTGAAACATTGACTTCTCTAGTTATGGAGAATTTGGATACACGTCGTAAGTACCTAGGAATATTTATGTATCTAAAAAAGGCCTTTGATAGTCTAGGTTGCTTGCTAAACTGGAGAAAATTGTACGGGAAGACAAAATTTTCATTTGTTTCCAGAGTTTCTTAGAAAATAGGGAACAATACGTAATACTATAAAATACATTGAGTCAAACTATGTCTTCGGACTGAGGAATTTCACACAGGTACAGTAATCGTTCCTATTCTTTTCCTTATATACTTCAATGATCTGTTCAGTGTCCTTCTTATTGGAACTGTCATTTCGTATGACGACACAGTTATCATCGTCAAAGGAATAACATTCGCCTTCAAATGTTCACTATCCTAATAAAATCTTTTTAATGACTTACTCTGTGCGTGCATATTGTATCTCCACTTCGGTTCGATCCGGAGAATACTCGTGCAGTCTGCTATCGCCTCCTTGTACGGCTGGCAGGACGCACAGCCTCGGGAACTTCTGGTCGCACCTCACGGGATTCAGCTCCTTGTTCTGCACGTCCACCGTGGCGCAGTCTCCCGGTGCACTGCCCATGGCGCTCGTGTTCCAACCCTCGAATATTGTTGATGTAAAATTCTCTACCTTTCCCATGTTTTCATCTCCGATGCGCCAGTTCACGAATGGTCCATTTTCATAAACTCTCTCGTAGTCAGTCCAAAAAATATTGTACTCAAGTTCATTGTACTCCAATTCATAAATCGATATGTTTTTATAAAAATCGATTGGGACTCTATTGCCATTGCATCTATCATACTTCTCCGAGCTAGTTTCTGGAGGTTTAACCATGGATGGCCCAGACGTTTGGAATCCATTTAAAGGAAAGCTGGTACCAATGACACCCAGCACGCTTATAACAATCGCTAATAACAATTTCAATAACATTATGAGTCGTTGGTTCAGGGGGGAAAACAGATAATATATTCACTAAGGTATATTATACCTATATTTAATAAAGTTCTACTTATCAAAAATAGTATTATTATTATTCTACATCGAATAATTCAATTCTTTAGTTCCACATGGCATTATTATATTTAGTTACGCCTAGATATTGAAATTGTTACACCCTTCTGGTGGAATTAAGAAAATCGCTTAAAATTTCACGAAATTTTAGTCATAACAGTATTTTTCCCTCCATGCTGAAAAAAAAAAATGAAAAACGGTTTATTGTAGCATTTAAAATAAGTATAAAAGGGATTATGTGAAAATTCTAAAATAAATAAAATATAAAGAATTTAACAATTTAAAATAAGATGGACCCTTCGCATTTCTTCGCTCTGTCGCTTTGAGAAAGAATATTGTGTTTAGAAAAATAACAACGCGTGGAAAAAAGTTTCATGGTTGAAAACTAAATAAATTTTCTTGCAGAAAGATAATTCTTCCTCCATTTTGATGAGATCTTCGTTTGAGGAAGCCTTTGTTGAAGTGGACATACAAAAAAGCGGTCGTCGTCCTGACATGCTAACATTTGAAATACTAAAACCTCTTTGACCGAATTGCAAACAAATACCGGAGTCAGTTGAAAGACTTGAAATCTTTACTACCTCTCATTCCAAAAAACACGCAGGATCTACATATAAAATTCATTAGAATAAACTCTATTAAAGATGATGCTGATGAATTTTTGGGTAGTTCAGATTTTCATATTCAGGGTGAAGAGTAATGTTGATTTGGCAACTTGAACTTATTTGGCAGCTTTTGTTGTCTTTTTATAATATTCAAATCTTTCTTTCTAATATTTCTTATTAAAAAGACATACAATGTTATTGCTTTCAGTTATATATCTATCGTCATGTATATCTGTACCTATTTGTTAAAAAGATCCAACCCAAAAAAACATTTATTAATCAATAATACGAAACTCCTTTCGGTTAAAATATCTCATACAAAAAGTACCTACTTCTTTAGCGCTCTTAACTTACAGACCGACTGTGACTTGTGCTTATGTTCGTAGCATTTTGTTTTCGATTGCGATTCAAAAATTGACTGCTTTGTTAGCACATTCTGTGGAACAGTCGAAAGCGTGGGTACATACTATTCTCTGCAAATATTACCATAATATGGAGGACGGTGTCCGGAGCTTTATCACCACATTAAAAGGAACGGTTTGTTCAGTAGAAAGCTAAACTAAAACGCATCTGTGTGATATTATTGTCGATATCGTGTCATCAATTTACCATCTGCTCTTTTTCAGCGAATTTTCCTCTTACAGTTTTCTTCGAAACAAGCATACAAGATAAACATGTCATTAAGAGATGAGCGATGTTCAGATTAGTTATTATCAGTTCAGTCAGTTGCCGCCGTTGTCAGGCATTGTCTGTTGAATTTAAATCCTTTCTTGCTCTGCGAAAGTTTTGAAGTTTAATTGCAGGTTATATCGATCATATTTATCAATTATTAATCAGGTTTATCAATTGCAGTTATACCAACTTATCATTACTTTTGTGTTTGTTCATCGAATAAATTAAAAATGAGTTTGAATGTGGAATTAAGAACACGTCGGTCGAGATTTGGAAACAAAGTGATAATAAAAAAAGCCGGTCTACCTAAACCTGAACTGATAATAAAACAAGAGTGCAAATCTGGATCGAAGAAGTTTATTCGATAATTACCAAAACAGTGTATAACAAAGCTTTGTGGATCTGTGGAAGTGATCAATTGAATATTTTAATTTGTTTTCCGTGTTTAATTTGCGACGTTGATTCAGTTTGGACAATCAGGGGTGTTGCTGACTTAATTATTGGTTGTTTTTTTTTCAATAATTTATGCCGCACTGTTATATTTTATTCTAGCAATTGCACTTTAAATGCTTAGATCCCATTGTAATCCCTAATGAGTTTGAAAAAATCTGTTCAAAATGTATGCAATTTAACAGACAATTTTCCTGAACTACCTACTAAATGAATAAAAACCACCAAATCAATTATTTGTAAACAAGTTTGCGATAAAATTCTGTCCGAAAAGAAACAAAGCTTTGAATTCAGTAAACATCTTTCTGCAGCAACATTACTCGATTGCGAAAAATTCATCGAGTACAGGACAAATATCCCAGAACAAGTATTCAGTGTGACCATTGATGAATCTAGTCTATGAGTGTGACACTTAAAACATATGACTTCCTAAACTGAACTTTACAGTTAAAAGGTAAAATCTACGCTATTTTTAGGCCCGTGACGATTTTTCAACGCTGACGGCGTTTCGTTAATTTTACAAAATTCTTTTTGCACTTGTTTATTAGAAGAATTTTTCGAGACTGCGAAATAACTTAAACTTGGGTGCAATGACCTCAGTTGAAAGCGAAATATGTATTTCACCGTTAACAAACAGATAGACTGAATGCACTATCAGTGAATGCTTTGAAAAAACGTTAAGTCTATGCCTGATTTCAACACGAGGTCATAAAGGTCTTCCTCTATCCTTATCTGTTGATCTATATCTACGTCATAATTAAAAACTGTCTATATATCGGCAGATCTATATCAGAATAGTGGACAAAATTTCTCCCTACAAAAAGCTCGGAGTTATCAATCTAGTGAGTGGTTTATTTATGGAGGGCTGGAAGCTACGAACAGAATCACTTCGGGTCCCTCGAGTATAGGACGTTGTCCTTGCCACGGTGTTATTATACTATTAAGTAAACATTATTGTAAACGTATTGAAATAAACTATTTTTTTATCATAGATCAGCCAATTCAGTATTATTAAAGACGATCCATTCTCACAAAAAAATGTATTTTGTAATTTAAGGAACATTACAATAACCATGTCGGTATACAATGAAGACTGCACTGCTTATTAGGCGAGTTTGAAATTATATTTTTTACTTCTTCCAGCGTTGTAGGTTTGAAGGAAGAAAAAATTCCTTTAGAATCAACATTGCAGTGGGGCATGAGATGCCGAGGCACGAATGGTTTCAATTTTTTCCCGAAAAAAATATCTAGATCTAGAATAATATCGCAGTTGCACTATGTTGATTATGTCAAATACTCAAATTTGATATAATTAAGAGCACGTAAACACAAATAATAAAAATATATTTACAGTTGTTTAATTTCAAGACATTTATGTTCTTACATGACATTTGGTTTTTAAAATAATTGTCTAATCACTATTCATGATCTCACTGTTGTTATAGTAATCAAAATCTCAAACACTAATCAAAATTACTCCAGTTATTCCAAAGATAAAGACAGTTTCAATCGTCCACGCTATGGGGTTGATTGAACCACAATTCCGCTATTTCTTAAGTGGTTATTGTAGCTTTCCTGTACGAATTGTGAACAAGACAGATTATAATTCATTATTATTATTATTCTTACTTATAAATTCAAAAGATACTCCACTACGCACAGTTTTACACAAACCAGACAACAATAAACAGTGTGCACTTACGACATTTGCTATGACAAATAACCATCAAATTTGTATTTAAAACCGTAAAGTAGAATATATATTATAATGAAAGTGATTTCTTGGGTTATATTTAGTGTATCAACCTAATTATAACCAATGATAATTAATAAATTTAAATAATAAGTGACATATTGTTGCACAAGTAATAGTTGTAAACTATAAACAATAGTAATCCTACTTAGAGAATATAATATGAAATATATCGGTGGCGATTTCTTGGACTAAATACTAGTGTATAAACTTTATAAGACAGTTGTTTACTGTTAACAATAGTAATCCTACTTAGAGAATATAATATGAACTATATCGGTGGCGATTTCTTGGACTAAATACTAGTGTATAAACTTTATATGACAGTTGTTTACTGTTAACAATAGTAATCCTACTTAGAGAATATAATATGAACTATATCGGTGGCGATTTCTTGGACTAAATACTAGTGTATAAACTTTATATGACAGTTGTTTACTGTTAACAATAGTAATCCTAATTAGAAAATATAATATGAACCATATCTGTGGCGATTTCTTGGACTATAATATATAATATAAATATTAGTGTATAAACTTTATATGACAGTTGTTTACTGTTAACAATTGTAATCCTTCTTAGAGAATATAATATGAACTATATCGGTGGCGATTTCTTGGAATAAATATTAGTGTATAAACTTTATATGACAGTTGTTTACTGTTAACAATAGTAATCCTACTTAGAGAATATAATATGAACTATATCGGTGGCGATTTCTTGGACTAAATACTAGTGTATAAACTTTATATGACAGTTGTTTACTGTTAACAATAGTAATCCTACTTAGAGAATATAATATGAAATATATCGGTGGCGATTTCTTGGACTAAATACTAATGTATAAACTTTATAAGACAGTTGTTTACTGTTAACAATAGTAATCCTACTTAGAGAATATAATATGAACTATATCGGTGGCGATTTCTTGGACTAAATACTAGTGTATAAACTTTATATGACAGTTGTTTACTGTTAACAATAGTAATCCTACTTAGAGAATATAATATGAAC
This sequence comes from Hesperophylax magnus, assembly GCA_026573805.1. Lineage (NCBI taxonomy): Eukaryota > Metazoa > Arthropoda > Insecta > Trichoptera > Limnephilidae > Hesperophylax > Hesperophylax magnus. Next base: position 72,459 of record JAIUSX010000171.1, on the reverse strand, counting down.
TATATCGGTGGCGATTTCTTGGACTAAATACTAGTGTATAAACTTTATATGACAGTTGTTTACTGTTAACAATAGTAATCCTAATTAGAAAATATAATATGAACCATATCTGTGGCGATTTCTTGGACTATAATATATAATATAAATATTAGTGTATAAACTTTATATGACAGTTGTTTACTGTTAACAATTGTAATCCTTCTTAGAGAATATAATATGAACTATATCGGTGGCGATTTCTTGGAATAAATATTAGTGTATAAACTTTATATGACAGTTGTTTACTGTTAACAATAGTAATCCTACTTAGAGAATATAATATGAACTATATCGGTGGCGATTTCTTGGAATAAATATTAGTGTATAAACTTTATATGACAGTTGTTTACTGTTAACAATAGTAATCCTACTTAGAGAATATAATATGAACTATATCGGTGGCGATTTCTTGGACAAAATATTAGTGTATAAACTTTATATGACAGTTGTTTACTGTTAACAATAGTAATCCTAATTAGAGAATATAATATGAACTATATCGGTGGCGATTTCTTGGACTAAATATTAGTGTATAAACTTTATATGACAGTTGTTTACTGTTAACAATAGTAATCCTACTTAGAGAATATAATATGAACTATATCGGTGGCGATTTTTGGACTAAATACTAGTGTATAAACTTTATATGACAGTTGTTTACTGTTAACAATAGTAATCCTACTTAGAGAATATAATATGAACTATATCGGTGGCGATTTCTTGGACTAAATATTAGTGTATAAACTTTATATGACAGTTGTTTACTGTTAACAATTGTAATCCTACTTAGAGAATATAATATGAACTATATCGGTGGCGATTTCTTGGACTAAATACTAGTGTATAAACTTTATATGACAGTTGTTTACTGTTAACAATAGTAATCCTAATTAGAAAATATAATATGAACCATATCTGTGGCGATTTCTTGGACTATAATATATAATATAAATATTAGTGTATAAACTTTATATGACAGTTGTTTACTGTTAACAATTGTAATCCTTCTTAGAGAATATAATATGAACTATATCGGTGGCGATTTCTTGGACTAAATATTAGTGTATAAACTTTATATGACAGTTGTTTACTGTTAACAATAGTAATCCTACTTAGAGAATATAATATGAACTATATCAGTGGCGATTTCTTGGACTATAATATATAATATAAATATTAGTGTATAAACTTTATATGACAGTTGTTTACATTGTAAATTTTTTTATTGAATAATTTGAATAAAAAATAAATAAAAAAATGTTAATGTTATGTTCATGGTATGTTGGTGTTATGTTTGTCTTTATGTTTTATAATTACATTTGTTTACTCTCATTTGCTGTATTTGTTTATAAGATTGCCAATTTCAAAGTTTTGTTTTTAAAAAACGCTAATAATTTAGAAAAAATGGTTAAATAACGAAAAACGCCCACTTATATTGTACACAGGTTCCAATTTTTATAATTTTGTGATTAACTAGCCAGCGTTGTACCGTTTGTGTTAAGTATGTTATCTTATGTTTATGTTAGATTTATTTATGTTACGTTATGTTATGTTTATGATGTATAATCAATTATATTCTGTCATTTGTTGTATTTGTAAATATGTTAATTGTATATGGCCAAGATCACCCCTAATGGATGAAAGCCAAAATAAAAAATAAAAAAAATAATATGAAAATTTAATAAAATACTGAAAATGTCTTCCCCAGCACGGGAAATCCCAGTGGGGAAAACATTATGAAATGTTTTTACCTGTCACAGGTGATATCTATATAATGTAGGTATATAAAAACACACGCGTATTCGAATGCAACGTTGTGTCACAATTTCAAAGCACTCGGTGAAGAACTTATGGAGAGTTTAGATTCTCAACAAACGAACATTTAAATTTGTATCCATCTATATATATCCTTGGTTATCAGTTATGATATTTATCTGATAACCAAGATATCTGAATACTATGAAAAAAATTATCAATATAAATTGGCTTGTTATCAAAAACATTCGACAATCATTTAATCCCTTTTTAAAAATCAAAAGGTATCACTGGAGATTGCTTTCTTTTTGTTTATTATCTAATTTTTTTTAAAATTGACATTTTCAAGATCTTGATTCATTGAATTACCATATAAGGCAACAGCCTGTTTCATGGTGAGTAATACATTATACTTATCTTGAATAAAAGGTAAACAATACAAATTAAGAATTTTGGCCTTACTGATAAATGTAGTTTTTAATTAACGTTTTAATTTCTTCATTAAAATGCCTTTGTCCATAACTAAAGGGTAGAATATTGTCTACTAAAGTTGCAAAGTTGTTGCATTTCAGTGTCACAACAGTTGGGTACACAATTTCGTATAGTGTACTGCCTCGAGTATCGAGTATTATTCTACACTTACTACCCAAAGTACCTAACCTGGACGGGTGGGTCTAAGAAAGAACTTGGATGACATTCTCGAAGACAATAAAAAAATCAAAGCAAACATCTCGGACGACCACCGTGCAGATAGTATCGATTGCACATACAGACAAAAAATGCTTCAAATCTCCAAAGAGAGAAAAGAATATGAATAAAATTGCGCAACTATTTATTAGTGATAAAAAAACACAAATGCTCTCAACAAGTCTGTCCTCCATAAAATCTAACTCGAACAGTGAAATAAATAAAGTGGATTCACGGCTACTAATGAATTCATTATTACTATTTATTCTACATGGATGACTTTGTCATAAATGCTATGGATAAAAGCATATCAATACACTTAAGAATATATACATCGGTGAAGATTAGACGAACTCCTGGTAACAATAAAAACACTTAACAGACTAGACTGCATAATATTTACAAAGACGCATTCATCGAGCGATACAAACTATAACATTCCAGGTTACACTTACTATGCAACAAATACCCAAACTAATAAGAACAGCGGAATCTCAACATTTATTTCAAATAAATGTATTGTGACTTTTGACAGAGAAATTCACATGCACAATCAAAACATTTTAAATATAGAAATCAGTTTCCAAAAGTACACCATTAGCATATTCGCTATATATAGAACCCATGCCTCAATTATACCAACCTATGTAGATGAACTAAACCACATTCTTCTTGCGAACAGAAATAAGAAAACTATCACCGTCGGAGATATTAACCTCTATATCGCAAATGATTACTCATCCTATGACAAAGATAATTATCTTAATAGGATGACAGAATTAAATTATGTATCGTGTATTATTTCATTTACGAGAATTATAACAGGTTTATGACCTTCGTGCATAGATCATGTTTTCATAAATATTCATGATATAAAAACTGCAGTCATACAAACGACAATTACAGATCGTTTTGGGTGCATTTTTACGTACAATATCGAAAAAATAGGTTTACCAATACCAACCCAAACTCCTGAAAATTTCAACCGCCGACGCAAAACGCTCAACATAAATGTGCAGTCCATAATCTAGATTAAGAGAAATGAAACGACATCTTTTATTGTAATGATACGAATAAATGCTTCGAACTATTTGAAAAAAAACTATCAACAAACGTAAGTACTGCACAATTCATTGATTCCAGAAAACAATCATCAAAATTTAAACCGGTTAAACAATGGAGCTTTTGGATTGATTGTATCAATCAGAAACAAAGAAGCACTATCCAAAAAAAATAACCTGACAACCTAGAAATGAAACCCTAAAAAAACACGTCAAAGCATACAAAAACAAACTTACGTATTTAATAAAAACCGCAAAAGAAGACTATTTTCGGTGGAAATTAGAAGCATCGGAGAGGGACGCAAAAAAAGTCTGGCACGTTATAAATGAAATCACAGACAAGAAAAATAAATGAAATACATAGTATTGCGCATAAAAATATCAAAATACGATGCAATCCTTTAGCTGCCGCTAACATATTCAACAACTTCTTTGCAGATGTAGGCAAAAACCTTGTGAATCAAATACAAAAAGTACCGTCCAATGACAACAGAACCTTAATGTTAATATCTTAAACACAATTGACATGTTTCACCTTACTTCAGCCCAGGAAATCCAGCAAATCATTTCAAGCATGAAGGGAAAATCAGCATCAGGTTTCGATGGAATAACTGTCATAACACAATCAAGTAAATCTATCGAAAAACGTATCTTAAAACTCTTAACACATTTAATCAAGATTAGTCTTCAAAGTGAAATATTCCCAACTATATATAAACAAACCATCATCACTTGATGATTCATTAATCTGGCAACCCAGAAGAAGTAAGACAAATTATCGTCCAATATCGCTGATCTCAAACATTGCCAAAATCTTTGAAAAAATAATAAAAAAAGATTGATTGAATTTATTAACAAAAAAAACGTAATTCACGGCAACTAATATGGATTTATAAAAAATAGAAATACCCAAGATGCAATTGCCAACTTATCGAACATGAATGAGATCGACTGGAATGTAGTAAACGAACAAGCAAATAATAGCATTAACACCTTTAAACAGTAGTTTAGTACAAATATTCTATTATTGAACAGAAACAAAAGATACTACATACATTTCTTAATTTATAAACTAAAAACACTCTCTTACAATAAAATAATTATTCAAAATAACAGATGTAATAAAAACACACGTATCCAAGACTGTTCAATGTTGAACTCAGTATCAGAAATTATATATCTCGGAGTTATAATAGAACAACCTATGAAGTGGAAGAGCCATATCTGTGAATTGGTTGAGCGTATCAGAAGGTGTGTATATAAATTCATAAAATTGAGAAATATTTTAAAACTCAGTAACCTTAAAAGGGTAAACTACGCATCAATTCAATATCGAATTATTGGATGGGGGGGTCATACAACAATATTTTAACCCCGGTCAAAGTGGTCCAGAAGCAAATCATCAAAGTTATTATAAAGAAACCCTCCACATATCCAACAGAAACGCTATTTTTTGGAATTTTTCGGGGTGCTTCTAGTAAAGAATATCTTCAAGAAAAATGCAATTATCCAAATTTACAAAGATAATATTATCAAAAACCCACCCATCAAAGTGATATCAATACAACATCAAAACACTAAAATTTAATACCAAACTAATGTAAAACAATTAAATCTATTTAGGAATAAAGTATTTCAACAAACTTCCGATTGAAATAAAGAAATTAAAAGTTATCAACAAACTGAAAGTCAAACAGAAGCTATACATGTCAGGAATAATTAATTAACTTATTGCCTGTTTTTTCCTTTCTTTATATTTAGTATCAGTCTATCTCTACTTTATTTAGATGTTTCTAATAACTCTTTAATTGCTAAATATTTAGTGTAGTGATTTGCCATGCCGATCATCCAGATTTCTTCTTAATAAATTAATGTGGGTACTCCGTTACAATGCGTTTTTATTCAGGTAGTACCTACAAGAGAACAATATAAGAGCTACAACAGATATTACTTTTTATACGTCTCGGTAATGCTGTCTCACTCAGATATGCCTGTCTCTTTCATACGTTCACCACATCCCTCCTTACTTTACTTAAATCAGCAGACAGTAACACAGCATGATTATCCTAATAATAATTATAAAACATACATACACCTCTTTAATTATTACTAGCTTTTTGCCCGTTGCAGGCAACTAATGGGTAAATGTGATAAGCGATCTGATGTTTGAATGTAGATGAGACGAAGAGTGTGGGACTAAAAAAATTAAAAAAAGAAATGGATATTTCGGAGCCGTTCGGGTTGTGTAGGTCGAGACGCGTAATTTGATACCCATATCGCATGTACGGTTTTTGTCAACGACATTCTTCAAAAGTTGTTATTTTGGAAAAAGAGTTGCTCAATTAACACGCAAAATTAAAAAACTTTTAAAAATGTAATATGTGTTTTGGCATATAAATGAAACAATGAGTGTGTGACCACAAATGTATTAAAATATATGTATGTTTAGAAAGAAATGGATATTTTGAGAAAAAAAAGAGCCAAGGAGCTTACTGATCACTTTTTCACCGAGCCATTCGGATTCTATAAGTCGAGACGCGTAATTTGATACCCATATCGTATGTACGGTTTTTGTCACCGACATTCTTCAAAAGTCCCAGCGAGTTTTATTTTGGAAAAAAACATTGCTCTATAAACAAACGCAAAATGTAAAAACCCTTATTGGAAATTTTTTATTTTTTATTTTAAAATCTACCACTACCACTACCACTACCACTACCACTACCACTACCACTACCACTACCACTACCACTACCACTACCACTACCACTACCACTACCACTACCACTACCACTACCACTACCACTACCACTACCACTACCACTACCACTACCACTACCACTACCACTACCACTACCACTACCACTACCACTACCACTACCACTACCACTACCACTACCACTACCACTACCACTACCACTACCACTACCACTACCACTACCACTACCACTACCACTACCACTACCACTACCACTACCACTACCACTACCACTACCACTACCACTACCACTACCACTACCACTACCACTACCACTACCACTACCACTACCACTACCACTACCACTACCACTACCACTACCACTACCCCTACCCCTACCCCTACCCCTACCCCTTCCCCTACCCCTACCCCTACCCCTACCCCTACCCCTACCCCTACCCCTAGCCCTACCCCTACCCCTACCCCTACCCCTACCCCTACCACTACCACTACCACTAACACTACCACTACCACTACCACTACCCCAACCCCTACCCCTACCCCTACCCCTACCCCTACCACTACCACTACCACTACCACTACCCCTACCCCTACCCCTACCCCTACCCCTACCACTACCACTACCACTACCACTACCACTACCACTACCCCTACCCCTACCCCTACCCCTACCCCTACCACTACCACTACCACTACCACTACCACTACCACTACCACTACCCCTTCCCCTACCCCTACCCCTACCCCTACCCTTACCCCTACCCCTACCCCTACCCCTACCCCTACCCCTAGCCCTACCCCTACCCCTACCCCTACCCCTACCTCTACTACTACCACTACCCCTACCCCTATCCCTACCCCTACCCCTACCCCTACCACTACCACTACCACTACCACTACCACTACCACTACCACTACCACTACCCCTTCCCCTACCCCGACCCCTACCCCTACCCCTACCACTACCCCACCCCTACCACTACTACTACTACTTGGTACAATTTATCAATTTGCGTGACGCTATTGATGTTGTTTTTCACCACGGGGCGACGGTACCCGTGCCAAATTATTGATCGGTTTTTTTTAAATTTTAAATCCATACGTTATATAACAACACTACGGACCTAACCTAGAAAACGGGCTAAAACACGCTGTCAGTACCTGCCTACCTAGGACGTCTACCCGGTACCATCTGTGTAGGTACCTGCACCTACTATTAAAAATTTACCGAAAAAATATTTACATAACGCATTTAGGTACCTACTCGTTAAAAAATAAAGAGATAAAAACTTAAAATATGAATGGCTCCCGGGGCGACGGTACCCACGCCCGCCTCTCAAATTTATTACAAACACTCAAACTGGAATTTTTTTTTAATAAACAATGTTTATTTTACAAAACAATTAACACCGCTTCACCCTATATAATTTCTGCGCTCCTGGTAGAAATTATAAAATTGCGGGACGCTATTGATGTAGTTTTTCACTACGGGGCGACGGTATCCGTGCTAAATTATTTCCCCCAACTTTATTTCGTTAATAAAAGTTTAAATTTTTGATTAAAAAAAAATTATTTCACAAAACAATTAACACCGCTTCACCCTATATAATTTCTGCGCTCCTGGTAGAAATTATAAAATTGCGGGACGCTATTGATGTAGTTTTTCACTACGGGGCGACGGTACCCGTGCTAAATTATTTTCCCCAACTTTATTTCGTTAATACATTTTATTTCGTTCAAAAGCGTTATCGATTTTCAAAGGATAATCCACCAAAGTAAGTACCTACACAGATTTTATCGTTTCTTTAAATTCATATGCCTAAAATAAAAGCACATCACTTCGGTACTTGTCTATGATCGGCTATTATCTCTGATTAACCAAAAGCCCGATCGTTGGCATTTTCGGTTCAAATGGCAAACGTCAAAACTTTAGCCGGTTACTGCGGGACATTTTGAACCGAACGCCATCTGTGGAACGGCCGATAAACGTTCCTAAACCTTCGGAGGATGAATTTTTTTGATAATTTTAACCGTAGACTGCGCCTTTTTGACGGAATTGAATCACCAGGTAGACCGTGTTGATTTTATAAAAAGGCATACCACGTGATTTCGTGTTGACCACGTGACTAATTTTTGTCCAATGATACCATTATGCAAAGAAAAACAATTCCACTTAAATTAAATCAATTTGCCTAAAAGTGAGGAAATTTCGTAATATTTATCGTGAAATTAAAAATTTTTTTTCGTGATATTTAAAAAAAAAATCAACGATACCTGATTAAATCAGACACGACGCTCGATCAAAAATAATCGTCTTTTTAATTTGCGTTCGAGTAATGCGAAAAACGCAAAATTTTCGAGCAAAAAGGCGCAAGAATTTTTTTTTAATGATTTCGCGTTCGGGGTGCGTTCGAAATTGAATAAAAATATAAACGGTGAAGGAAAAACAGTTTTACAGATCGATGGCGATCGATGAAAACGAAACATTGAGAAAATGCACCAAAATTTAGCCGTTTCGAAACAATGCGTGTTGCAACACTCGCGGTGAAAAGTTGATTTGTCGCCGGGAAGCTCTGCCGATTGACCGGCCGCGAATTGACTTATCGGAGTGTTGCCGTCCCGACCGCCGAAGAGCGAGAAAATCAGCGCTCTCGTATGGCGCGCCTCGAGCGCTTCCAGTTTCCGCCGACAGAGTTCCCGGACGATTTTGACGACATTGATGACCGAACGAATCCTCTCGAGTTTCCGGGAATTATTTCGATACAAACTCTGGTTGAATTTCGCCCAAAACGCGTCCCGCCATAGTGAACCTCGAGTCGAAGCGGCTCCGTGAGAGCGGCGGTCGATTTTCGCTCGCCAGGAAATCGGCAAAAAAACAATTGAATGGGACTTTTTTTTCTGGCACGCCAAAACGAACCTCGAGTTGTTTGAACTTAAGGGGGAGAGTGGTCGATTTTTGCCTAAATTTCGGCGAGCAAAAAAAACAAAGAAACTGAGTATTAATATATACTAGCTTTTTGCCCGTTGCAGGCAACTAATGGGTAAAAATTAATTGCGTGGTGTAGTATTTGAATGTAGATGAGGCGAGGGTGTGGGACTACAAATTTTCAAGTAATATAAATTTCCCCTTAAATAACGCCCGCTCGCGTCCCCTTTAGAGTTACATCCCAGTTTTCAAATGGTATGTGGGCTACGCAAGGTTTGTATAGACTGGTTTGTGATTTAATTCTAATACATATTTTCTGTAACAAAAAATTGCCCCTTTAATATCGCCTGCTCGCGTCCCCTTTAGAGTTATATCCCAGTTTTCAAGTGGTTTGTGGGCTACGCTAGGTTTGTATAGTATTTGTGATTTAATTCTAATACCTTTTCCCATGTTCTAACCTAACCTTACCTCAAAAACACGCAAAATTTAAAAACTTCTAAAAATGTAATATGAATGTTTGCATGTGAATGAAGCAATGAATGTGTGACCACAAATTTATTCAAATGTATGTACGTTTGAATGTATCTGCCTAAAATTAGCTTTTTGCCTATTTTTACATTTATAATGTGATGTTTGAATGGAATCTTTGTGTATGTGGGCACACACAAATGTATTTAAATATATGTATGTTAAAGTGAATGCTTACATTTAAATCAAATTCAATAATAAAGTATATAATATTATTCGGTTATTTTAATTATTATTGATTGTGATAACGTTTATGCATGGCGACTTTACATTGCCAAATTATATAAGTTTGATTAGCCTTAAATATATTTCTCAAAACACTGGTTGTTCATCGATCATCGATCTACTTTTTCATCGATCTGTGGTTTTCATATGTCATTGGAACTCAATATTTATGTTTCATCTGTTGTATGCGCATTTTTTGCAGATTATGCTAATTATTTCATAACACTTTGATTTATTTTATAGTTTCTATGAGGCTGTGCAGGTTAATGTTTATTTTACCATAATTTGCAGCAAAAGCTTACGGGAAATGCACTTCGTTTCAATAAACTCTGACACAAAACGTCAAATTCATGCTTTAGATATAATAAAGTCTTTTTAAACTTTAATTTAATAAAAATAAAATGGAAATGCATCTTTTACAATGTATTCAAAATTAATTTGTCGTTTCGTGTCATAATTACGTTTTAACGTAGTGTGTATTCCAAAATCTGAGCCATTTAAAGGTGGACAATATTTACGAATAATAATAATCCTTGTTTCTCCCAGGGTATTTTCATAAGCATTTGCAGGGAGAATAATCTACCATAATACATACGTAATTTTTTTTTATAACTACCACAATATCAAATTATAGCTGAAACTGAAATCAGCGTTCAACGGGGCCAAAACTGCTTGAACGGCTCTCTGATGGCAATTGAATGTTATATTAGAATTTCTGTGAAACAACTGGCTTTTAATAATAAAAAAAATAATATATGGATGATTTGCATAGCGTTGAACAGACTTGTAATATATTTCTACCATCTGTCTTACCGATTGTATTCACCGACTTGTCGATGATTAATACAAAACTATATGTAGGTACAATGTATTTGAACGACAAATCTATGCCGTGTTAAGATTTAAATAATAATACTTGGATGACTTGTATAGCGCCGTTTTTGTGCAAAAACACCTCAAGGGCGCTGTACAAACTTATAATACATTTCTACAGTTATTACTTAACTATTTATGGAGAAAATATACAGTACAATACTTACCTGGTAGGTCACTTGAGATTAACACTTAATTAACATTATCTAATTGTTTATTGGCGAAATTTAGATACAGGATTTAGGACTTAATTGAAAAATTGAATATAACTGGTTTTTCTCTTAGGATTGGTATATTTAATTTAAGGGTACGACAGCTTAAAAAGGTAAGTTTTTAGCTTAGACCTGAATTCTGTTGGACTTGTTATGGATCTTAGTTCCGGAGGGAGTTTATTCCAAGCCTTCGGCCCAGATACTCCGAAAGCGCGATCACCAAACTTAGTATTTGGCTTGCGCATAGGTTCTATCAGTCTGCCTACAGCTGCTGATGTTGCTGATCTAAGCGTTGACTGCCTCAGACCAGTGTTTTCCGGGAAGCATAGTTTAGAGATGTAGGGTGGGGCCATTTCATTGATGGATTTAAACACCATCCAGCACAGTTTGTACTGGATTCTTTCAGGGCACTTGAGCCAGTGAAGGTTACGAAGGTGTTCTGAAATATGCGAATATTTTGAAACCCCGGTTATGAGCCGTGCTGCTGCATTAAACACTGATTGAAGTTTGTCAATTTGATATTTTGGAAGGCTGGCATAAATGCCGTTGCAGTAATCGAGACGTGAGACTACGTAAGAGTTGATAAGTAGTTTTGTTGCTTCTAAAGGAAGGTTTCTTCGGACAGACTTGAGTTGTCTTAGGTGAAAAAAACCGGTGCTTACAGTCCTATTTATTTGACTTTTAAACGAAAAGACTGAATCTAAATTACACGCTACTTGTAAAAGTATGGATTGTTTCACAGGACTCGAACAATTCATCGAATGTAATCTTTTTTATTATTTCACTGGGAGAATTGTACGCAGTACTTAAATAATAACATAATTTGAATATTATCTTTGAAATTCTTCAAATTGTAATTAAAATAATGGGTCGCTTTTCCTCCCTCCTACAACATGAGTCTCTTCAAGGCCTGTAATCACTCTTTTATTTCCTCAAAAGACCCTCCTCACTGCATCCCCAAAGATGCCATAAGCCCCGAGGGAAATTATTTTCATTCAGGCCTCCTATGCATTTAGTGTAAAAAGGGGGAAAATAAAATAACAGATTTTGGAAATAAGTAAAAATCAAACAACGTTTTAATTTCATTAAAGTGTATTTATTTTTTTTAAATCTGATTCGATATAAGTAATATGGGAAGAACCAGAAAGAAACCCATGGAGCATATTAATTGCGTTTCATATATTCATATTTCATGTCAAATATCAACCAGAAAAATAATATATAATATAATATGTAATCTTATATCAACTTATTTTTATATTTATTGATCATTGTAAAAAAAACAGTTCATTTAATTACATTTTACAAATTATATATTCACCATATTTCATTACATTGATTAAGTTACTAATTATATCAGTTTGCGATGCATTTGTGTGGTAAAAAATATATTTGTCTATAAAATGATTTACAGGACATAATGTCGACAAAGAGATACAGTTGATATTAGAAGAACAATTATATTGAAAGAAACTATGCACTTGATGCAGTTAGTACCTACTTGAATAATAAACTGTGTTTATATATTTTAAAATCCAACATAAGATAGCGTAATACACAAACATAATGTCCACAAAGAGATTCAGTTGATATTAGAAGAACAATTATATTGAAAGAAACTATGCACTTGATGTAGTTAGTGCCGAATAATAAACTGTGTTTATATATTTTACAGTACTTGAATAATAAACTGTGTTTATATATTTTAAAATCCAACATAAGATAGCGTAATACACAAACATAATGTCCACAAAGAGATACAGTTGATATTAGAAGAACAATTATATTGAAAGAAACTATGCACTTGATGTAGTTAATGCCTACTTGAATAATAAACTGTGTTTATATATTTTAAAATCCAACATAAGATAGCGTAATACATACATTGATAAAAAAATTTGTATGGCGCCGCTTTTGTGAGATATCACCTCAGGGGCGCTTTACAGTTGATGCAGGTATTACAGAAAATATAAATATTACAAAAATAGAGTGAAGTTAAGTAAAATGAAGTATAGGAACAGGTGACACGAATATAAAAGATGGAGACTCTGCAGCAAGAATCTATTATATCTAAATATACAGTATTATGTCATATTGAAACTGAAAACTGGCGCCCGTAAAGATTAAAGGAACCGTTGTGTCTGCGAATGTATCCGGCATTATTCTAGGCAAAAAATGAACGCTTTCTCTTTTATCATTTCACGTGACTGTCTTGTAAAACATTATCTGAAAATTCCCAAATATCATACTTGTGCAATTGTATATACCTGTTCAAGAATCGCTTACAGCCGGTTGCGATTGCAAAGAATGAGCCTTCAAAATCAACGATGAATTAGCGCCTAGGTGTAATTTTAATTGTATCCAAAGAGCTTGAAGAACGGAATGAAACACTTCTCAGGTCACGTTCGTGGAAGAACGACCTGCAAAATAGAAAAGAGACGATTGATTAGAAGAAATGAGCAAAATTTTCAGACTCGGCGATAATGGCGATTGTCAAAGTTTCAAATGTTAATTTTTCACTTGTAGCAAACACTTTGTGGGTATACATAATTATAATAATTAAAATAAAATAACTTTGTTCGAATACCACTTTATTGTATATATTTATAACCAACCGGTTTCAGTTCAACCCGAACCTTCATCAGGGCTAATAAAAACATATTATGTATAAATATGTTTTTATTAGCCCTGATGAAGGTTCGGGTTGAACTGAAACCGGTTGGTTATAAATATATACAATAAAGTGGTATTCAAACAAAGTTATTTTATTTTAATTATTTCAAATGTTATGTCAAATAAAAGCCAGAACTAACTACACATAATATGCAGATGTCTTATGTCAATACTAATATGTAATAATTTATAACACTGCCGCTCGTGTCAAGAGAAGTTGCGTTACTTTTCAAATATCGCTTCAATAATTATCTAGAAAGAAGAAACATTTCAATAATTGTGCTAGAAATTTATAAATCTATAAATAATAATATTTACCTCGAGAAAGCATCAAAATTCTGCGCTGTCCTTTGTTCAGAATGTCGAGGCTGGTAAATTTGACGGTTTGACGTCCTGTAAACGACAAAAATTATATTAATATATAGTATTATAATTTTAGATTCACATTTAACTTGGTACAACAAAAAGATCTGCAGAGAAACGCTCGTTTAATGATTAATTTTGTGAAGATATCCATCGTCAATTACATCGTCAATTACAGGCTGCGTTTTCAAAGAATGCTCTCGGGCGATGATTAAACGTTTGACGTTGCGATTTATTTAACGTCAGCCAGCGAGCAAATTCAACTGAAAACTTGTAAAACATTCTGAAAAATTCCCAACTATCATACGTGTACATACCTGTCCAAGAAACTCCATCAAAAACCATCGATGAAATCGCCTAGGAGTATTTTTAACCGAATTTGGAAAAGCGTAGAGACGACATTTTTTTAGATTTTGTAAGATCCACTTGACCACAACGTCCCGTGAAAGTATCCATTGACAATCGCATACAGTAGAATCCTGCAAATAACGAATGTAATAACATTAGAATATAATTTAGAATATCATTAAGAAAGGGACGCTAGTTTTCTTTTTAATGAATCTACTATATTTCATTTTAAAAGTAATTAAGTTTATTTATAATTTTTAAAGTTGGTAGGTTAGTCGAGCCATTTTTTCAGCAATATAAAAACCAACTATTTAATAATCTTTTATTAATATATGTATAACGTTATATTCATTTTCAACTCGGTACAGCAAAAAGATAAACGAAAAAGTCAAAAGGTTATGCGTCACGATTTTTGTGACGTTTGTGAATGCGTATTTTTTAAAGTATCCCATGATCACACTCGCCGATGACACACAGAACTTCATTATACAGAATAACATCGACTAATATCATTTTCAACTCGGTACAGCAAAAAGATAACATTAAATAAGAATATATACCTTAGGAAAATTTAATCCACCATTTTTTTTCGTTACGTTATGAATCCATATTTCTTAAAGAATCCCATGATGAAACTTGATCCGAGTCGTCGAAGACACGCGGAAATTCATAAAGAATAACATCCACTAATATCGTGTCCATTTCAGCGGACTTGACAATATTTAAAACACAACAGCGACGCGAGATGCGAGATACGAAAGCAGTCCGCCATTTGCCAAAAATTCCACGTGACTTGGCGTCCTAAAATAATGATACCATTAGGCAAAAAAAAACATTTCCGCTTAAATTCAACCACTTACCCTATAAATGGGGATATTTCGTACAACTTTTCGTGAAATTTAAAAAAAAAAATCAACGTTACCTGATTAATTCACAGCCGACGCTCGATCAAAATTAATCGTCTTTTTAATTTACGTTCGAGTAATGCGAAAACCGCATAATTTTCGAGCAAAAAGGCGGAAGAAATTTTTTTTTAATGATTTCGCGTTCGGGGTGCGTTCGAAATTGAATAAAAATATAAACTGTAAAGGAGAAAAAGTTTTACACTTCATCCCGATCTATAAAAACGAAACGTTGCGAAAATGCACCGAAATTTGGCCGTTTCGAAACCGCGCGGGTGGCAACACTCGTCATTTCTGGCAGGGAAAAGTCGATTACCAATCGAGAAGCTCCGACAATTATGCGGCCGCAATTGACTTTTTGAGAGAGCGGGGCAGTCCTGGCGGCGGAAGTGTGAACCTCGGTATTTTAGTATGGAGCGCCTCGAGCGCTTCCAGTTTTTTGCCGCCAGAGTTACTCAAATTTTTGTCTACGTCTTCTTCCGTACGAATCCGGCCGAGCTTCCGGCTAAAATCACTGACTCGAATTTTCAGTTTTGCCACGCAAAATTCAACTCGAATTCTCTGCCGCCAGAGAGGCGTTTCGGTCGACTTTCGCCTGAAGATCGAAACAAATGAAAGGCAAATTTTTCGCTACTTTCACGCCAAAACGAACCTTGAGTTGTTTGAACTTAAGGGGGAGAGTGGTCGATTTTCGCCTAATTTTAAGCGACCAAATAAAAACAAAGAAACTGAGTATTAATATTAATATATTTTACAAAACATTTTTTTTCAGAATCATGTTGATTCGGGAGTTGACTGCTGCTTATATTGATTTCTGTGTCCTCGGTCGAAGGCGTTCTTTCCATTTCCCCAATGTTGAAGTCACGTGTTCACTGGAGCTGGAAGCAAAAAGAGAGTCAGACACTCTTCAAAACAAGAGCACGCACACCTACGCATATATGTATATATTCTGTCGCCTCGGCCAAACTATCAAACTATCCCAAATCCCTGTAGGATCATCCCACACCCCGCGAATAAACAAACCGCGCTCCTTTCTCCCATTCGGCTACTGGTCATATTGCTGCGACGATCAACAACAGGATTATCTCATATTAGTAATATTTACTGCTCGAGCTTTGCTGTTTTTTTTTGCCGGATTCTTATACATGTTATTACACGTTTCGCTAATTGGGTTTTAATTACGCATTTTTTTTAACAAAACAATTATGCAAAACTTACAAAAAAAAACTGTAAATAAAAAAGGTAATGTTCCATTTACTCTGAGAAAATTAGGTGATAGTATCGTATCACCTAAGGTTAAGAGCAGCGGTGGTTGGTTTTGTTGCTCATAATAATGAAATATCATTTTCAGAAAAAGATAAAATTTAAAACATAACTATCGACATAAGAAATATCCCTTAGCCCTTAAGAAATACGCATGTATGAAACCGTTAATTAACAATGCCGAATGCCTAGTTTTTAAAATAACAAACAATTACTCAGAACAATTTTATTCTACCATAGCTAAATTTCTTGGTGGGAAAAGAGTTAACTATGGTACTCGAAGATCTTATCAGACAAGATGTTAAGCTGATGAAATTTCGTATAACACTGATCATGAACTCCACGGAAAAATACAAAAAGAAATCAGTGAAAGCGATTCATATCAGAAAAAAAAAATTATAGTAGAAAACGTATCCACGCGAAAGCTCAGACTGCAATGAGAAAAAGCAAAGGAACAGACCCCAATGCAAACTATGGATTGAGTGAACGCGAGCCTGATATGGATGACGAAGAGATGGATGTTGCTAAAACTGAATATTTGAAATCGTTGAAAAGGTTGATGAAAAACATACACTTGAACGAGATACTGTGAATCAAGCTACAAGTACTCTGTTGAGACAAGAAAGAAGAAAAGGCTTACAGCATCCTCATACGGTAAAATTTGTAATGAGAGCAAATACATCCTGTAAATCAGCAATAAAAACACTTTTGTATACAAGTTTTTCGGGGAAGAAATAATAATTTCGAGGACAAAATATGGCACGGAAAACGAATTACTTGCTATAAAAGATTTCGAAAAAATCACTGGTTTTAAAGTCTTACCTTGCGGACTGTTCGTAGATCGAGAATATGAATTTCTCGGAGCTAGTCCTGGCGCGGCGGTTTAATTGAAAATGAAGATGCAATTATTGAAATTAAATGTCCACAAACGGCAAAAGAGGTGACACCAGAGGCAGCTATTGATTCGAAGAAAATCACCTTCTGTTTTTATGAATAACGAGGTGATGAATTTGAACAAAAAATAGTAACTATTACTTTCAAGTTCAGGGTAAGCTGAGAACAACTAGACACAAGTATTGCTATTTTGTAATATGGACAGCATTAGGACTTATTTAAGATAAAATTGAAAGAGATAATGCGTTTTGGGATAGTCATATGATAAATAAGCTCACATCATATTATTTAAATTATATGTTGCCTGAATTAGTATATCCTAGGTATCCTCGGCAATTACCAATTCGTGACTGATCGTATCTTATCAGGAAATGTTAGGATCTTATGTTCAGGATTTTCAATTTTTTTATTTCAATTTATTTCACCTCTTATAAATAACATTGTTACAATAGTAAGATTTCACCTGGTTTTGTTGGTTGAAATAGTTCAATTATTTACTGTAGAGTTTGGTTCATCGAGACTAGGGTCTTGTTTTATTATATGTTGCCTGAATTAGTATATCCTAGGTATCCTCGGCAATTACCAATTCGTGACTGATCGTATCTTATCCAATTTATTTCACCTCTTATAAATAACATTGTTACAATAGTAAGATTTCACCTGGTTTTGTTGGTTGAAATAGTTCAATTATTTACTGTAGAGTTTGGTTCATCGAGACTAGGGTCTTGTTTTATTATATGTTGCCTGAATTAGTATATCCTAGGTATCCTCGGCAATTACCAATTCGTGACTGATCGTATCTTATCCAATTTATTTCACCTCTTATAAATAACATTGTTACAATAGTAAGATTTCACCTGGTTTTGTTGGTTGAAATAGTTCAATTATTTACTGTAGAGTTTGGTTCATCGAGACTAGGGTCTTGTTTTATTATATGTTGCCTGAATTAGTATATCCTAGGTATCCTCGGCAATTACCAATTCGTGACTGATCGTATCTTATCCAATTTATTTCACCTCTTATAAATAACATTGTTACAATAGTAAGATTTCACCTGGTTTTGTTGGTTGAAATAGTTCAATTATTTACTGTAGAGTTTGGTTCATCGAGACTAGGGTCTTGTTTTATTATATGTTGCCTGAATTAGTATATCCTAGGTATCCTCGGCAATTACCAATTCGTGACTGATCGTATCTTATCCAATTTATTTCACCTCTTATAAATAACATTGTTACAATAGTAAGATTTCACCTGGTTTTGTTGGTTGAAATAGTTCAATTATTTACTGTAGAGTTTGGTTCATCGAGACTAGGGTCTTGTTTTATTATATGTTGCCTGAATTAGTATATCCTAGGTATCCTCGGCAATTACCAATTCGTGACTGATCGTATCTTATCCAATTTATTTCACCTCTTATAAATAACATTGTTACAATAGTAAGATTTCACCTGGTTTTGTTGGTTGAAATAGTTCAATTATTTACTGTAGAGTTTGGTTCATCGAGACTAGGGTCTTGTTTTATTATATGTTGCCTGAATTAGTATATCCTAGGTATCCTCGGCAATTACCAATTCGTGACTGATCGTATCTTATCCAATTTATTTCACCTCTTATAAATAACATTGTTACAATAGTAAGATTTCACCTGGTTTTGTTGGTTGAAATAGTTCAATTATTTACTGTAGAGTTTGGTTCATCGAGACTAGGGTCTTGTTTTATTTTGTTAGGTTTTTCTTTACAACCGATTTTAGAATTGTGGTGGTTTATGTTGTTGATTATTGTCGTTTTATTTTTGAAAGGTTTTTTGTCGGTAATGTCGTTTATGATGGACCAAGTTATTTAACTATCATTTTCAGTTAGTTCCAGATTTTGTTTATAGTAATCATCTTTTGTGTTTTATAAAAAAACACAAAAGATGATTACTATAAACTATAAAGGCTTATAAAAAGCCTTGAAATGTTTTTGT
Source organism: Hesperophylax magnus (assembly GCA_026573805.1). NCBI lineage: Eukaryota > Metazoa > Arthropoda > Insecta > Trichoptera > Limnephilidae > Hesperophylax > Hesperophylax magnus. Next base: position 53,025 of record JAIUSX010000171.1, on the reverse strand, counting down.
AATGTTATGTTTTCCGATTGTTTTGTACATTGTTTATAGAGTATTTCTGTGTGTCATCATATTAATTGAAATGATTAATCCGTGGGTTATCCACGGTTTAATTGGCTTAAGCTTCGAGGATATTTTTTGAGAATAAATATTTCTACAGACTCAATTTATTATCAAATATTTTGCAGCATTCTTTTAAACCGTTACATTGATATATTTCTTGCCATTCTTTGTCGTAACTTAACATTTTTGTGAGAAAGTTTATATTAATTCTATGTTTGAACTTATTAGTCTTACTAGTTTGAGTAATATAATAAAATAGAAGTAGTTATGTGAAAAAAAATTATATTACGTACCTATTGTAAGAAATATATATATGTTTTTTTCTAAAAAAAGAAAGACAAACATTCCCGGGTTACGAATAACCTGACAATATTTGAAAATCTTCTACTACATATATATCTATGTAAAATAGTGGACAATTTATCCCTACAAAAGGAACAGAGTTATCAATCTAGTAAGTGGTTTATTTATGGAGGGTGGAAGCTACGAGCAGAAACACTTCGAGTCCCTCAAGTATAGGACGGTGTTCTTGCCAAAATATCAATAAACTATTATGTAAACATTATTGTAAATGTATTGTAATAAACTATCTTGAGATAACAGATCTGCCAATTCAGTATTATTGAAGACGATTCATTCCCACAAATAAATGAAGTTTGTAATTTAAAGAACATTACAATACCCATGTCGGTACCTATATGATGAAGACTGCACTGCTTACTAATTTTTCATTTTTTATTTCTTCCAGCGTTGTGTGTTAGGAAGACAAAATTCCTTAGAGATTAAAATGAACATGGCAGTGGAGCATGAAATGTGAGGGCACGAATGGATTCAATTTTTACCCGAAAAAAATCTAGATCTAGAATAATATTGCACTAAAACTATGTTGATTATGCCAAAAACTCAAAGTAAGTATTATTAAGAGCACGTAAAAAAATAATAAAGAACATATTTGCAGTTGTTTAATTTCAAGACATTTGTGTTCATAGTTTTTAAAATAATTGCTTAGTCACTATTGATGAGCTCACTGAGTATTGTTATGATAATAAAAATACTGAACACTGATCAAAATTACTCCACTTATTTCAAAGATATTTTGAGCGTTTTAATCAACCCCACATACTGTTTCAACCGTCCACACTATGGGGTTGATTGAACCACAATTCCGCTTTTTCTTAAAGTGGTTATTGTAGCTTACCTGTACAAGTTGTCGCCACCCAACAAACTTTATTTGGGATCTTGACATGCGTGACACCGTTATACTCACAAATGGAGAAAACTGGGAGCAAACATTTAATAAAGCTGAAGCTGCTTTTTACAATATCAAGAAATGGCTAAATTTAAACTCACTTACCCTGAATGGGAAGAAAACTAACCATATTTCGTAATTGTAAAAAGCATTCACTTTGTGGCTCATCATAATTTATAATAAAAACACATAAATTTGTTTTTGACCACGATAGTTTTATTTTCACTCTACCGGTTTCGGAAGATCCCTTCCTTCGTCAGGAGAATATTTAAAACTAATCTACTACACAAAATATTGACACATAAATACAAAAATGTTAAGTGTTTGAGAGAGATGTCGACAAAGTGGAAGGGGTAATTACGGGAATTCCAGGAAGAACAGAGCGGTTAACTGGAAATATGTCAAGAATAGGACTATAAGACAGATTAATTTGGTTATTTATTATACTGGAGTTATTATTGATGGATTTTCTGATTTCAAGTGCTTCTAAATTATCTAATTTTTTGCCTTTATTACTACGGTGAAGAATTTTAACCCCTGTATCTTTATTAAAAGTATGATCGGTAGAAATGAGATGATTGGCAAACTCCGAAAAATTATTGTTATTTAAACATCTTAAATGTTCGGTGATTCTAATATTTATATTTCTAGTTGTCTTACCTATGTAGAACGATTGACAATCATTGCAACATAGTTGGTAAATGCCTGAGTGGCTAAATTTGTGATCTTTATCTTTAGTATTTTTAAGTAATTTTCCCAAGTTGTTATCAGTATAGAACGCGGGTTTAATGTGGGTAGGCAAATTTTTTGTACTGAGTGAAGAAAATTTGGATATGTATAAGATTTTACGCCATTGAAAGGGATTTATGATTTTATTATTAGTTTCAGGTGTACCAAATAAAAATGTATTCGTCAAAATGAGTTTAAGTTTCTTATTCAGGATTTTATCAATTAAGTGTGTCGAGTAACCATTATTTAGAGCAATTTGTTTTATTTTTGACAGTTCAATTTCGAAATTAACAGCTGATAGTGGGATTTTTACTAAGCGGTGTACCATTGAATGATAGGCAGAATGTTTGTGTGATATCGGGTGGTTTGACGTGTTATGTATAGTTATATCCGTGAATGTCGGTTTACGATAGATGTTAAATTCAATTGTATTATTTATTGAAGTTAGTGTTAAATCTAGAAAATTAATCGATGCATTACTGCCTACCTCTACAGTGAATTGAATTTTTTTATGAAATGAATTTATAAGAAGAAGGAATTTAGTTAGTTGCCGCTCTGTTCCCGTCCAGATACAAAAAATATCGTCTACATATCGTTTCCAAGTGAGAACATTATTTAAGAGTGATGACTTACAATTAAAAATCTTATTTTCTAAGTTATTCATAAAAATATCTGCCAACAGTGGGCTAGTAGGAGCTCCCATAGGTAGCCCTTGGCTCTGTTGGAAGACGCAGTTGTTATACTGGAAATAATTTTGATTAAGGCACATATTGAATAAACGAGACAGGTCATCAATCATATCTCTATCTAAATTAGAGGATTTTAACATATCTACAATTATTTGTTTGCAATCAGTAGTTGGAACATTTGGAAATAAGTTAATTACATCAAACGAAATTAGCTTAGCATTATTGGGAATGAACAAGTCCTTAACTGAATTTATTAAATCAAATGAGTTTTTAATGGTATATTTGGGTGAAAACACATTAAAATTGTTGAAGACATTAGTGATATGAGAAGCTATTATGAAATTCGGGGAAGCACAGCATGACACGACAGGACGAATAGGTTCATTGATTTTATGTATTTTTAAAAACCCGTACAACTTGGGAATTTTAGGATTAGACTGCAAGAATTTATTCTGGTTAGGATAATCATCTCTAAAGATTTGAGATTTGCATGCATTTATTGAATTTTTTATATCTATTTGAAATTTATTAGTCGGATCTTTTTTTATAATAACGAAGTCGTCACTTTTTACAAAGTCTTCCATTTTTTCGTGGTAGGCCATTTTGTTCATTATGATCACAGTGTTTCCTTTGTCTGCCCTAGTAAGCACTAAATCCTTTTCAGCCAATGTTTTGCGAATTTTATTAGTGCATAAAATTTCTGGATGGATGACCTTTTTAATTTTATCTTTTGTTATTAGACTTTTAATTGTCTCAGCACTTTTGTACAGAAACGGTCTAGGTTGGAACGATAGAGCCGTTTCAATGTCCACTGCCACATTTTCAATAGCACTTTGTATGTTATTTTTATTGTAATTTAAATTATATTTTAGTCCTTTAGATAGTAAATTCATCTCTTCCGGGAGGAACACGTGGGAAGAGAGATTCTTCACTCGATCAAAAAATGTATGTTCTGGTTTATCTGGGCACTGGTTACTGATGTTAGGTTTACAAAGATTTTGTAGTTTTTTATTTAATTTCACTTGTTTTTTGAACGCTTTTTCCGAGGTATACATCCTTATTTTATCGTCGAATAAAACCCACTCGACTGGATGTAAATCGTGTACTAGTTCAGTGTGTAGTAACATGATTTTAAGTTTAATTTCGTTTCTCTGTTTAAAAGCACCTTTCAAATCTTCTTTTAACCAAGCAACTTTAGCTCGGTAAGCAGAACTATTTGAAGTTGGGGAAGGAACGCACATTTTATTGAATTTATTATTAATATAATTCGGAAACACTTTACACTTTATACATCGCTGGTAGAAATATATGTCTAAACTCAGCATTCTGTATTTAATAGAAAAGTTTTTAAATAATTTTGCTTTGTTGGCCGTACTTGCCGATATTACGTAATTGTAAAAAGCATTCACTTTGTGGCTCATCATAATTTATAATAAAAACACATAAATTTGTTTTTGACCACGATAGTTTTATTTTCACTCTACCGGTTTCGGAAGATCCCTTCCTTCGTCAGGAGAATATTTAAAACTAATCTACTACACAAAATATTGACACATAAATACAAAAATGTTAAGTGTTTGAGAGAGATGTCGACAAAGTGGAAGGGGTAATTACGGGAATTCCAGGAAGAACAGAGCGGTTAACTGGAAATATGTCAAGAATAGGACTATAAGACAGATTAATTTGGTTATTTATTATACTGGAGTTATTATTGATGGATTTTCTGATTTCAAGTGCTTCTAAATTATCTAATTTTTTGCCTTTATTACTACGGTGAAGAATTTTAACCCCTGTATCTTTATTAAAAGTATGATCGGTAGAAATGAGATGATTGGCAAACTCCGAAAAATTATTGTTATTTAAACATCTTAAATGTTCGGTGATTCTAATATTTATATTTCTAGTTGTCTTACCTATGTAGAACGATTGACAATCATTGCAACATAGTTGGTAAATGCCTGAGTGGCTAAATTTGTGATCTTTATCTTTAGTATTTTTAAGTAATTTTCCCAAGTTGTTATCAGTATAGAACGCGGGTTTAATGTGGGTAGGCAAATTTTTTGTACTGAGTGAAGAAAATTTGGATATGTATAAGATTTTACGCCATTGAAAGGGATTTATGATTTTATTATTAGTTTCAGGTGTACCAAATAAAAATGTATTCGTCAAAATGAGTTTAAGTTTCTTATTCAGGATTTTATCAATTAAGTGTGTCGAGTAACCATTATTTAGAGCAATTTGTTTTATTTTTGACAGTTCAATTTCGAAAATAACAGCTGATAGTGGGATTTTTACTAAGCGGTGTACCATTGAATGATAGGCAGAATGTTTGTGTGATATCGGGTGGTTTGACGTGTTATGTATAGTTATATCCGTGAATGTCGGTTTACGATAGATGTTAAATTCAATTGTATTATTTATTGAAGTTAGTGTTAAATCTAGAAAATTAATCGATGCATTACTGCCTACCTCTACAGTGAATTGAATTTTTTTATGAAATGAATTTATAAGAAGAAGGAATTTAGTTAGTTGCCGCTCTGTTCCCGTCCAGATACAAAAAATATCGTCTACATATCGTTTCCAAGTGAGAACATTATTTAAGAGTGATGACTTACAATTAAAAATCTTATTTTCTAAGTTATTCATAAAAATATCTGCCAACAGTGGGCTAGTAGGAGCTCCCATAGGTAGCCCTTGGCTCTGTTGGAAGACGCAGTTGTTATACTGGAAATAATTTTGATTAAGGCACATATTGAATAAACGAGACAGGTCATCAATCATATCTCTATCTAAATTAGAGGATTTTAACATATCTACAATTATTTGTTTGCAATCAGTAGTTGGAACATTTGGAAATAAGTTAATTACATCAAACGAAATTAGCTTAGCATTATTGGGAATGAACAAGTCCTTAACTGAATTTATTAAATCAAATGAGTTTTTAATGGTATATTTGGGTGAAAACACATTAAAATTGTTGAAGACATTAGTGATATGAGAAGCTATTATGAAATTCGGGGAAGCACAGCATGACACGACAGGACGAATAGGTTCATTGATTTTATGTATTTTTAAAAACCCGTACAACTTGGGAATTTTAGGATTAGACTGCAAGAATTTATTCTGGTTAGGATAATCATCTCTAAAGATTTGAGATTTGCATGCATTTATTGAATTTTTTATATCTATTTGAAATTTATTAGTCGGATCTTTTTTTATAATAACGAAGTCGTCACTTTTTACAAAGTCTTCCATTTTTTCGTGGTAGGCCATTTTGTTCATTATGATCACAGTGTTTCCTTTGTCTGCCCTAGTAAGCACTAAATCCTTTTCAGCCAATGTTTTGCGAATTTTATTAGTGCATAAAATTTCTGGATGGATGACCTTTTTAATTTTATCTTTTGTTATTAGACTTTTAATTGTCTCAGCACTTTTGTACAGAAACGGTCTAGGTTGGAACGATAGAGCCGTTTCAATGTCCACTGCCACATTTTCAATAGCACTTTGTATGTTATTTTTATTGTAATTTAAATTATATTTTAGTCCTTTAGATAGTAAATTCATCTCTTCCGGGAGGAACACGTGGGAAGAGAGATTCTTCACTCGATCAAAAAATGTATGTTCTGGTTTATCTGGGCACTGGTTACTGATGTTAGGTTTACAAAGATTTTGTAGTTTTTTATTTAATTTCACTTGTTTTTTGAACGCTTTTTCCGAGGTATACATCCTTATTTTATCGTCGAATAAAACCCACTCGACTGGATGTAAATCGTGTACTAGTTCAGTGTGTAGTAACATGATTTTAAGTTTAATTTCGTTTCTCTGTTTAAAAGCACCTTTCAAATCTTCTTTTAACCAAGCAACTTTAGCTCGGTAAGCAGAACTATTTGAAGTTGGGGAAGGAACGCACATTTTATTGAATTTATTATTAATATAATTCGGAAACACTTTACACTTTATACATCGCTGGTAGAAATATATGTCTAAACTCAGCATTCTGTATTTAATAGAAAAGTTTTTAAATAATTTTGCTTTGTTGGCCGTACTTGCCGATATTACGTAATTGTAAAAAGCATTCACTTTGTGGCTCATCATAATTTATAATAAAAACACATAAATTTGTTTTTGACCACGATAGTTTTATTTTCACTCTACCGGTTTCGGAAGATCCCTTCCTTCGTCAGGAGAATATTTAAAACTAATCTACTACACAAAATATTGACACATAAATACAAAAATGTTAAGTGTTTGAGAGAGATGTCGACAAAGTGGAAGGGGTAATTACGGGAATTCCAGGAAGAACAGAGCGGTTAACTGGAAATATGTCAAGAATAGGACTATAAGACAGATTAATTTGGTTATTTATTATACTGGAGTTATTATTGATGGATTTTCTGATTTCAAGTGCTTCTAAATTATCTAATTTTTTGCCTTTATTACTACGGTGAAGAATTTTAACCCCTGTATCTTTATTAAAAGTATGATCGGTAGAAATGAGATGATTGGCAAACTCCGAAAAATTATTGTTATTTAAACATCTTAAATGTTCGGTGATTCTAATATTTATATTTCTAGTTGTCTTACCTATGTAGAACGATTGACAATCATTGCAACATAGTTGGTAAATGCCTGAGTGGCTAAATTTGTGATCTTTATCTTTAGTATTTTTAAGTAATTTTCCCAAGTTGTTATCAGTATAGAACGCGGGTTTAATGTGGGTAGGCAAATTTTTTGTACTGAGTGAAGAAAATTTGGATATGTATAAGATTTTACGCCATTGAAAGGGATTTATGATTTTATTATTAGTTTCAGGTGTACCAAAGGGTAAGTCATCACTCTTAAATAATGTTCTCACTTGGAAACGATATGTAGACGATATTTTTTGTATCTGGACGGGAACAGAGCGGCAACTAACTAAATTCCTTCTTCTTATAAATTCATTTCATAAAAAAATTCAATTCACTGTAGAGGTAGGCAGTAATGCATCGATTAATTTTCTAGATTTAACACTAACTTCAATAAATAATACAATTGAATTTAACATCTATCGTAAACCGACATTCACGGATATAACTATACATAACACGTCAAACCACCCGATATCACACAAACATTCTGCCTATCATTCAATGGTACACCGCTTAGTAAAAATCCCACTATCAGCTGTTAATTTCGAAATTGAACTGTCAAAAATAAAACAAATTGCTCTAAATAATGGTTACTCGACACACTTAATTGATAAAATCCTGAATAAGAAACTTAAACTCATTTTGACGAATACATTTTTATTTGGTACACCTGAAACTAATAATAAAATCATAAATCCCTTTCAATGGCGTAAAATCTTATACATATCCAAATTTTCTTCACTCAGTACAAAAAATTTGCCTACCCACATTAAACCCGCGTTCTATACTGATAACAACTTGGGAAAATTACTTAAAAATACTAAAGATAAAGATCACAAATTTAGCCACTCAGGCATTTACCAACTATGTTGCAATGATTGTCAATCGTTCTACATAGGTAAGACAACTAGAAATATAAATATTAGAATCACCGAACATTTAAGATGTTTAAATAACAATAATTTTTCGGAGTTTGCCAATCATCTCATTTCTACCGATCATACTTTTAATAAAGATACAGGGGTTAAAATTCTTCACCGTAGTAATAAAGGCAAAAAATTAGATAATTTAGAAGCACTTGAAATCAGAAAATCCATCAATAATAACTCCAGTATAATAAATAACCAAATTAATCTGTCTTATAGTCCTATTCTTGACATATTTCCAGTTAACCGCTCTGTTCTTCCTGGAATTCCCGTAATTACCCCTTCCACTTTGTCGACATCTCTCTCAAACACTTAACATTTTTGTATTTATGTGTCAATATTTTGTGTAGTAGATTAGTTTTAAATATTCTCCTGACGAAGGAAGGGATCTTCCGAAACCGGTAGAGTGAAAATAAAACTATCGTGGTCAAAAACAAATTTATGTGTTTTTATTATAAATTATGATGAGCCACAAAGTGAATGCTTTTTACAATTACGTAATATCGGCAAGTACGGCCAACAAAGCAAAATTATTTAAAAACTTTTCTATTAAATACAGAATGCTGAGTTTAGACATATATTTCTACCAGCGATGTATAAAGTGTAAAGTGTTTCCGAATTATATTAATAATAAATTCAATAAAATGTGCGTTCCTTCCCCAACTTCAAATAGTTCTGCTTACCGAGCTAAAGTTGCTTGGTTAAAAGAAGATTTGAAAGGTGCTTTTAAACAGAGAAACGAAATTAAACTTAAAATCATGTTACTACACACTGAACTAGTACACGATTTACATCCAGTCGAGTGGGTTTTATTCGACGATAAAATAAGGATGTATACCTCGGAAAAAGCGTTCAAAAAACAAGTGAAATTAAATAAAAAACTACAAAATCTTTGTAAACCTAACATCAGTAACCAGTGCCCAGATAAACCAGAACATACATTTTTTGATCGAGTGAAGAATCTCTCTTCCCACGTGTTCCTCCCGGAAGAGATGAATTTACTATCTAAAGGACTAAAATATAATTTAAATTACAATAAAAATAACATACAAAGTGCTATTGAAAATGTGGCAGTGGACATTGAAACGGCTCTATCGTTCCAACCTAGACCGTTTCTGTACAAAAGTGCTGAGACAATTAAAAGTCTAATAACAAAAGATAAAATTAAAAAGGTCATCCATCCAGAAATTTTATGCACTAATAAAATTCGCAAAACATTGGCTGAAAAGGATTTAGTGCTTACTAGGGCAGACAAAGGAAACACTGTGATCATAATGAACAAAATGGCCTACCACGAAAAAATGGAAGACTTTGTAAAAAGTGACGACTTCGTTATTATAAAAAAAGATCCGACTAATAAATTTCAAATAGATATAAAAAATTCAATAAATGCATGCAAATCTCAAATCTTTAGAGATGATTATCCTAACCAGAATAAATTCTTGCAGTCTAATCCTAAAATTCCCAAGTTGTACGGGTTTTTAAAAATACATAAAATCAATGAACCTATTCGTCCTGTCGTGTCATGCTGTGCTTCCCCGAATTTCATAATAGCTTCTCATATCACTAATGTCTTCAACAATTTTAATGTGTTTTCACCCAAATATACCATTAAAAACTCATTTGATTTAATAAATTCAGTTAAGGACTTGTTCATTCCCAATAATGCTAAGCTAATTTCGTTTGATGTAATTAACTTATTTCCAAATGTTCCAACTACTGATTGCAAACAAATAATTGTAGATATGTTAAAATCCTCTAATAGAGATATGATTGATGACCTGTCTCGTTTATTCAATATGTGCCTTAATCAAAATTATTTCCAGTATAACAACTGCGTCTTCCAACAGAGCCAAGGGCTACCTATGGGAGCTCCTACTAGCCCACTGTTGGCAGATATTTTTATGAATAACTTAGAAAATAAGATTTTTAATTGTAAGTCATCACTCTTAAATAATGTTCTCACTTGGAAACGATATGTAGACGATATTTTTTGTATCTGGACGGGAACAGAGCGGCAACTAACTAAATTCCTTCTTCTTATAAATTCATTTCATAAAAAAATTCAATTCACTGTAGAGGTAGGCAGTAATGCATCGATTAATTTTCTAGATTTAACACTAACTTCAATAAATAATACAATTGAATTTAACATCTATCGTAAACCGACATTCACGGATATAACTATACATAACACGTCAAACCACCCGATATCACACAAACATTCTGCCTATCATTCAATGGTACACCGCTTAGTAAAAATCCCACTATCAGCTGTTAATTTCGAAATTGAACTGTCAAAAATAAAACAAATTGCTCTAAATAATGGTTACTCGACACACTTAATTGATAAAATCCTGAATAAGAAACTTAAACTCATTTTGACGAATACATTTTTATTTGGTACACCTGAAACTAATAATAAAATCATAAATCCCTTTCAATGGCGTAAAATCTTATACATATCCAAATTTTCTTCACTCAGTACAAAAAATTTGCCTACCCACATTAAACCCGCGTTCTATACTGATAACAACTTGGGAAAATTACTTAAAAATACTAAAGATAAAGATCACAAATTGAGCCACTCAGGCATTTACCAACTATGTTGCAATGATTGTCAATCGTTCTACATAGGTAAGACAACTAGAAATATAAATATTAGAATCACCGAACATTTAAGATGTTTAAATAACAATAATTTTTCGGAGTTTGCCAATCATCTCATTTCTACCGATCATACTTTTAATAAAGATACAGGGGTTAAAATTCTTCACCGTAGTAATAAAGGCAAAAAATTAGATAATTTAGAAGCACTTGAAATCAGAAAATCCATCAATAATAACTCCAGTATAATAAATAACCAAATTAATCTGTCTTATAGTCCTATTCTTGACATATTTCCAGTTAACCGCTCTGTTCTTCCTGGAATTCCCGTAATTACCCCTTCCACTTTGTCGACATCTCTCTCAAACACTTAACATTTTTGTATTTATGTGTCAATATTTTGTGTAGTAGATTAGTTTTAAATATTCTCCTGACGAAGGAAGGGATCTTCCGAAACCGGTAGAGTGAAAATAAAACTATCGTGGTCAAAAACAAATTTATGTGTTTTTATTATAACCATATTTCTTTCAAAATAGGCAATACGGAAAATGAATTAACGAACTTTCATATAAAAATCCATGATTGCCAAGATATAAAACGAATATGCGACTGTCCGTCATTAGAAAAGGTCAACCACATATGGTATCTGGGGTTCCATGATAACTCCTCAAAATGACAACTCTACACACCTATAAAAAGTGATATAAAATTACGAAAAGTTATGAAATAAAAACAAGGTTAAATAGGTAAGGGTAGATATATAATTAACACTAGATTAAATAGTTTCATGTGTAACTAACCAAACCAAACCTAACCTATTTAATGTAGTTTTTTCATCAATTTTCCAAAATTTATAGCACTTTTTATAGGTGTGTTGAATTGTTAGAAATCGATAAAAATGAAAAAATGATTAGATGGTTATAAACTGTACACTGTACCTACAACTTATAGATTAAAAAAAACTTACATACTTTTTTGAAACAATTATAAATGTTTATGATAAAAGAGAACTCATTAAAATCTATATAGCCATTTGTCAATCTTTATTGTAATGTGGAATAATTATATGGGAAGTGCAAATAACGCCACTTAATATCCCCCAATTGAATCGCCAAAAGCCATCTTGAAAATACTACTCAAAGTACATCAGAACATACTCTGACCATATTTTTGATAATCTAAACATCACGTCACTTAAACAACTCTAGGTTAAAACAATACGTATTTATACACACAAAAAAATCCACTTGATCTACTAACGAACATACCTAACTAAATCACTAGATCCTTCAATCAAAAATGCATCTAAAACGAAAAAATGAAGACAACTTTTGGACAAAGAAATTTCATTTACTGCGGCATTAAACATAAAAACAAATTAATACTCTTCCACAAAAAATAAACTTTTTTTATAAACAAAGCGTTTATAAACGAATGGAGCTGGGACATAGGGAGACACGAAATTGATATAACATTGCAACCAAACACAGATTGATTGAAGTGAGTGAATAGATTAGATTAAATTTAAAATTTCATAAAATAATAAAAAAACATTGAACATATAAATTGTCTTCCCAAGTATTGGAAATCTAAGCCGGAAAAACATTATGAAATACAATTGTGTTAAAAAAAATAAAAAGGCTTTTTTTTTTTTGAAAAAAACATGTTTTTACCTGTCACAGGTGACGTCTGGATAATTTAGGCATATATACACACACACACGCGCATATTCGAATGCAACGTCGTATCACAATTTCAAAGCAATCGGTGAAGAACTTTCGGAGAGATACGATTTTGTATTTAAAGAGATTTCCTTGGTTACAAATGACAACAAAAATTATAATTATCTACAAAAATTGAAAAAACAATTGCATGCTTCCAAAATTTCTATATCAGAAAATATTATCAAATACAATTAACATGTTATTTTCATTTAGTAATATCTAGTTGTATAGATGATAACGATTGTTGTCATTTTAAACATAAACCTACCTGCTAAGACAAGAACAATGGTGATTAATTTATGAATTATAATCCTGGAAACAATGAGCAAAAAAGCCATCCAAGCTGAATATATTTTTTAATCAAAAGGTACAGCAAATATCAAATATGGAAATGTGCTATTTTATTTATTTGTGTATTAAATTATGATATTTTTTTGGATTATTTCTATAAAGATTAGCAGTTGGGAATATTTTATCCATTTTTATCATCTACCAACATGATATGTCGATGATTTCGATACAAGAGAAAAGCACACGAGTTACCTACATTGTCCCTATAGAGGTTTCTAAATAGTTTTTTAATGTGTAATTTTCTAGTACGTACTATTTGATGTAGATAAATTTACCAAGGAATTAAAATTACTCTGGTGTGTTTTTAACTGTAGAATATATTTGCGTGTTCACGAAAACAAGAGAAAATCTATTTACTTCATGAAAAAGGATCGTGGATGTTTTAAAATGGCGCCCCGTTTTCACTAACACGACTAGAGGCTATTATACCGCCTTCCAGATGCGGTACACAGTATGTAAAAGTGGAAAAGGAACCACACTCCGTAAGTCTGGAAACCCGAGTAAATCTTAATTATTTTAAATCTTAAGCTTGACCCTTAAATTTGAAAATGCTTTGTCTGGGATTTCTGAGTAAACACATTGATTTCAGTTTTTTTGTTGTTGTTTGTTTTTGGGGTGTTATGCCGTGTACATTGATTTCAGTTCAAAGCCTAAAGAAAATAAATAACACAGGAGATTTTTATTTTTTTATTTATCATTTTATGAATGTTTCACGATAAATAATCTTCAAAACAACACTTATTACGAAGGTTGCAAAACTATGTATTTAATATGCCATTTATTGACCAGATAAATATACTAGGCTCAAATATTTTTTGAATCATAATTCTTCGATTATTTGTATAGCGCTATTTTTGCGAAAAGTAGATACTTATAAGATATGTTTTTCATTTTCGATATATTTTTTAAGTGTTGATGTCGTAAATTTGAAATAGATTTTACCAAACACATAGATTATCTCAATATTATAATTTGAAATAGATTTTACGAAAACATAGATTATCTCAATATAATAATTTGAAATAGATTATACTAAACACATAGATTATCTCAATATTATAAAGCATACGATATAAATAATATTTTAATAAAATATTTATACAGGGTGTTAAGGGACGTACTCTACTTACTTCAACCTGTGATTCCTGACTTTATATGGAGTAAAAAACGCAAAGAAATTTTGGATGAAATTTGGTTTATTACTGACCCATTGTAGGTACATAAAATGACGTTTGTATAAAAACGATGAAAAATATTCTAATAATTTATCGATACATAAAAAAAAGGAAAAATGACTCTTTTTAAAAACATTTTACGGAAAGATAAACGTCATGGGATTGTAAATGATCCATGGGAAAAGTCATCCACCAGGTGTTTTTAATTATTTTTATCACATTAACCGGTCATGACAAAAATTAAAAGAAAATACAGGCGTATTAATTATGACTAGCAGTTATAAACCCGGTTGGTTGGGCTTCGCCCAGCTTAAGTGATACCTACTAACAGTTGAATTTAATAGGTAGATATTAGATCAATGGGTAGATATATAATAGTAAAACGTTCTTCACCATTAAACACCCTTCACCCCAACATAAATCTTGTCAATGAGAAAAATGTTTCCTCTCCCACACCACCGAAATGATTTAATTTTTAAATCGAAATTAAATTGCAAAATATTCATATGTAATTCGAAAATAAAAAAAATATCAACATATTACAATATTTTAACTTTGGTAAAATAATATAATCTTACCAAAAGACTGTCAAAGTAATTACATTTTTTTTAAATATATTAAGAATTATTTTATTGGGATAAGTCCTAAAAATCTACATATTTGGGTGAAATAATATTACGCTCTTACCTAACAATTGTCAAAGTAAATACACCAAAACTCTCTTAATTCTTAGGCGAGAAAAACCTTACAGGTGGGATAAATTGAGTCATTTTCATTTCAAGGGACACGAAAAATAAAACTTTTTAAGCAAGCACCTACAATTAATTATACTTTTATTTTTTAGGATTTCATTAGGAAAAAATCTCTTTAAAAACAATATTATCCGTATACCAATCAGTCAGAATTTGTATAAATAACTATGACTGCGCTCATACTGTCCATGAGAAAATACTGGTTCAGGAAGAAACAGTCCACCCTGTTTAAAAGTTTGTCCTTGAGATTTATTGATGGTCATTGCATAAGCTAATTTGACTGGAAACTGTTTCCTGCACATATTGAATTATATTGTAACATCCGACAAAGTGTTTTAAATTCTAGGAATGAAATGTACTGTACCTTTTCTGTTCCCCGTAATGATTTTGGCTTGAATTAAGTTACAGCTGAAATTTTTAAAACAACCATTTTTGTTCTATTACAAAGGCCATCACCAAAAAATAAATTTCTAAGAAATTTTTATGGACAATTTTTATAGTACCGCTTTTGTGAGATATCACCTCAGGGGCGCTTTCCGTTGAAGTACATCCTCATTGATTGCATAAACATGACTATTTTTAGGGCACAATATGGTACGTTGACTCATCACTAAGGCATCAGCAGTTGTATGTGTCTCACCGAATAAACAGTGAATAATATCTTGGCAAATATTTACATTGGGAATAAGCACAGATGACTCTAATGTTCCTTCTACAGAAGGAAGTTTGCCATCTTCCAAGTCCAAAAGACATTTAGAAAATATATTTTCACTTTCTAAAACTCTGACATTTGTTTTTAATTGAAAAGGTTTTGAAATGGTACCAAAGTGTGCTGCTCTTTATGCAAGCGGCAATTAATTGTCCTCGTGAAGCACGTCGACACACTGGAAGGATCTGACAAAAGTCTCCGCCTAAAACAATAACTTTGTTACTAAAGACAGAATCACTTCACATGATATCACGTATAGTACGCTCAATTACTTCTAAAGTTACATAATGATGAAAAAAATCTTCAGCCGAAGATCGAAGGGATACACTGTATTAAAATTAAAACAAATAGATGTCTAAGAATTTTAGGCATCGAATACAATGAAGCCTCCGTCGTGCACTGCGTCCATTCTCGTATGTCATCAATGAGCTTCAGTTTACGCGCCGCATCATGAAAAGTAGCTACGTAGTAAATTGCCACCAACAGTTCGCAGAGATTCAAAGGATGTATCTCCAGCCACCTTTATAAGGATCAGCCGTAAATTATACAGTTCTATATTTCTAGGAGAAATTGAAGGTATTCATCCGATGATGTTGCCGCCTCCCCGCTATGGCCTCGTCCATTTTTTACCAGCTGAAAAGACATAGTTATTTGGTACATCTTGATACAGCATAGAGCGTCCCTCAATATCTTGAAGATACGATTCCATATAATTTCAGTCTGTGTGAGTAAAAATTAATATTCATATTTTATGTACGTTTTCACTATTGGTAAATTTAATTATATAGCACCGTTTTTTTATCAAACGTCATCGTACTACTGGGAACTATTTTTAAATACATAATAAATTTATTTGATATGTATTTACCTTTAATAAAGGTTTAAAAAAACGGTATTTTATACGTAACAAAATTGCTGTATTAATTTCAGTGTTTTTAGTGTATAATTTATTATCCTTGAGAATTATCTTTTTTTATTCGTGATTATCAACAAAACGATAAGGTTAAAGAAAATACTGATGTTAAAATTTCGTTTATGATCCATTATCCCTTGGATTATCATTTCTAGATGCAGATAAGTACACACCACGATTAATACCAGATAGATATGTAGGTGCAGCAGTCTCACCAAGCGAAAACGACGCTGCCCAACGATAAAAAAATGAAATATTTCCATTCAGTAAATCATAATGGCAAAATAGAGTACAAAGTTCAGAACTTAGTGTTTTCCTTTTCCATGTTATTTGTATTACTATTTTTATCCAGTTAAGAATTTTTCCTCATAAAACACATTAATATGTAACGTAAAAACAGTAAAGTAAATACAACCATCAGATGGTAATAGTAATAAGGCCAAATGAGCCGCAGCGCTAGTTAGTTAGACACATGAAAGGATATTGTTATAAGCCCTAGCTAGTTAGAGGATTACGAAAGAATCCATTAAATCAAAACAATCAAAAACGATTAATCTGTATTAAAGAAAAAAATATTCATGTATTTTAATCTTACTTTTAATATTTTTATTTCTATTTTCTTTAAACTATCTTTTTTATCAATCTGTTTAATAACATGTCCTATCCCCTCACGTTATATTATTTGTTCTACAAAATATTACTTTCTTATTCATACATAAATCATATACGTTTTGTTTAGAAAATATCCCAAGTAGTCTTTTAAAAAATATGTTTTGTCAAATAATTGCTATTAATAAAAATACTCGTAGATTGTATTTGTTGAAATATTGATGTATTTTTTATTCGTTTGGTCAAATACGAATATTGGAAGGTACACCAATGAATTACTATTTCATTTATGTATGACTTTTTTATGTAATTACTGCACAAGAGTGAATTCCAACTGCTCCTAACCATCTGGAGCCAATTATACTATGTTGTGAGGCTGCTAAGGGGTGGAAATAGGAAGGTAGAGAAGTACAGGTTATTCAGAACTGGTCGCCAAACAAGACTAAAGCCATTTCAAGCAACCTTTCTACGAGGGATGCTGAAAGTATCTACCCCTAATTTTTAATTTATAAATTGTTAATCAATACTAATTAATCGAATAAATTTACTTGAATTTGAATGCCAAGGATCACCAGTCAATCATCGAGTCCGTCATTCTTTTTTCATGCATAGCTTCTGATAAATTCAGTCTAAGATAATTCAATGCGTAGTTGTTTAGCAATCTTTTGTTGTATTTTATTAGATAATGACTTCATCCTGTAATAATTTGTCTAGGTTGTGAAGTACAATACATACATCAAATATGGCTCGCTGCATCCCTGCGATCGCTCTGAAAGCGTCTTATTTTCTTATTCATATAAGGAATGGGAATTTTAGCGGGTAAAATATGACCCATTAAACACACAAACTTTTCTGTGGAATTTCACCTCTTGTGGTGGCGTTCTGTGGAATGTGCAAATAAAAATATCAAGTTTTGCCGTGATTTCGCATCGTTTGAAATGTTTACACTTATTTGTTTTTGTTAAGCGCGGACAAAACGTTTCACCCTCAAAAATTCTCCATTTATTTGTTACGAGAAATCGATTTTTTTTATTTTTTAAATCAACATTCATTAAAAAAGTAGAAATTCATCACATCAAATAGTTGTTAAGGCGATTCAATCAAATATATGTGACCCTTCCAGTATACGCGATGTCAGGAGGATGCATTACTTGGAAGTTTATGGTTGAAAAGGTTGAGGGCGCCTGAGGGAGATATGGCTGATCAAGTGAAACAACTACTTATTACAAGACAATAATATTATTTCCACCTTCAAAATGCACCCAGTTGTCAGGTACTCTAGAATTCACAACCACAAAACTTCAGCCCAAACCATTTCCCCGAGCAACGCCGGGTACACGTCAGCTTGTCTCTCATAATCGTTTGAAACCAGTGTTAATAACCTGTGGTTATTGCTTATCTACAGTGAACGAATAATCTTTTTATTTTTTTGCCAACATAAATTTTTTTGGGAGTCATCAAGCCACGGTAATGGATGGTCGTGATCAGTGTTTGACGAATTACCTACCTCCTGTTGCGGACTTCGTACAGTTAACAAATTATTGTTATATTTTTGATTTTGATTATTTGTTTGTCTTGTAGGGTAAATTATAGGAAGTTTACGTCTCCCGAAAATAACACTACATTCTTGTGAGGCTGGTATCATTGTATCGTAAAATGCGCGCGGTATCTCGCGCGGCAAATAATATTATTCTGTCTCCAGCAGTCTAGCCGTCGGCGTCGGGTTAGCCCTAAACCTCCTCTAGCGCACGCTATCTAGTTGTTCTTAAAATTATTATAAGTGAGTTTTGTTAAAATAAAAAAACTAAATTGGAATTATCCAAATTCTCATTATTGGACACTGAGAGTAATCAAGCAACCTTGGATTCTGCGGATTGGAGAACCGCAGAATCATTGAGCCAACAACCCATTTAAGGCGATGCACTACGTCGTGTAATATTTTGAATCAAGCCGCCATCAATTACACACCTTACGTAGATGGCAATATGGCTTAAATTCCCGCTTCACACAATTCACCTGTTTTGATTTATGCAAGAAAAAAACATGGTCAAAAAGTGTCTTTTATTTTATTTTGTGGATGTCCAGGCACAAATATTTAAAGGTTTTTCGATCATTTTATAAATAACTTAATTTGCCACATTATAAAATAAAACCATAACCGTAAATGGGTTCGTAAGTAGGAAATTTTGAACTTTAAAGCAGTTTTTTATAGGCCTATACATTATTTTTTTCTGGGCTTATAAAAAGACTTATCTAAAAAATGCTCGAATATTTCGAAGGCCAGGATGTATTCTACTCGCAGTATTTAATTAAAGCTTCTGAAACATTTCTATGTGACCAAATTTTCAAACCAAAAACACATGATTTTAAATTACTACGTAGTGTATCGCCTTAAACTGGCGATGATAACAAATCCTCCAAAGTCTTATTTATTTTTCGATAAATTCGTGTGTACTGTCAATAAAATACACTGTTTTATTTTTTTTGTTGGTTAGTTAAATTATAAGACTGGAGGGAGGAAGACGAAAATCGTTCTCCTGACCCTGAGTCCTTAAAATTAAATCTCTCTCTCAATCCAATGAAACCTCAAACTCTAAGGAAAGTCGTAAGGATACCATAATACTAGAAACTAAAAGTACTGAACTAACTTATACCCTGTCCTCTTCGGCTTCATTCATTGGTGATGTCCAAAGAACTGAACAAGGGAAAATCACTCATCCTCTGGATTTTGGGAAATTCATTTTTAGTCAAGGTGATGTATTAAAAGCACGTCGTTTAAATCACAAATGGAACCACTGTTAAAGATAAAGATCCAATGTTAACTGCTGCCGTTTTGGATACTCGAAACCCATATATCGTTCCCCTCGACGTTGTTTTCATTGCGAAGAGGACCACCCTTTTGATATTTGCAAAAAATCATCGAATGATCCATGTTACATTAGCTGCAAGGGCAACCATACAGCGGTTAGTGTAGCACGTCCAGAATTGACCAGACAAAACAATATTAAACAATCAATGGCTTCATACAACATTTCCTATTTCAAAGCATCAAAATTATTTCTACCTGCCTAAAATCTTTGCATAGGTAACATTTACCTCAATTCCTTTCAATTTACCTTCCTCTAAATCTACTCTATCATCTTCCCACAGGGAAACAATTTTTAAACCTCTAAAATCACAATTTAAATGATATTTTGTTAAACCCAAATGGGAATTATAAATCTCAGACACTCGATGGGAGTGATTTAAATAGTTCCAACTCTTCCCCTATTTTCCCCAAAGCGAAAATTCTGCTTTTATTCAGACTTTAATTACACTCTTAATTTTTATTCTTTCAAACCACAATAATGTACCGTCCAACGCTGCCGATTATAGTTAATCTTTATTATCCTGTCTTCCCAATGTCTCCGAAACTGAACAGAATTTTTCAGTGAAATTTCAGAAGTCTATTCTCTAATAAATGTGTCCTGACGAACTTTAAGATGGCACGAGGGATATTTCAATATTTTACGGTTTTCTGTATTTTCAAAGAAGCTAACAGCACCTCAAATCAAATATTAAAAATCTTTCTTTATAACTGTTTACAAAAGGTCAGATTTCAATAAATCTACCTGCAAATTTTTTCATCTGTAGTCATGAACCACAGATAAAAAACTAAAAGTCTACTGGCTACTGGCGAATTAGATCTGTCAAAGAATTTATAAATAAAAATTCAAAAATCTATCATTTTAAATACACGTAGGATTACGAAAGATTTAAAAAAAATTTATATTGAGGCATCTGTTAGATTTATCTGTCCAGTTATGAGTTCTGATATGGAAATATCTGGAGTCGTTGAATTATTTTCCCATTTGATCTCTGGTGAGTTGACGTGTTGTTCTTGTATTGTTTTGTATTTATTATGCTTATATAATGTACTTGCATAATGTGGATTGACTAGATGATCATTTGTGGAAAAGTGTGTGGAAGGGTTTAGCTTTTCTTGTGGGGAAGATTTAACCCGGACAAACAATCAAAAAAAATATATACACGCGTAAAATCCCTTATATTATTACTTCGGGCTTTTAGTATGGAAAAAGTTTGGGTAAAATTTCGATCGCGCTGGCCTCGCTTATTATGAATATTTTTTAGATAAAACCTTTAGATTCACCTTAATTACTGTACGACACAACTTTTAACCTTCGGGGAGGTGGAAAATATTGCAATAAAAATTTCAATTACGTAAAATTAAAATTAGCTTTCGTTTTGTGAAACGAGACCGTCCATTTTCAAACTTTATTTGTTTATTGTCAAATGTCATTTTGTTTTGTTGGTATTTCTGTTACTATAGGACGAAACGAACGGCTAGAAGTAGCTAGAGACAATCGCGCGGGCGTTTTTTTTTAATGTTAAAAAATTCCGTCAAATTAGTATTTACCTAATATGCATGCATTGTGTGCGTTGTGATTGAAATTTATTAGCTGGATTTTATTTTTTTACGTTCAAATTTTATTTAAGTTAACTATTTCTGCGATGTTGAGCGTCTACGCTAAGTTTGTAATACAAAATAAAGTGCCCCCTTTATAGCGCCTGCTCGCGTCAAGGCAAGAAAAACATCCCAGTTTTCAAGTAGTTTAGCGGCTACGCTAGGTTTGTGTAACATGGTTTGTGATACAAAAGAAAGTGCCCCCTTTATAGCGCCTGCTCGCGTCAAGGCAAGAAAAACATCCCAGTTTTCAAGTAGTTTAGCGGCTACGCTAGGTTTGTGTAACATGGTTTGTGATTCAAAAGAAAGTGTCCCCTTAATACCGCCTGCTCGCGTCAGGGCAAGAAAAACATCCCAGTTTTCAATTAGTTTAGCGGCTACGCTAGGTTTGTGTAACATGGTATATATATATATATATATATATATCTCAAAAACCATGTTACACAAACCTAGCGTAGCCGCTAAACTATTTGAAAACTGGGATGTTTTTCTTGCCTTGACGCGAGCAGGCGGTATAAAAGGGACACTTTCTTTTGAATCACAAACCATGTTACACAAACCTAGCGTAGCCGCTAAACTAATTGAAAACTGGGATGTTTTTCTTGCCTTGACGCGAGCAGGCGGTATGAAAGGGACACATTCTTTTGAATCACAAACCATGTTACACAAACCTAGCGTAGCCGCTAAACTAATTGAAAACTGGGATGTTTTTCTTGCCTTGACGCGAGCAGGCGGTATAAAGGGGGCATTTTCTTTTTCATCATAAACCATGTTACAAAAACTTAGCGTAGCCGCTCAACATCGTAGAAATAGTTAACTTAAATAAAATTTGAACGTAAAAAAATAAAATCCAGCTAATAAAATTCAATCACAACGCACACAATGCATGCATATTAGGTAAATACTAATTTGACGGAATTTTTTAACATTAAAAAAACGCCCGCGCGATTATGTTTCTAGCCACTTCTAGCCGTTCGTTTCGTCCTATAGTAACAGAAATACCAACAAAACAAAATGACATTTGTCAATAAAGTTTGAAAATGGACGGCCTCGTTTCACAAAACGAAAGCTAATTTTAATTTTACGTAATTGAAATTTTTATTGCAATATTTTCCACCTCCCCGAAGGTTAAAAGTTGTGTCGTACAGTAATTAAGGTGAATCTAAAGGTTTTATCTAAAAAATATTCATAATAAGCGAGGCCAGCGCGATCGAAATTTTACCAAAGTTTGTACACTGCTAAACCACGGCCATAGCCTACGGACCGGTGATGATAGACAAGGTAGAGAAACTCAAGTTTATTTAAAAAAAAAATGAGACCGTAGACAATATAATTGCACTCAACAATTCATTATTTAGCCCAAAAAACTATTTTAAAAATAAAAATGTCCTTGAAGCAGAAAAATATCAAAATTTTTTCTGAGGGCAAAATTCATCTGATTAAGAAAATGAACTGGTTCATACATGAAAAACAAAAATAACAATGGAGACAAACGGCAAAACATGATTGTGTCTATCTACGAGAGCCAAATTTTGACATTTTCTGCTTATCTTGAATAGAAAATGTCATTTTAATTACATCAAAACAATAAGATAAAACAGGATAAAAACACGAATAAGTTAGTTTTTTTAATTTTTTTATATTAACTCCACACAGGAGGCCCTGAAGAAAATGATTTCCTTCAGGGCCTATGTCATATTTGGTGATGCTGTGTGGAGGGTCTTTTTGTGGAGAGGAAGGAGTGAACATGGGTCTTGAAGAGTCCCATGTTGTAGGAGGGAGGAAACACAGAGGCTGGCAGTTCGTTCCACAGCCGAGCTGTTGAACTTAAGAACGAATCGTAGAAGCGACCCGTTCTCATGTGACAAATGTCAACCGTGTACAAATGTTGGGCGCGCGTTTGGCGTGTATCCCGACTACGCACTGGTGCCAAAGGGATCAATGACGCTAGTTCCTCAGAGCATCTTCCATTGTAATACCGATAGAACAAGGACAGCATACCTACCTGACGCCTGTGCTCTAAAGATTGCAATCCGTTTGTTAAGATTGGGGAATCTATCAAACGGACCGCCCGTTTCTGCACAGAGTCAAGGGTTTTTTTCAGGTATTTAGGGGCTCCGGACCAGAGATGGCTGCCAAATTCGACAGTAGGGCGCACTTGCGATTTGTACAGGGTCAGCAGTTGTGTATTATCAAAGTATCTGCGGGCCCTGTACAGTACGCCCAGCTTCTGAGAGGCCAACTTTACTCTGGCTTCGATGAAGCCCTCGTACGTGAGCTGATGAGTTGATGTAATAAATAACATTTATACGTTGTGGAGGAAGACAAAAAGGCATTGGAAGAAGCCATTTAACGTCTTTTGTGTTTAAAAAAACCTGACGCGTAATTTACGTCGGAATAACCAAAATATTTAAAATCACTTTACACCTAAACTCACATATAATAATAATAATAGTATCGAAAGATTTTTTAAATATTTATGTTGAGGGATCAGTAGGATTTATAGGCCCTGTTAGAAGTTCTACCGAGCCGAACCCTCTGATATGAAAATATCTGGTTCGGTGAATTATTTTCCCATTTGATCTCTGGTGAGTTGACGTGTTGTTCTTGTATTGTTTTGTATTTATTTTGCTTATATAATGCACTTGCATAATGTTGATTGACTAGATGATCATTTGTGAAAAAGTGTGTGGAAGGGTTTAGTTTTTCCTGTGGGGAAGATTTAACACAAAATCACTCTAAAATTAAGTAAAAAAAAAAAACAGATAATATAAATAAATTATAAATATTATTATAATGAATCACCCCTGACTTTTCATATAAAATAATTACATATCTTATTGAAAAAGCTCTTTTTTGTAATTCACATAATTCATGTATATAATTTGAGAGGCGGGTATGGGTACCGCCGCCCAGAAACCATTCACCCCATGTTGTTCGCTACGTTTGATGACTTAGCAGGGTGTCCGAGTTCATGGGGTAAGTTCATGTCTAGATCTTGGCAACGGATGCTTCTGCCCACTTTCTGTCTAGCGGGCCGGATTCGGAGAGACTGGTTGAGGGATACCTTCTTGCCTCTCCAGCAGAACCCTCGTGACCCATCTGGACGAATGAATTCAATCGTCAGTCAGTCCTGGACACACTGAGCCCAATTCCTACCCACCCTCGCTCATGCTATTTTCCTTCCCAGATCTTCCTCTCCCCAAAAAAACCCTCCAGACAGCATACCCAAAGATGACATAGGCCCTGAGAGAATAAAATTTGAGAGGCGGGTATGGGTACCGCCGCCCCAGAAACCATTCATTGGATAACTAACACTTCTGCCATAGGTCACCCCATGTTGTTCGCTACGTTTGATGACTTAGCAGGGTGTCCGAGTTCATGGGGTAAGTTCATGTCTAGATCTTGGCAACGGATGCTTCTGCCCACTTTCTGTCTAGCGGGCCGGATTCGGAGAGACTGGTTGAGGGATACCTTCTTGCCTCTCCAGCAGAACCCTCGTGACCCATCTGGACGAATGAATTCAATCGTCAGTCAGTCCTGGACACACTGAGCCCAATTCCTACCCACCCTCGCTCATGCTATTTTCCTTCCCAGATCTTCCTCTCCCCAAAAAAACCCTCCAGACAGCATACCCAAAGATGACATAGGCCCTGAGAGAATAAAATTTGAGAGGCGGGTATGGGTACCGCCGCCCCAGAAACCATTCATTGGATAACTAACACTTCTGCCATAGGTCACCCCATGTTGTTCGCTACGTTTGATGACTTAGCAGGGTGTCCGAGTTCATGGGGTAAGTTCATGTCTAGATCTTGGCAACGGATGCTTCTGCCCACTTTCTGTCTAGCGGGCCGGATTCGGAGAGACTGGTTGAGGGATACCTTCTTGCCTCTCCAGCAGAACCCTCGTGACCCATCTGGACGAATGAATTCAATCGTCAGTCAGTCCTGGACACACTGAGCCCAATTCCTACCCACCCTCGCTCATGCTATTTTCCTTCCCAGATCTTCCTCTCCCCAAAAAAACCCTCCAGACAGCATACCCAAAGATGACATAGGCCCTGAGAGAATAAAATTTGAGAGGCGGGTATGGGTACCGCCGCCCCAGAAACCATTCATTGGATAACTAACACTTCTGCCATAGGTCACCCCATGTTGTTCGCTACGTTTGATGACTTAGCAGGGTGTCCGAGTTCATGGGGTAAGTTCATGTCTAGATCTTGGCAACGGATGCTTCTGCCCACTTTCTGTCTAGCGGGCCGGATTCGGAGAGACTGGTTGAGGGATACCTTCTTGCCTCTCCAGCAGAACCCTCGTGACCCATCTGGACGAATGAATTCAATCGTCAGTCAGTCCTGGACACACTGAGCCCAATTCCTACCCACCCTCGCTCATGCTATTTTCCTTCCCAGATCTTCCTCTCCCCAAAAAAACCCTCCAGACAGCATACCCAAAGATGACATAGGCCCTGAGAGAATAAAATTTCCTTCAGGAAAAAGTTTAATGCATTTATATCCTCCGGTTCTTTTATTTCATGATTTGAGAGACGTTTGTTTGCTATTTTTACAATCCATTTTCATGCCCAATTTCGAACTAGGCGTAGGAACCCTGCGTTTATAGCCCCTGGTTTAGTGATTGGTAGTAACTACCTATCGAAACTCACATCCACCAGCTTCCACAATGTTTTGTCAAAAATAAGGTTTTACGCGTAAATTAATATTTACGAAAATTAAATTAAATAAGTGTATTTTCCATTTGGGCGTATATTATTGAAAACGTTGTTGAAAGACTATTCCTGGTGTAAATTTTTAATCATTTTTTGTATAAAAAAAAAATTGTGACTATACCCTGTTATAGATACCTCGTGGTCTGGTGGCCTAATATTCCCATGGTCTAATGGTCGGTAACCACCCGGCCCCTGTTTGCTCCCAAATGACGGTGGTTTCTTCAAAGAATTTCAATGAGGCATTCTTCTGAGTCGATTTTGATCATAACTCTTGGTTTTCGGAACTTTCAGTAAATAAATCAAAGTGAAAACATTGACAAATTACACACAAACAAATAAATAAATACAATTTCGCACATTTAAATCGGCGTAAATTAAAACTTTACTAACTCTAAAAAATGATCGTTTCAAATAAGAAGGATCTAAATTTGTGGAAGTTGGCGATGCAGTCGGTGGCGTGGCTGTTTGTTGTAGTTGACGATGCAGTCGGTGGCGTGGCTGTTTGTGGTAGTTGGCGATGCAGTCGGTGGCGTGGCTGTTTGTGGTAGTTGGCGATGCAGTCGGTGGCGTGGCTGTTTGTTGTAGTTGACGATGCAGTCGGTGGCGTGGCTGTTTGTGGTAGTTGACGTTGCAGTCGGTGGCGTGGCTGTTTGTTGTAGTTGGCGATGCAGTCGGTGGCGTGGCTGTTTGTGGTAGTTGGCGATGCAGTCGGTGGCGTGGCTGTTTGTTGTAGTTGACGATGCAGTCGGTGGCGTGGCTGTTTGTGGTAGTTGACGTTGCAGTCGGTGGCGTGGCTGTTGATATTGCCGATGAATCAACTTAAAGTGTCCTTTTCTTGTGTTATCAAGGTTAAAAAAAGGATGCAAATAATTCAAAATATCATTGAGACAGCGTATCATTTACAATACCTTAATGTTTATATTTAAGCTCAAAAATAAGATGCTCTCGAAATACATGTTTTAAGAATGTAAATTATAATTTTGAAATACATGGCTACCCCGCGAGAAGCTGTGGAGATTTTAGATTTCGAAAAGAATTCGAAATATTCAATGAACTACCGACGGATGTTAAAGAAGCTAAAAGCCTTGCAGCTTGTCCTGGCTTATGCCTAAATGCTATAAAGAATAAGTTTTAGATGTAGTTTAAAGTGTTCCTAAATGTCATACAAATAAGTTGTATATGCAAGTAATTCTAAAGGCTTATATCGGGTAAAAATAAATTTTATAAACTAAATAAAAACATTAAAAAAAATAATACACATAAATATTTCACTTGAAAATCAAATAAAAAACCTTTTTTTAATTATGAATGCATAACTGCGATCATAAAGTAATTGTAAATAAGTATGTAGATACACTTTATATATGTTTTAATGTGTTTGAGTAAATATAATATTTTTCACCGTCAAAAACATTTGTAATTATATTTTCATTCAAGTTTTACTTGCAGCACCTTAATAATAATAATATTTGGCTAATTTATATAGCGCCGTTTTCGTGAGAAATCACCTCAAGGGCGTTGTACAAATATATTCCTTAAATATTTAACACTAGAACTACTTAACTGACTTAAAACTAGTGACTTACGTCTGAGACTTATATCTAGAAACTTACGACTAAGGCCTATAACTACTATCTTAATAAAATATTTATTTACATATGTAGCAACTTAAATTATAACTAAAATTAACATTAACAATCTAATTTTACAAGCGCCAGAAGAAAGAGGAAGTTCTATTATATTAGGGTGTTTTTAAAATTAGTTTTTATTATTAGCTGGAAATATATCAATGAATGAATGAAAGTAATCGTCGACCTTTAACGCATTTAAATGATTCATCTGCCAACAGTGACGTGTTATGTTCCCGCTGATATTGTCCATTGCCCATTGGTAGGCAAGTCAATGGCATTTTGAATTTATCATAAGTAGTTGAACGCAATCGCTAGAGAATGTAGGTGTGTGAATCATCAATTACGGTATAACAAAAAAAAATGCAATATTTTTATAGAATGACGGATTTATGGAAATGAGTGTCTAAAAGAGTGAGTTTATAATTTGGATCTAAATTTTGTTGGACTGGTTATACATCTCAATTCTATAGGAAGTTTATTCCAAGCCTTAGGGCCGGATCCTCCGAATGCACGATCACCAAACTTAGTGTTCGGATTTCGCTTAGGCTCTTTCAACCTTCCAATTGCAGATGATGTCGCTGATCTGAGAGTTGACTGCCTTAGACCAGTATTTTCCGGAATGCATAGCTCAGAAATATACGGCGGCGCCATTTCTTTGATAGTTTTAAACACCATCCAGCATAGCTTGTACTGGATCCTTTCCGGAAACTGGAGCTAGTGAAGATTTTGGAGGTGTTCCAAAATGTGCGAAAACTTGGGAACCCCGGTGATTAGCCTTGCTGCGGCGTTGAACACTGATTGTAGTTTATCAGTTTCGAATTTAGGAAGACTTACATAGATGCCGTTGCAATAGTCGAGACGTGATACTATATATGCGCTCACAAGTAGTTTCGTTGCCTCTGTTAAAAGGTTCCTACGAACTGACTTAAGTTGTCTTAGGTAGAAAAGCCCCGTGCTAACGGTCTTATTTACCTGACTTTTTAAAGAATGGTCTTAATCCAGATAAACTCCCAGAAGTTTGACGGTTCTTTTTGCAGTTACGTCGTTGCCGAAAATGGCAATTGGTTAGTTTTCTATTAAATGTTGGCGTCTATGTTTGGCTGCCCAGAGAAACTCCGTTTTTGAAGGATTTATCTTAAGTTTATTTGAGGACATCCAGAGATTGCTTCTAGACACTCAGCTGTGCGAATTTTAAGGCCTTCAATCTCATTTGGTGAGCAGTAAAACTATACTTGCTGATCGTCAGTATAACAGTGGGATAAAATACCAAATGACTCGATAATTTTTGCGACGTCATTTGTAAAGAGAATGAAAAGAAGTGGACCCAAAACGGATCCCTGGGGTACCGCTAACGAGAGTTTTGTGAAGTTGGACTGTTTATTTCCAACCTTCAATCCTTGCGAGCGATTGGATAGATAGGATTTTAGCCAATCTTTAATGTTAGAATGTAAACCAAACGTTACTTCTAGTCTTTTGATGAGAAAGTCGTGGTCAATGGTATCAAATGCAGCGCTCATATCCAATAGTGAAATAATTGCTAACTTACCTGACTCTATGGTAAGGGTTATATCTGACAGGACACGAAGTAATGCGGTTTCTGTTGAGTGGAACCTGCTTTATGCAGATTGATGATTGGTGATTAATTTAATCAGGTTTAAGTGAGAGTTTATTTGAGAAGCCACAATTTTTGTCCAGTTATAAAAGGTTTTAAAAAGTTATAAAAAGTTTTTTTAATTATAAAAGGCAGATTTGGTTCAAGCTGTGGTTTTTTAATAATTGGGGTAACTACAGCAGACTTAAGTAGCTCTGGGAAGTCACCTGTGCTTAGAGACTTATTAAACACGTGAACCGGGAAGGGGGATAACACGTTGCAACATTTCTTGAGAAGCCACGTTGGGATAGGGTCAAGAGTACAATACTTGATATATTTCTCTCAATACCATATAAAAATGTAATGAATATAAATATATTTTCATAACATTATATTTTAACATGTTAATTAAAGTCATTTTATTATCATCTAATTATTACATTCACCCGTTTTCTTTATAAATGCATTTTTTGTGCTTTACAATTCCAAGTAGAGCAAATACAGTAATTTTATTTAGTAGACAATATTCTACCCCTCGGTTTTTGGACAAAGGCGTTTTAATGAAGAAATTAAAACGTTTATTAAAAAGTACATTTATTAGTAAGGCCCAAATTCTTAATGTGTATTGTTTACCTTTAATTCAAAATAAGTATAATGTATTTGTCACCATGAAACAGGCAGTTGCCTAATATGGTGATTCATTGTATCAAGGTCTTGTAAATGTCTATTAATAAAAAAATAAAGAAATATAATTGATAAAGAGCCGATTTATTTTGATATGCTGGGTGAGCTCATTAGGCTACTAATTATTTTTTCTTTGTATTCAGATAATTATAATCTTGGTTATCAAATTAATATTATACCTTAAAACAAAGGAGGTCTATCTATATAAATAAAGATGTAAATTTTCGTTTCTTCAAACTCTCCAAAAATTCTTCACCGATTGCTTTGAAATAGTGACACAACGTTGCATTCAAATACGCGTATGTTTTCATATACCTAAAACATATATACGTCACCTGTGACATTTAAAAACATGCTTTTTTTAAAACAGCAATTAACGACCCTCAAGCAAAGTTGTCATCTTCACTCGTCGACGAAAGCTCGTCATCCCTATCTCTAAGGAAGTTAAGTTATGTTTTTGGACTGCAAGCTTACGTGGAACAATGTATAAATAACTTTGTTAAAAATGTGAAAGCAACATCAATCCCCTTAATGTCTAGCCGGTGTGTGGTGGGGATCCCACCCAGCTTTTTTAAAACTTTTATACAATGCCCTCATCCGAAGCCATCAGGATCATAGAACTTGTCTGTTTGATCCAATGTCCACTTCTCATAAATTAGATAAAATCCAGTCAAAATCTCTTCACCTTGTCTTAGGAGCCATGAAATATTCCCTAATCAACGCATTGCAAGTGGAATACTGCGAATCTCCCTTCGAAGGCAATGCCGAGCAGAAAAATATGTTCAATAACATCCCATCCCTTGATTCTTAAACTTCAATCCTTAATGTATTAAGTTAATTCAAATCCCTTCTGGAAAAATCCTTCCCCTATTCAATGAATCTCTTCCCTTATAATCATGTCCCTATGAAAGCCTCACGTTCTATCCGAAGGTACATCAGTTTATAGGAAAAAGTTAAAAAACACATTAAAAACTCAGCTCAATCAAGTAATGCAGAATTTAATAAATTATATAAAAAAATTTCACACATGGTTCCAAATTGAGTCAGGACTCCCATTGCGAGGCCAGTGTCTATGTGCCTCACAGAAAATTGTGTTTCCAACACAAACTTTCCGAAGAATTCTCCATTTTCTCTGCTGAATGCATAGCTATCAAAGAAGATCTTCAATTAGTGAAATCATTAAATATTAAAAACGCACTTATCCTTTCAGACTTGCTTAGCTCTCTACAAAAAATAAGTCAATTTCATTAGCGACTCTCTAATCTGCTCGACCAGGGGCCTACTGCATTCCATGTCGCTGGCTCATGCATCAGTGGTCCTGGCCTGGATTCAGGGACACCTCAGTATTACTGGAAACGATATGGTTGATTTTATTCCTCTGAAACCACTGAGCTATGTCGGCTAATTTCCAACCCGCGAAATGATTCGATATGTACTAGTACCTCAATCAACAATAACTGCTTATTATATTTTTATATTTTTTCCACCTGTAAACAACCAACTTTGTTTTTGTAGGAAAGGCTGTGTTAGTGCTAAATTTATAATTATTTGTTTTTTTTATGCTATGCATAAAACCTTCTCTTATAAACATCAGTTTATCATTAAAAAATTCTTTTAGATTTTCTAATATCGTTTTCAATGCTTAAATATTACAATTTGTAGTTTTACTCAATAATTTAATCCAAAAAATAATATGGATAACACAGAAACAGAAAATGCTAGGATATAGAACATAGAACAAGAAATGAAATGCCGATTGTAATGTTCACCCCCTCAACCAACGATTCCCATATCCCGTTTTTAGGCACAAGTGTTAATACTTCCTACGCCAGCCTTACCCTACCTAAGCATTTAGCTATTCCTAGCTACATGCTTGTTGCGGTACATCAACCCTTCAATATTATCGAATTAATCTGTCCGTTTCTTATAATTTATTAGTAAATTAAAATAGCCCAAACCCATCGCCTCCAGGTATTTATTAAAGTATCGCTCAGCGACAGGTGAAATTAATGACATATTGTGCCTCCTACTGAAGGGTGATGAGGTGTGAATCCTTTGGGTTTTGAGATGTGGGTCCTTGGTTTTAAATAATTATGATGATGATGATGATTTTTGTTGTTTGTTTTTGGGGTGTTATGCCGTGTTGCGCTAACTCCTTCTTTAGCCGACGTTTCGGACAGCGTTGCAGTGTCCATCATCAGGGCAGATCCGGTAGATCCGAAGATGTATCTAAGATCGAAGATCTACCGGATCTGCCCTGATGATGGACACTGCAACGCTGTCCGAAACGTCGGCTAAAGAAGGAGTTAGCGCAACACGGCATAACACCCCAAAAACAAACAACAAAAATGCTTTTGGCCGTGAGAATCTAAAAACTTACATGATGATGATTGCTGAAAATTTAGGTACAAGGAGCTGCTCCGGTTCGATGGGCATGACGGCCTGATGTCACGAACTATTTGAGGTACGTGCGTGACGCGAGGTTTAAGTCGCGTCAACCTCTCCCAAAATCGTAGATCAGTTGAGCTTTACCACCATGCTGAAAGTAAGGAGTCCGCTCCACTAAGCTCAAACATAAACATTTACCGAAGTGGTTTGCAGTCGGCAATATCAGGAGTTCGGGAGTCCCGTGAACACCCTCTGGTTTTCTCCTGTAAATTCGGATTAGTTTTCCTCGATCTTTCGATCGCCGTCACTTCCAACGCTTTCGGCCAGAGTCTATTTCTTACCCGATGCTGGATGACATCTCCTCCTATAGTTTGGGTAAATATTTCCAGGATGGAAAACAGGAATGATGTCGGAAAAATCGTCAAAACAATTTCATATTTGTCACGATCCCTTCGTTCTGTCAACGAGAAAATCACCCACATCTCCCACGTCAGCAAAGGATAGCATAGCCCATTATCTGCCATTAACACAATAAAGATAGTAACAAGAAATACAAGAATTTATAAAAACAAAAACAAAAATTAAAGGAGGTATTGAAGTAGGTATCAAAAAAACATTTTACTTAAATAATGACAAATAACACAACTAATTAAGACAACCATTTCTTCCTATATTAAGAATATTTTAAGTAACTTAGGATGGCCATTTTTCAAGTAACATAAAACAGATGTTTACCTTCGAAATCTTCCGTGATCCTTTTAACAGAAGGAACAACACCGCCGCGCTGGTACAAAGGAAGAAATTAAGCTATGGCACAACATATTATCTCATCAAGGAAAGTTCGTGAACTAAACATAGAATATTATTCCTTTTTTAAGTTACATAGAACAGACGTTTACATTCGTAATCTTCCTTGATCCTTTTAGCAGAAGGAACAACACCGCTGGTACAAGGAAAGAAAATGTCTTCCTTCAAACCCACAACGCTGGAAGAAGTGAAATATATAATTTCAAACTCGCCTAATAAGCATTAATCTCTTATTTTTATTTAATATATCAACATCCACATAAGTACTTTACTTTTAAATTATATTTCTTTAAAAAAACAGTAAAAAATCTTATTTCAAACATGTTTAATATAGGTTTAAAATGTATTATTGAGATTGCATTTATTTTGGCACTTCCTTTTATGGTTTGGATTTTAATTTTCATGTATTTTATAATATTATACTTTTAGTGCATTTTTTAATGTTTTTGTATTTTTCATGCATTTTGAAATCATTTTTCTAGATATTTTAATTTTTATTTAAATAATATTAACAGAATTTGCACTATTGTTGTGTTTCAGAACAGAACCAGACTTTGCTAGTGACGCGGATAAACTTTCAATAAAGTATGTATGTATTCTACAAATAAGCATATTTAAGGGTAGAAATTTTTATTTCATTATGTACGATAAATTGATGTTCCAACTATCAATCGTTTGTATTTTAAATGTAAGCCCATCACAATGCTTTATTATTAATTTATTTTTTTCATCATAATTCCATAGGAGGCGGGGCCATTTCTTTTTAAATATTTTTTACTATCAAATAAGTGTCAACGTAGCCTCTAAATTCATGAAATAATGATATTAATGGTCCATATTTTATAATTTAAAAATCAAATAGCTCACATCCATACTAGATATAATAATTATTCAGTTTGGTTAATTTAACGTTTTAATGGTACCTGCATTATTTTGTATATTTTCACAGATCTGTGATGGCGCAAGTTATCCCGAACTATTCTGATGTAAGAACTCTTTGGGACAGCTTCAACGGGACATGGCCACAAGGCCTATAATACGTAGGTTTATAGATATATTTTGTCTCTGTATAGTAAGTGATAAGATTAATCAGTAATATAAAACTGTAAATTATAGAAAACAAAACTTTATACTATTCCCGCAACCCCTGTAAGTAAAATACCGTAATACATGACTTTTGAATAATATACCTAAGACTATGAATACAATACTAAGACAGGATGCAGTTAAAACATAGTCCTATATTTTATCAAAATAAAGGTTAAAGTTAAAAGAAATGGAAAAACGAAGAAATAGTACACTTAATTTAAAAAAAATCATTTATAAATCTAAAATTTAGTTATAATTTTATAACTATGAATAAAGCGAGTACAAGATGCATACAAATACGTTAACGAGACGAATATCAAACTGGATGTTGTCACTAAATCTAACACACAGCGCAAACAAAACACAAGATCTGAAATATTGTCGATTATAGACTTCACCTCTTCAAATAATTGTAAAGTTAAATAATACGGTACCTTCCCTACGTTGTTCACAGTTTACTAGTTCAGAGGGAATCTAGATTCAAACATAAACTGTGAAGAACGTGTATCAATTGATTGAGTATTGATTCTCTAATCTTTGTATTATTGTGGATATGTTAATTCTAAATGCAGAATAGTAGTTTTGGGGAAAGCCAAATAAATAAATTAAATAAAATAAAAATGACAACAATGTTTTCATTTTGCAAAAGAAATACGAAAAATCGGATTCACTTAGACCCCTTAAAAGAAACTGAAACTTCTGACGATATATAACGGAATTTCGCCTATTAGTACGGTCATCTCCGGAAAAGTCTTACTCAAATACATAAGCATGCCACTAGATTTACAGAAACTAACACCACAACCCAACAAAACATTATTTCAAAAAGGACCTTACTACATGGTTGTACGGGACGTGTTTGCCTGCACAAGAAAAGACTGTAAATAATAAGCACCGGCACACATCAGTCCTCAACCTGGGTAATGATTTAAGTAAAACACCGTGAGGTGTTTTATCCAAACCATCATAAAAGAAAGACGATTCGAATCAAAATTCACATTTTAATTGCAAGTATTGTACTAGTATACAGAACGTACAAAGGGGTGTAGCTTATAGGTATTTACTATTTTTTACAGCCAACCCAATTCACAAGAAATAGTTATATGTATTTCAATACAACTGGGATTTAAAACACAGATAGAAAACTGATACAATCGGAATCTTTTCAGCGATAATTTCAGATTGGAGCACATTGTGCATCATCGCGCCATACGATACAGCAAATGGCGTAGGCGACTGCTGAAGCAGTGGCCAGTTCAATTGGTAGCCAGCAGGAATCGGCCAGCCTCTAGGTTTCAGCATTAATGGCTAATTCAGTCGGTAGCCATGAAGAATTGGCCAGCCTCTAGGTTTTCAGCATCAATGGCTTATTCAGTTGGTAGCCAGGAAGAATTGGCCGGCTTCCAGGTTTTCAGCATCAATGGCTAATTCAGTTGGTAGCCAGGAAGAATTGGCCGGCTTCCAGGTTTTCAGCATCAATGGCTAATTCAGTTGGTAGCCAGGAAGAATTGGCCGGCTTCCAGGTTTTCAGCATCAATGGCTAATTCAGTTGGTAGCCAGGAAGAATTGGCCGGCTTCCAGGTTTTCAGCATCAATGGCTAATTCAGTTGGTAGCCAGGAAGAATTGGCCGGCTTCCAGGTTTTCAGCATCAATGGCTAATTCAGTTGGTAGCCAGGAAGAATTGGCCGGCTTCCAGGTTTTCAGCATCAATGGCTAATTCAGTTGGTAGCCAGGAAGAATTGGCCGGCTTCCAGGTTTTCAGCATCAATGGCTAATTCAGTTGGTAGCCAGGAAGAATTGGCCGGCTTTCAGGTTTTCAGCATCAATGGCTAATTCAGTTGGTAGCCAGGAAGAATTGGCCGGCTTCCTGGTTTTCAGCATCAATGGCTAATTCAGTCGGTAGCCATGAAGAATTGGCCAGCTTCCAGGTTTTCAGCATCAATGGCTAATTCAGTTGGTGGCCAGGAAGAATTGGCCGGCTTCCAGGTTTTCAGCATCAATGGCTAATTCAGTTGGTAGCCAGGAAGAATTGGCCAGCTTCCAGGTTTTCAGCATCAATGGCTAATTCAGTTAGTAGCCAGGAAGAATTGGCCGGCTTTCAGTTTGTCAGCATCAATGCAGCAGGGATTGGCCAGCCTCTAGGTGATCACCGGAAGTGGGCAGTTCAGTCGGTTGTCAGCAGGTATTCGTCAGCCTTTAGGTTTTCAGCATCTGTGTCTGGTTCCGTCGGTAGCCAGGAGGAATTGATTAGCCTCTAGTTTGTCAGCATCAATGCAGCAGGGATTGGCCAGCCTCTAGGTGATCACCGGCAGTGGGCAGTTCAGTCGGTTGTCAGCAGGTATTCGTCAGCCTTTAGGTTTTCAGCATCTGTGTCTGGTTCCGTCGGTAGCCAGGAGGAATTCATCAGCCTCTAGGTTGTCAGCATCAATGCAGCAGGGATTGGCCAGCCTCTAGGTGATCACTGGCAGTGGGCAGTTTAGTCGGTTGATTATAAGAGCCGGCACACGGAGACGCCCCATTATTTTAATGATGACAGGTGCGTCTGACTCAGCTGATAAAGTGCCGGCCGTAAAGAGCTCGTTAGAAATAGTTGTAATCTTTAAAATGATTGTGCCGTGATGGAGGAACAGAAGCCACTACCGATTTCAGTTGACACTCAGGAATTTATAATTATAATTAACAGGTCGCTTTTTAGGTGTTCCGTCCACTCGTGTTGATTTTTGAAATTTGACTGCCCAATATTTAGTTTTGACTGGGTATTTATAATGTCTTTCTACCAGCGTTTGTGTGGCGTCAGCTTGCAAAAACATGTTTACGTTTTTTCAAAAGGCAGGTTTTAGGCGCCAATAACAATTTGCCCAGCGACTGCTGCTCGTCAACACTTTGTAAAAATAGGGTTATTGAACTGTTTCATGTTAGATTCAGACTTTTTGTGATTTGTGCGTTTGTATGAGTCAGCGTCAGGTGTTTAATATTCTTTTTTTTTCCGGCTTGAATCGCCTTGTAACCGAATATTTTGATGCATTTTTCAAATTGCAAATTTTATAATATTTAATGCAATAATATCATGTTTTCATGTTCGATACACTCCTTCCCGTGCAGTTGTGGCTGCACCCAGCTATTTCGTCGAACATGTGAACCACTCTGCAGTGGTTTTTTCGTATAAACCAGCAGTGCGTAAGGTCGGACTTGCCTGTGTTACTGTTGTGGTAATGGGGGTGGGTCGGATGACGGTGAGTTTGACCGCCAGTCATGTATTTTATTTGTTGTAGTTGGATGATTCCATTTTGTTGGGCTGCCATGCTGGGTGGGTACCCGCGCAGCCAGAGTATGTCTGCGAGCTGTTGACTGATTTGCTATTGGCGACGAAGTAACACCTCTTTCTTGTCTTTGTGATAAAGAGCTACTAGCAAAAGTGATTGGACGTCTTGCACCACTTCTTACTTGTCACTTGTCTTGGGACGTTATCACGTGGGTCCATTGATATATGCGTGAGTGGTCTGTTGTTTACAACAGATTCAGCTTCTGCCAGCGCCGTGAGTCAGGTTTCTTTCCTGGGAGCTCTTTGCTCGAGTAGTTTGTTAAGAGCTAATTTTTCTGAACCAACATATCTCATGCTCCTCCCGTGTAAGGTGATATATCGTTACGGGCTGCTTTGTTTGCGTTTCATAGGTTCAGCCAATCTTTGGGCGTGTTTGTGAACATGTGGGTCCCTCAGTCTGAGCGATGGTTGCGAATTCCAATGATTTTATCGATAGGTGTGGGGTTCATCAGCAGCGGATGGACGTTCTACTACGCCTTTCTGGTAGTACCCGCTGTAGCTGATACGTATGAGGCCTTTCACTCCTTGCATCAGGGGATGTAAACTATTGTGTACGCTGGGTATGCATTCGATGTGTACCCGCACTGCTATGAAGTTGAGAGTATGGCTAACATCCGAGGCAGGCCGCGCTCCGGATGTTATGTGGGCTTGAGTTGCTGCGTATCCGGGACCGGCTTTCAAGGCCGAGACGGTCACTGCAAACTCTCAGATTGACTGGCTAGTTATTGTCAAAGAGGGCTGATCTACAGTTAGTGTCCGCTCACGGGTTGTCGCATATCTGGGGGGGTCGGCTTTCGAGGTCGGGCCGGTCACTTCAAGCTCTTGGGCAGACTGGGTGACCGTCGTCAATCATGGTTTGCCTCATATCCGGTACCAGCATTCGAGGCCGGGACGGTCGCTGCAAACTTGTCGGTGACTGCCTGGCCGCTGTTAATGGTGAGCTGAGCTCCAGATGGTTTCCGCTCACGAGTTGTTGCATATCCGGAGGCCGGCTTTCGAGGTCGGGCCGGTCGCTTCAGGATCGTGGGCAGACTGGCTGGCCGTCGTCAATCATGTGCCGCATATCCGGGACCAGCATTCGAGGCCGGGACGGTTGCTGCAAACTCATCAGTGACTGGATGGCCGCTGTTAATGGTGAGCTGAGCTCCAGATGGTTTCCGCTCACGAGTTGTTGCATATCCGGGGGGCCGGCTTTCGAGGTCGGGCCAGTCACTTCAGGCTCGTGGGCAAACTGGCTGGCCGTCGTCAATCATTTGCCGCATATCCGGGACCAGCATTCGAGGCCGGGACGGTTGCTGCAAACTCATCAGTGACTGCCTGGCCGCTGTTAATGGTGAGCTGAGCTCCAGATGGTTTCCGCTCACGAGTTGTCGCATATCCGGGAGCCGGCTTTCGAGGTCGGGCCGGTCGCTTCAGGCTCGTGGGCAGACTAGCTGGCCGTCGTCAATCATTTTGCCACATATCCGGGACCAGCATTCGAGGCCGGGACGGTCGTTGCAAACTCATCGGTGACTGGCTGGCCGCTTTCAAAGGGGGGCTGAGCTACAAAAGTTTCCGCTCACGAGTTGTCGCATATCCGGGGGCCGGCTTTCGAGGTCGGGCCGGTCGCTTAAGGCTCGTGGGCAAACTGGCCGTCCGTTGTCAATCATAGTTTGCCGCATATCCGGGACCAGCATTCGAGGCCAGAACGGTCGTTGCAAACTCATCGGTGACTGGCTGGCTGCTGTTAAAGGGCGTCTGAGCTCTAGATGGTTTCCGTTCACGATATGTCGCATATCCGGGGGCCGGCTTTCGAGGTCGGGCCGGTCGCTTCAAGCTCGTGGGCAAACTGGGTGGCCGTTGTCAATCATGGTTTTCCGCATATCCGGGACTGGCATTCGAGGCCGGGACGGTCGCTGAAAACTCATCGGTGACTGGCTGGCCACTGTCAAAGGGTTGAGCTCTTGATGGTGTCCGCTCACGAGTTGTCGCATATCTGGGAGCCGGTTATCGAGGTCAGCCCGGTCGCTTCAATCTTGTGGGCAGACTGGCTGGCCGTTCATTATTTTGGTTGACAGGCAGCAGCTCATCGCACGGGGTGGCAAGGTCCCCTGTCGCTTGTAGTCGCATATCAGGGTCTGGGTCCAGCTGTGTGGGCGCTTGCTTTGTTGGTCACTGGCGTGGTGACTGCGTTTAACACCACAGCCGGCGAAGTTACAAGTTGAGCAGGCCTCAGGGTCACTAGCGTGCTCAGGGTATATGTTATATAGCCCAGCTGAGTATGCGTCCGGGTCTGGATGGAGAGGTGTCTACTGTATTTTTTGACAGGCAGCGGCTCATTACATGAAGTGGCGAGATACCCCGTCGCTTGAAATCGCGTATCAGGGTCCGGGGCAAGTAGTGTGGGCGCTGCTTAGTTGCGCACTCGCGTGGTGACTACGTTTAACACCACATCCGGTGAAGTAACTAGTTGCGCAGGCCTCAGGGCCATTAGCGCGCTCACGGTATATGTTATGCACCGGCTCAGTAGGCATCTGCGTCTGTCGGAAAGCTATCCACTGTATAGGTTGACAGGGAGCGGCTCATCGCATGGGGTGGCAAGGTACCCCGTTGCTTGTAATCACATATCAGGGTCCGGGGCAAGTAGTGTGGGCGCTTGTTTGGTTGCTCACTGGCGTGGTGACTGCGTTTAACACCAAGGCCGGGATAATCACCGTCGATTTTACTAATTTCGCAGGCCTCAGGGCCAGTAGCGCGCTCAGGGTGTGTGTTATACACCAGCTGAGTGGGCATATGCGTTTGTCGAAAGGCTGTCTACTGTATAGGTTGACAGGCAGCGGCTCATCGCATGGGTGGCAAGGTACCCCGTCGCTTGTAATCACATATCAAGGTTCAGTGCAAGCGGTGTGGGCGTTGCTTAGTTGCGCACTCGAGCGGGGACTGCGTAGGACACAGCCGGAATATCACTGGTTTTCACCGGCAATGTTACTGGTGATGTCATTGGTTGCGCAGGCCTTTGGCGCACTATACCTAGGATGAGTTGGTATACTGACTGGTTGCTGGGCCGTCCACTGTAGAGTTTGACTTTGACAGGCAGCGGCTTATCTCTCGGCTCTGCAGGGGCGGTGCAAGCAGTGTGGGCGTTACTTAGTTGTTCACCCGAGCCATGACTGCATAGGACACCGCAGTTGACTTTGACAGGCAGCGGCTTATCTCTCGGCTCTGCGGGGCTGGTGCAAGCAGTGTGGGCGTTGCTTAGTTGCTCACCCGAGCCATGACTGCGTAGGACACCGCAGCCGGGATGTCACTGGTTGTGACCAGTGATGTCACCGGTGTTGTCACTGGTAGCGCAGGCATTGGGCGCATTATACCTCGGCTGAGTTGCAGCAAACTCAGAGAAACCAAAGGCAAGTGAGGCCCGGGCAGAAGTTCAGGGACATCGGGGTCTCAGAGAACAGCAAGCTCAGGGTAGTCCGAGGCAAGTAGGCCCGGGTGGAGGCCAGCGACATCGGGGCTCCTCCCGTGGGCTTGGGGCAGAGGCACTGTGACATCGGGGCCACGGTAGAAGCTCGAGGCAAGTGGGCCCTGGGCGTAGGCTGGCCGCCCAATGGAGCCTGACTGAGGAGACTCAGAACTCGGGGAGATGGTGCTCATGGACTGCCCTGACATCAGCTATTGTTGGAGCTGGCAGGTGTTCTGCGGGGTGCCAGCGTGTGACAGGGCGGGACCAGCGTCCTGGATGACTCGGAATCTCTCGGCCGCTGCACAGCGATGGCATCTCCAACGGGGCAGGACTGAAGGCGTGATGTGTGGATCTGGCTCGAAGGACCATTTGTATGGGACATGTTTGCCTGCACAAGAAAAGACTGTAAATAATAAGCACCGGCACACATCAGTCCTCAACCTGGGTAATGATTTAAGTAAAACACCGTGAGGCGTTTTATCCAAACCATCATAAAAGAAAGACGATTCGAATCAAAATTCACATTTTAATTGCAAGTATTGTACTAGTATACAGAACGTACAAAGGGGTGTAGCTTATAGGTATTTACTATTTTTTACAGCCAACCCAATTCACAAGAAATAGTTATATGTATTTCAATACAACTGGGATTTAAAACACAGATAGAAAACTGATACAATCGGAATCTTTTCAGCGATAATTTCAGATTGGAGCACATTGTGCATCATCACGCCATACGATACAGCAAATGGCGTAGGCGACTGCTGAAGCAGTGGCCAGTTCAATTGGTAGCCAGCAGGAATCGGCCAGCCTCTAGGTTTCAGCATTAATGGCTAATTCAGTCGGTAGCCATGAAGAATTGGCCAGCCTCTAGGTTTTCAGCATCAATGGCTTATTCAGTTGGTAGCCAGGAAGAATTGGCCGGCTTCCAGGTTTTCAGCATCAATGGCTAATTCAGTTGGTAGCCAGGAAGAATTGGCCGGCTTCCAGGTTTTCAGCATCAATGGCTAATTCAGTTGGTAGCCAGGAAGAATTGGCCGGCTTCCAGGTTTTCAGCATCAATGGCTAATTCAGTTGGTAGCCATAAAGAATTGGCCGGCTTCCAGGTTTTCAGCATCAATGGCTAATTCAGTTGGTAGCCAGGAAGAATTGGCCGGCTTCCAGGTTTTCAGCATCAATGGCTAATTCAGTTGGTAGCCAGGAAGAATTGGCCGGCTTCCAGGTTTTCAGCATCAATGGCTAATTCAGTTGGTAGCCAGGAAGAATTGGCCGGCTTCCAGGTTTTCAGCATCAATGGCTAATTCAGTTGGTAGCCAGGAAGAATTGGCCGGCTTCCAGGTTTTCAGCATCAATGGCTAATTCAGTTGGTAGCCAGGAAGAATTGGCCGGCTTCCAGGTTTTCAGCATCAATGGCTAATTCAGTTGGTAGCCAGGAAGGATTGGCCGGCTTCCTGGTTTTCAGCATCAATGGCTAATTCAGTCGGTAGCCATGAAGAATTGGCCAGCTTCCAGGTTTTCAGCATCAATGGCTAATTCAGTTGGTAACCAGGAAGAATTGGCCGGCTTCCAGGTTTTCAGCATCAATGGCTAATTCAGTTGGTAGCCAGGAAGAATTGGCCGGCTTCCAGGTTTTCAGCATCAATGGCTAATTCAGTTAGTAGCCAGGAAGAATTGGCCGGCTTCCAGGTTTTCAGCATCAATGGCTAATTCAGTTGGTAGCCAGGAAGAATTGGCCGGCTTCCTGGTTTTCAGCATCAATGGCTAATTCAGTCGGTAGCCATGAAGAATTGGCCAGCTTCCAGGTTTTCAGCATCAATGGCTAATTCAGTTGGTGGCCAAGAAGAATTGGCCGGCTTCCAGGTTTTCAGCATCAATGGCTAATTCAGTTGGTAGCCAGGAAGAATTGGCCGGCTT
The DNA here is from genome assembly GCA_026573805.1 of Hesperophylax magnus. NCBI lineage: Eukaryota > Metazoa > Arthropoda > Insecta > Trichoptera > Limnephilidae > Hesperophylax > Hesperophylax magnus. The sequence goes on along the minus strand of JAIUSX010000171.1, from coordinate 9,854 downwards.
CCAGGTTTTCAGCATCAATGGCTAATTCAGTTAGTAGCCAGGAAGAATTGGCCGGCTTTCAGTTTGTCAGCATCAATGCAGCAGGGATTGGCCAGCCTCTAGGTGATCACCGGAAGTGGGCAGTTCAGTCGGTTGTCAGCAGGTATTCGTCAGCCTTTAGGTTTTCAGCATCTGTGTCTGGTTCCGTCGGTAGCCAGGAGGAATTGATTAGCCTCTAGTTTGTCAGCATCAATGCAGCAGGGATTGGCCAGCCTCTAGGTGATCACCGGCAGTGGGCAGTTCAGTCGGTTGTCAGCAGGTATTCGTCAGCCTTTAGGTTTTCAGCATCTGTGTCTGGTTCCGTCGGTAGCCAGGAGGAATTCATCAGCCTCTAGGTTGTCAGCATCAATGCAGCAGGGATTGGCCAGCCTCTAGGTGATCACTGGCAGTGGGCAGTTTAGTCGGTTGATTATAAGAGCCGGCACACGGAGACGCCCCATTATTTTAATGATGACAGGTGCGTCTGACTCAGCTGATAAAGTGCCGGCCGTAAAGAGCTCGTTAGAAATAGTTGTAATCTTTAAAATGATTGTGCCGTGATGGAGGAACAGAAGCCACTACCGATTTCAGTTGACACTCAGGAATTTATAATTATAATTAACAGGTCGCTTTTTAGGTGTTCCGTCCACTCGTGTTGATTTTTGAAATTTGACTGCCCAATATTTAGTTTTGACTGGGTATTTATAATGTCTTTCTACCAGCGTTTGTGTGGCTTCAGCTTGCAAAAACATGTTTACGTTTTTTCAAAAGGCAGGTTTTAGGCGCCAATAACAATTTGCCCAGCGACTGCTGCTCGTCAACACTTTGTAAAAATAGGGTTATTGAACTGTTTCATGTTAGATTCAGACTTTTTGTGATTTGTGCGTTTGTATGAGTCAGCGTCAGGTGTTTAATATTCTTTTTTTTTCCGGCTTGAATCGCCTTGTAACCGAATATTTTGATGCATTTTTCAAATTGCAAATTTTATAATATTTAATGCAATAATATCATGTTTTCATGTTCGATACAATGGTATTTAAATCATATGTATAACAACAAACTTCCACGTAACATTTAACAAATCCACGATATAATCCTTTTTAAATCGCCAGTAAAAACGTTCTGTTTAGACAAATTTCACTACACCTACATTTAAATATCACATCTGTCTGTCTCCTAGGTAGGATAATTTACATTACGTAAAGTCCACAAGTATTTGAATGTATGAACTTTTCTAATAGTTAATTGGGATAGCCGTAAGAAATATGATGTACCTAGAAGCTTTACCTTTTGTCCTTATCTGTTCATTAGAATATATTTTTAAATAAAATATGATTAGGTTATTCGAGCCTTACTGCTCTATCCATGCTGAGGCCCTTACCCGCTTTTGTATAATAAATGTTTTTTAATTCAATTTTAAAAAATATATGAAAATCTGGTTCTTAAAGACTCCGCACTTTAAAAAAAATATAGCCATATTTCAAAGACTTGATAATAATTTAAAAATTCATTCATATAAATGTCATTTCATGATAAGAAAAGATGTTTCTTATCAAGGTTACTTAATTTCTAACGTAGATGTTAAACCTAATCTAGATAAAATAAACGCAGACTCTGAATTTCATATTCGAAGGAAACCTAAAGAAATAAAATTATTCTTAGGTTAAGGTGGATATAACAGAAGATTCATTGAAAACTTCAGTAAAATTACAAAACCTTTATCTAGCCTTTTAAAGAACGATATTAAATTCGATTGAAAAACCGAGCAGCAAATGTTTTTTGATACTTTAAAATTAAAAAAAAATAATTTCTTATCCTATTTCACAATACTGTGAATTTACAAAAGAATTTGTGCGATCGGCTCGGTTTTAAGTCAAGGCAAAATTAGATAAGATCTACAAATATCTGATGCGTCCAGAACTTTAAATAGCACAGATGGTAATTACAGTACCTATGAAAACGAACTATTAGCCATTGTTTAGGCTATAGTAAACATCCCTCCTTTTCTTTTCGGAAGAAAATTTAAAGTTTACACTGATCATAGACCATTAAAGTGGTTAATTATCGTTACCAATCCCAGTAGTAAGCTGTTCCGTTGGCGATTAACACTCGAAGAGTATGAATACAAAATGGAATACAAACCAGGTAAAATTAATTCTAAAGCGGATTGTTTGTCTCGTATTCCCATAAATATTAAAACCGAAGAGGAAAATTCAACTTCCCCGGACATTATTGATATTGATCTTAAACAAATCATGTTAAATTAGAAACTTGTCTTTTTAATCTATCATCAAAGAATTTAGAAATAGAAAATAATATTTACAAACAGATGATACGTTATCAATATCTTCAGAAAGCAGTAGTAATAATTTTTTTTTTTTAAAGCCATGAAATGGCTTTTACAATAGAATGATACATCGGAATATAAGAATACAGTGGTACACAGGAGAATATTAGAAATAAATTACAGAACAAGTAATGTGTTCACAAAAATATTATTGATAGTTATACAGTTGTTAATAGAAGTGCAGTGAGAAAAAACATAATCAAAATAAATATCTACTAGTGTAATAATAGTTGAATGAATACTAGGTTTGTATAAGACCTGGCAGAAATCGAGGTATGAGGTGTTTATGATAATAGGAAGTATTTAATATAAAATATATTCTATTTAGGTATAGAATGTTATAATAACAGAGAATATTTTATGTGAACAGAATATTAATATGTTTAAAAAAAGTGACTTGTTAACATGTATAATCTACCAAAATATTATAATAGAGTAATTAGTAGTGAGTTTATTATTACCTACAAATTTAATTCTACTTGGAATAGCTGAGCGGGTATCGCAATTTGGCTTTAATAATTCAGGCCTGTCAGCCAGTAATGATACTTACGAAAGTTAAAATGAGATTTTACTCTCATAAAAATGAACCTACTATTTATAGTTTAAATGAACACGATTTATTCTTTATAAATAATATGTCTAAGAATATGGCATATCCTATTTCAACCGATCTAGACCATCTAAGCCTATCTGTGCTGAAATATTATCAAACTTTTCAGACACTGATGAACTTTTAGAGTTACAAAAAACATTGTACGGCATTCATGAATCTAAATATATGTATATTAAAAATCTTATTTTCATTGCTTTACTAAAACTCACTATTTTGATAAAGCAACTCCTAAAGAAATTTTCTTAACAATTAAGATCCAAACTTATTGAAAAACGTATTACTGAAATGACGTTACTAAACTTACAAAATCATTTTTACTATTCCTTTCATAAAAATTAACGGAGTTTATCCCATATCTTTTTAGAAACTTGTCGATTAAAATCAATATTAATAATTTTAATCATAATAAAATTATTAATTCATCAAATTCACGAATTCCCACAGTATTAAAGGAATTTCACGATAGCCCTATGGTCGGACATCAGAACCAATAGTCGGATCAAAGAAAAATATAGATGGGAAAAAATGAAGATGAATGAGGTCGCATCAGATAGAAATAACATGAGACCCACGGTTAAACTGCATAGTTGGTGGAAGGTGATAGTGTCATTGTTAACCCGTATCCCACAAATATGGACGAGTCAGAGGGGTTTCTTTTCTTACGCTATCGTGTGAAAGGGGACGTCAATATAGACTGAGCTGATTTACGAAAGTAATTCCCTTCCGCGGTTTTATGCAGTATAAGAAGGCATGGGTGATAAAATGAAAAGAAACACCACGTGGAATGCAAGTGGATGATCCGCAGTCAGAGGCGTCTCAGCCGAAGGTATCTCAAGTTTCCTGCAAGGTTATGTGGAGGGGACGTCAACGCAATATTCCGTGGGGATAAATTCGTAGCGTTATCATATACTCCAGTGGTGTCGAACTGGAAGCTGACGTAAGCCAACTAGTACACACTCTTGGCGGAGTTACACCAGCTTCTAAGTGATGAAGTGTAGGTATATTCTATGTACAGCGCGTGGGAATGAATGAACATCATCAGACGAAACCTACACGACACATTTTCGCGTTAGCATCGTGTATGGGATGCAATTATTTACCCATCAACAGACAGTAAAGTAGATTTCCGGAGGTGAGGATGCTGGAGCGATTTCTGGTAATGGTAAGAAGACTCAACTCGTTTTCCTTCAGGCGTGAAAGGTCCGTGTAGGCCAAGGTATGTATTATGAAACGGGTGGCCAGCTATAGGGGCATAGCGTGGACACGCTGGGGACGATGGATTTGCTGGGATTGCTATTCACCGTTTATTGTTTAGTAAAGTGGAGGAGCCAGCGAAGTTTGAAAGAGATTTCATTTCTATAATTACCTTATTTCCTTCCCCTCCCCTCCCCACGCATTCCTTTCCTGGAGATAAGACTTAGTGGTTAATAACAAAACTAGCATATATTACAACAGGTGGAAACAGCGGCGGTGAAGACTCTAAAGAGAGATGACAGGAAATTTCTATAAAACACTTCACTAATTTACGCAATAACAAAACTATTATTGTTTAATGATTAACTAATGTTTATAAGACAAGGTTTTATATGCATAGCACAAAGGATAACAAATTATTATAAGGAATAATTAGTCTTTTGAAATATCCATACAAATTGAAAATATCTCCTGAGTAAAAATAAATGAAGCCGACGGGAATTGAACACGGGACTTCTGATGTTCGGTCTAATTTTATTACTACCCTTGCTAAACTTAACCATTATGAATATAAACATTATAAAATACATAATTTGTTCAAATAAGACAACGATAAAAAAAAACAGTGAAGAAATTTAAAAAAACATTCTTTCTTCGCAAACAAACTAATTATTTGAGACAACCTAGAATCTAAAGAAAGACCTATGAATATTAGTAGACTTGCCCTAAGTGATTTTAAGCGTATAATTCCCCACTCCCCATACCGGTTCCATTGGAGCCGGATTGGCTCGCGTATGGCCTCCCGTGAATCTAGAATATTTGACGTCATCATTCTTGTGCGAACTAGCGTCGAGCTATGGTCGAGGCATTTTACGAAATAACACGGCAAAATGGTGGCTTGTGCTATGAAAACTTGTAAAAATAGATGTGAAAAAGAGATTAAACCCAATTGTCGTATTACATTCCATATGTAAGCATTATTTTACTTTATTTTAAGCTTATTCATATCGTATAATATGGATCAGTGTAGAAACATATACTATCACATCGAGATACGTCTGGACGCGAAACACAAAGCCGTTTGCATAAGAATCAGGGATGTGCCTTCGCCTTTTGCACTTTGATAACATACATAATCGTATCATTTGGAACTTCTATTTTTTCATTTGTTATATCTTGCTGGAACTCAGTCGTATTAATAAAGGATAATAAACCAATCATTTTTAAATTTATTCCACTTTTATGGCGTTATTACTAAACGAGTTTTGAATTTTACACAACTCATAAAAAACACTTAATATAGGATAAATGGTTGGTTATCAATTTTGAAAAATTGGTATGTTTGGAAGTAAAATTTGGATACAGTGAGCATGTTTGGAATGAAAAATGTATGTGTCATCAATGCTGTCCAATGATATTTTTTATCTATTCAAATTAAAAATATTATATTTTTTATCTATTCAAATTAAAAATATTATATTTTTTATCTATTCAAATTAAAAATATTATATTTTTCTATCGCACGTCGCCACCGATCATATATTATCTTTGGATCATTCTATCACACGTCGCAACGGACCACGTGTTAGGTACGCGCGTTATTTCGCATGTACGGTACTGCTGGAACGAGAAGGAGTGCATATCACGTAATGCGCTAGGTTATACCAAGTGGCGATGTGTGATAGAAAAACATGTTTTTGTTTTTAATTGAAAAAGTGTCATCGGACGGCAAAATGATGTCCTCCTAATACTCTTAGGAATCGCTGGTAAAAGCTGTGTGAATATAATTTCATTTGTTTTTTTAGTTGTTTTACATTTCTATTATCTTCTTAAAAGTGAAATGTTATATATTTTCTTAAAGATTTCATTATTTTATTATTAATAGGAACAGAGCGGTTGTGACAACCCTCCAATATTGGTCGAATGTAGCGAATCTCAAGTGTGCTCATGGTTGGTTGCTGGGAAGTAAATTATGAACATTTATAAAAGTGTCTTAACTAAATACGTAAACAAAATATTAGACTCTGAAAATAGAAGAAATTTATTTTGCCGAATTTGGACTTCGCAAATTTGTTCATAACGTGGCGAGAGATTTGCGCTCCCATGTAAAAATGTCTATTCATTCAAAAGCAGATTTTACTTTTAAGAACTAAATGGTGATATTATAATGCGAGATGCCTATTTACTGTCAGATTGGTTTATTGACGAATCACAGTCAGCTTTCCTCTCTGCGTCCCGCAACTATTGGTTTAACCCCTCGCCTTTAACTTCTCGTCTATTAATATCCATATGTCTGTGGAGACAACGGAATACTTTTACCAACAAATTGATTCTTCAATCTATGCCATTGTATTTTCTAAACAAGGAATTTTACACCCAGATATCTATAACTCTTACATTCAAAATTTACCAAGCCGAAAAATATTCCCTTTGAGTTTGATCCTAGAAAATATTCATTCTTTTCTTTCATCGGTGTAACAGAATTAATTGCATATTATATTGACGATAAACTTATCTTCATAACGAAATTACCTTTAGTCACATCTCAAGAATAAAACCTTTTCACCTGTTCCAAATATCCCAAAAACCTTTTTCGTAATTATTCCTGAACATAAAAGCTATTACAAAAGACAAATATTTTTATGTATATGTTGTATCTTGAATAATTGTAAAACAATTTCTAAAATAAATATTAATAATACATCGTAGCGCGCGGTATTTCGTCCGACGCACGGATCCGAATACTTTCTCCCTCACACGCATAGCGACGTCTCGCTCGGCCACTTTCAGTCCACCCCCCGTACAGTAAGACACCCCATTGGCCGAGCTACCCCAACTTCTCCGTCAGCGGCTGGTACTGCCCTGCCCAAAGGGTATATAACACAATGCAGGCCTATATGGAGTCAGAGTATCCAGTCTCCTGGTTAACTTAGCAACAGAATCCTAGTATTCATTGCCCAGTAAAACCCTCCCCAGTACCAAGTCGAAAGAACCATCTGGGTCCTCCTTGGGAATTCAAGTAACAGCTCCCTCGGGGACATTACTTGTGGGGAAAACCTCCAACCAACTAAGAGACCACGGGTCCTCTGTTGTGGCTATTGCGCTGTGTTTAAGTGTTTAGTGAGAACGTTAGTGATCATTGTTTTTTTACTGTAAACTGTGAACCCTGTATGTAAAAGAAATAAACTGACCAACGCTAAAAGGATATTTTCTTACAAATACCCTGACACAGGTGGCGCCCAACGTGACAGCTTTTTTAAAGTGAAAGACAAAGTGATAAAACGGAACCTACACGGAAAAGTGAGTTATTCCAGAGCGCGAGGATAAAAAACCTCGCTCACTGTTCATCTCGGTTCAATGGATGTAACAACCCACAGAAGGATTCATCCTGACGGCAACGCTGTACAAAACATTTGAGGGAATACCAGATGACAACGCCTTGGAAGGACTACCCCTACTCCTCTAAGAAGTGGCTTCGCCGTGGTGGCAAGGAGTCAAAACCGGCGTCAAAATCTTCTCATCGTCAAAATCTTCAAGATCTTCTCAAGCAGACATTCGCGCCGAGACGACAAGCGTACAAGGTGAACATGGACTTGTGTGAAACCAATCAAGAAAGAGCACGAGCCACGGGCTTGTTCATTACCAGAAGATCGACTTTATATACGGACTCCTGCACCGAAAAATAAGAGAGCGGATGCCAAGAGAGGACATTCAGACCTTCTCAGAAATGCTCAATAAAGCACGATGCATCGAGGAGATGATCGCCGAGCGTGAAACGATGCCTAGATCTCACGATGCGGAGAAAACTCGCTGAAATGAGGACAATCAGAGAAATAATGTCCGCAGAACACGCCCAAGGTGTGCGAACTACAAAATATTCGGGCAAACCACAGATGCCTGCCGGAAGCAGCCTCGAGAGCGGAGCGCGATCCGGAACCTCACTCCAACGACAGGACATGGCCAAGCAGAAGACAAAACACACTGGCATGCTACGGTTGTAATCGACCTGGGGTCATATGCAGCAGATGCCGACCTGCAACCCCAACCAAGGAGAAATGAAGAATGCTCAATTCTGCGCCCTCAACACCTGTACGGCCCAGGCAGTCCAGTGACACTGGCCTGCGGTAAACATCGAAGTGGGAGGAAACGTCGGAACGGATTTTTTGGATACCGGTGCTAAGGAAAGCGTCGCAAGCCAAGAACTATACGTGCTGCTAAGCCGAGAGGGCTACCATTTCACACGGAAAAGGCTCACCATCGAACTTGCTGACGGACATACCCAGGACCAGCTAGTCCTCCGTAACAGAGTAGAAGTGAAGATACAGAACCGGTCAGTCTCCACCGAGTTCTTAGTGCTACAAAACGCATAAAAAAACCACACCCTCCTATGGATAGACTTCCTCGAAGATGCAGCGATGGTGCTGAACGTGCCTACCAAAGAATGGAACTTTTCAGACGTGCCGCGAAGAGCCCATAGATTCATTGTTTCTTGGGTTAAGAATGAAGATATTTCAAATACTCAACTTTATGCAGATTTTATGAATGATTTCATTTTGGACCATTTGTCTTATCACGATTACGAAATTTCAGCAAGTTTGGCACAATAGCGGCTGAAAAATTGGCTTTTAAAGTTCAAACCCAAGTCTTATAATAGCGGTCATAAAAATGATGATTGTTCAAAAATTCAAATTAATGCAGGTTTTGAGACACGTTTCAAAATATTTCAGACCGTTTGGTACCATCAAGCCAGATAAAATTGCTTCTATAGTTCGAACCCAAGACTGAAATTATTTCCCATAGGAATGAAGATTTTTCAAGTATACAAGTTTATATAAATTTTGTTTTTGATTTTGTTTCGGACCATGATTCTCATCACGACTCCAAAATTTTGGACCGTTCTGTACAATAGAGCCTGAAAAAATCGCTATAAAATTTCGAACCAAAGTCTTATAATTTCGGTCATAAAAATGATGATTGTTCAAAAATTCAACTTTATGCCGATTTTATGACTGATTACATTTTGCACCATGATTCTCATCACGATTCCAATATTTCAGCCTGATTCGTACCATACAGCCTGATAAAATGACTTCTATAGTTCGTACCCAAGTCTGAAATATGTGCCCATAGGAATGAAGATTTATCAAGTATACAAGTTTATGCAAATTTTGTGACTGATTTCGTTTCGGACCATGATTCTCATCACGATTTCAAAATTTCGGCCCGTTCTTTACAATAGAGCCTGAAAAAATCGCTACAAAATTTCGAACCAAAGTCTTATAATATCGGTCATAAAAATGATGATTGTTCAAAAATTCAACTTTATGCCGATTTTATGACTGAATGCATTTCGCACCCTGATTCTCATCACGATTCCAATATAACAGCCCGATTTGTACTATACAGCCTGACAAAATGGCTTCTATAGTTCGAACCCAAGTCTGAAATAAGTGCCCATAGGAATCAAGATTTATCAAGTATACAAGTTTATTCAAATTTTGTGACTGATTTCGTTTCGGACCATGATTCTCATCACGATTCCAATATTTCAACGCGATTTGTACCATAGAGCCTTAACAAAATGGCTTCTGAAAGTCGAACCCAAGTCTCAAAATGGTGCCCATGAGAATGAAGATATTTCAAGTGTACAAGTTTATGTAAATTTTGCGAGTTATTTAGTTT